>VWZE01006286.1:65538-112831 GCA_013396675.1 Eubucco bourcierii | reverse complement strand
CAACCTTACCATTCTATAATTCTATGATTCTATGAAGTTTGGTGGGGTTTTTTTTGAGGTTTTTTTCCCCCCCATGTTGTTGACAATAGCTAGAAAATGGCTAGAACTGGCTTATTTGGCCAATGAAGATACTGTGTTGTTCTAAAGGCATGGCTGATGTGCTTTTCTTATTTTTTTGAGGCATTGATCGGTTGCGTTAGGAATGGGTGTAATTGTTCTTCAGTGCCTTTCATAAGACAGCAATGACACAGATAGGACAAATATCTTCCAGCAGCAGCTTGCTTTGTAGTTTAATCTTTTATGTATTAGGGCAACTTGGCTCTGGATCAGCACTTTAATGTTTCATTTTCATGTATAACTGGAGTTTATGGAAATAAGAAGTGCATATTCTGGTTTTGTGGGTAAGTCCGGAGAGGCTCTGGTTAATTTTCCTTTCTTAACAGCATCATTTGAGTTCATAAAACTTCTATTATTGTAATACGGAGTCACAAAACAAAGACTACCAGTCTGTGAGGTAAAATTCCTATGCTTGGGGTCAGTGCTGTTGAAATGAAATAATACTTGTCCAAAGAGTTAGTGTGAGTGTATAATATCTGCCTACTTTTTTTTTTTTTCAGAGTTATTGTTAAGGGGTGGAAATATCATTTGAAAATGAATATTCTTTGCCACTGAAATTTTCTGTGATTTCTCAGATTTCCTTGAGTTCCCTTTATTGATTGCAAAATGTCTAGAGAACTGACTAAACAGAAGAAAGAGTCTGGAGAAGTGAATGAAAGGCACTTACTTTCCAGATCTTGACTTGCTGATCAGTGCATTTTGTTATATTTTTGAAGACTATTTTTCTTTATGGTCCTGCTCTAATGCAGTATTCGTTTTCATTGCTGCAGTAACACAGCAGGCAGAAGGACTACAGCCAAAGTCAACACAGTCCTTTGAAATTGATGTCAAGGAGATGATATGTTTGTTAAGGAATTATCATGTACCCTCTTGGTTAAATGCAGTTGTGATTTTGCAAAATGTGGTGTTAAAGTTGAAATAAAATCTATCTGTGTTTACTGAAACTGATATGCTCATGTATTACACCAGATTCAGCAGCAGCTCTGGTTAACCAGCTTACACATACAGCATTAGCAAATACAAGCTGTCACTGTGTCATGTATGCCTGTGTTGACTTTGTTCCTCGTCATCCATTTGGAGTGCATTTTCATAGGAATACCTTTTTATCAGGTGTCCTTGTGTGCTTTTGGAGCTGACAAATCTCTTCTAAGTTACTAGGGAAACACTTCTTCCCTCCATTAACTAAACATTAAAAGCTACAACCAGGAATAATGATAGGAGTAAAAAAATTCAGTGAGACATTATCTAACTTCAGATGTTCCACTGCAGGGCAGGTATCTGTGCTAAGTGGTGTCTAAGACCCCACTACACACTGCATGACTTCAGCATGTGGTCTGAAACCTCGGTGTATTGACAAGGGAACTTTCTTAGAAAAGTCAACAGTAAAATTCTCTTCTCCATGCTGAAGTGCTCCAACATAAGTTATCCTCAATAGCTTGAATCCAACAGTTAGTATTTTCCCTGGTGGAAAGAAACCCACAACAATTTCTTTGAAAGCACTCTTTTAAGGCATCATCTTGGGGATGATATTGGAGCTGCTTCCATCCATCTTCTGTGTTACTAGCTTGATGTCACATCTACCTCGGAGTACCAGGATGGAATTCCCACAGCAGCCTGAAGAAGCATAGTCCACATTTGTCTCTTCAAACAGCCCATTCTGTCACCTCACAAACAGGTGAGATGGCTGAGCAGAGCCTTCCCTTTAAAGAATTCAAGACTCAGTGTGGCAAGACAGAAGTGTAGACTTGGACTTACAGCCTTGTAGCTTCAGTGCTGCATAAGGAACAGCTATTCCTGCATATTTGTCTCGGTAGCTCTTCACACATTGAATTTGAAACAGCCTTTTCATAAACTACATACACAATCTTGAAAGAAAAAGCTGGAATCCACTATTGCCCCTATCGAATGAGAGTGCTATGTGGCTGAACTTTATGCTTCCTCTAGCCTGATCAGTCTTCATTTCTTCACTTTGTGATGCCTTAGCTGCAATGGAAAAAGGATGAACACCACCTCGTCATCTAAAATCACCTATGTCCCGAGAATCCTTTCACATCACCAACAGACAGTTTTCTCCAGCTGAGATTTAGGTGCAGATGTCTCAATTCAGGGAAAAAGAAAAAAAAAAAAAAAGATATGAGTGATAAAGCTCTTACAAATACTGCTTCCATCACTTAATTGTTCATGAAGTAATTGGAGTCTAATCATGATCATGTGAATACAGATCATCCCAGCAGAAATTCCTTTATTTAATTAACACCTAGATACAACTGACAGAATACAGTCACTAGGAAATATAAATGAAAAGAATACATTTTACACAAATAATGGAGGAAAATTCCTTTTCCATTAATAAAGTCAGCTGTAGTGAAGAGAGCCTGCAAAATGACAGAAGCAAGACAAGAGCTACTAAATATCTTGCTGTCTTTCAGCCTAACTTGCACACCCTCAGTTTCAAAGACATTTTACATACACATGTATCTAAGCACATATGTAAGCAGAGGTCCTAGCATGTAAATATAATTAGAAAACCAAACTACAAAGTTACAAGAGATGCTTTTATGACCGAGACTTAGTTAAATCTGAGTATAAATGGCTCTCTTAAAATTTTGTGACATAGAGGGTTCAGCATTGCATCCCTGTTTTTTTGAAGTCAGACTGAAAGCCAACACAGGGTTCCCTTCATGTGTATATTTCCCATATAAAGAAGTAACTTTACGTGTCATGGAAGAGAGCATATTCTCAGCAGTATGCTCGGTTTGAACTTATTCATCATCACGGTTACAAGATGAAAAAATGTATTAATATGTTACTTTTGAAGTACCTGCATGATGGGAAGGAAACTAAATGTTGCAAAGTGACAGATTAATAAAGGAAATTGTTTTGATTAATGGATTAATGGTTTAATGTGGTTTTGTCTAAAGGTTGGTTTTGTAAGGAGGTGGTTTTTGATTGCAAAGCAAGAAGGAATTTTTGGTTTTATGCAGATCCAAAAGAAAAAGAGAATGCATGTTGTAATAGTTGTTAAAAATGTCTAAAACTCTACCTGATAGAATTGTACATTTAAGCTTTTGCTGTCACACTAAATGATTTCACAAGTTACCAAAGCCAGAAGCAAAATTCATACTGCAGAGTAGAGATCCCTGCTCTTCTGGTCACATCGTACATATTTAGCCCTAGATCTGAATCAGTCGTGGTCAAAACTGGAGCTGAATTCAGCAGAACAAGTGTTTCATTCTTGTTTGTTGTGTGAGTTAACTTTAATGGAAGTTTAGTAAAAAAGCAAATTAATAAAATAAAATTAATTCATCAGAGGGTATCATAACAAGACAATCCATACGCTGCTTATGGTAACAGCTGTTTGAGAAATACCAGTCCATTATCGTGTGCTGACTAGAACCGGATCTTTACAAAGATATAACAAAGACAACTAATTGCTGGTAAACAGAAGCTTAAATCTAGAAAGCAACTCAGCTAGAGGGAGAAATCAAGAACTCATAGCCAGAAAGTGGGATTCAGCATGGTGTGTTAGAGGTCTTAACTTTCAGTACAGTGTGCAGAGAGAACTAGGCACTTCAGGTGTTGCCTAGAGACAACACAGATAATGAGACGGGTCATAATTTCTCCCTCAAGAAGTAGGCACTTTGCTTCAGCCCCAAGCAAGTGGTTGTCTCCACTGGGCATTCAGAGCATAAAATGTTTTCTAAAATCACTATATTCAAATTGGCAAGGCTTGCTCATTTATATGAAACATGTTGGAGGAGAAATTAAAAACAGTTTCAGCAACAAGATACTGAGGTCAAAGCGGCAGCCCAGGTAATCAAGTTTAATTCCCTTTTGTACTGAAATGTGTTGTAATGCTGATGTCCTCCTGCCTCACAAATGTTCTGCCTTCTAACTACAGGCAGCCTACCTGCATGTGCAGCCTTACAAACATCGCACCACGAACTTGGCCCGTGGGAACACGATATACGCAATTACCACACGTGGGTTTTTTTACAGCTCTCTAAAATGTTTCTTAGTGATTTCCTTTTCACCAAATGCATCCAAAGCAGAAAGGGTGAGTTTCAAAGGCTGTTGTGCTAGGCAGATTCATGCTGATACAGCACTTGAACCATTGTCATGTGCATCTAAGGGTGGAAGAAATGTGCAACTCAGGACAGACCTGTGAATCTGTGCAAATGAGAGGGAATACAGGTTCTTCTTTCTTTTTTTCTTTTGGTTTTTTTTTTGTTTTTTGTTAGCTTGTGAAAGGTTTAAGATGTGTTAATAAATATAAAAATCTTTTGTATGCTCAACTACAAAATTCCAAATTATAGTATGTTTCCTAATATATATTTTATTATACCATATGTACAACAGACTGGTTTTCAAGAATAGCCTTAAAAAGCGTAAGCAGCAGAGTAGTTCATCTGTGACTTTTATAACGGACCATAAATGTTTCAGAAGAATGGTCTGGCGAGGGACTTCTTGACTCATGTTTTGTTCTGCAGGCTCTGAAAACAAAAAACGTGCATATATTTAACAAACTCTCAGCTTTGGGCTGAACTTTAGCTTAATTGAAATCAGTGGCAAAATTCCCCTCTTTTTATGATGAACACCGTGGTATAAAATAATTCCCTTCATTATTATTAATATACTGTTCTTTCTTCCATCCCCTATATTCTTTAAATCTGAGTTTTATTTATATGCTGATATTCCTGTAACTGCAAACCTAAAGAGAAAGCCTCTGTTCCTTTATAAACTTTTGCATTTTTTTGCATGAATCCTCTTTGATCTGTCTCTGAATTTAATGATGAAATGTGACTCAATATCCCTCCCACTATGTATAGCTCCTGCTACATCATGTTCTGTTACCTATCATCTGACAGTGTAATTCTTGAAATCTGGCCATTTAATTTGGTCCAAGAAAATGCATCATTTAAGAAAAGCCCATGTTCATTTGGCTAAGTGAATGCACATTTCTGTTTTCTTCCCAAGCACTGGTGTATGGGCAGTTTTTCATACCGTGTGTGTGGGAATGTTTACAGAATCCTATCAGCAAAAATGGTGTTTGGCAAGAACATTAACTACAAAAGCGGCATTCACAGTTCAGTTTCAGAATATGTTATAATGCTGAATATTCTCATTTCCTTTCTGCATTACCTCTGCCTGCTACAGGACTAGGAAGGTAGCATTGCAGAATTTTTGAATTCAGATTTCACCTTCGCCTGCCACAGGACAGGAAATGAAACCTCCTGAAGCCTGGGATCTCTGCATGAATGGAGGGCATTGTGGATAGGCATCATATTTTACTCCTTCTTGCTGACACCCACAATGTCAGTTCTTTCCATCCCTGGGACATGCTGGAATGCTTTTAAAGACAATTGCAGTACCAAACTCTTAACTAAGTCAAAACATTTTATTTTCTGCTTTTCCAATTTCCTAGAATCAATGATTAATACTCCTGTCAAATTACCTGATCTTTAGGAGAGTCAGCAGGACTATTCCTAGGATGAGAACTATGCAAGAGGAATAGGCAATAATGTAGACTGCTTCACCTATAAGTAAAAAACAAACAAACAAACAAAACAACAAACCCACACAAACAAAACAACAACAAAAACAAACAGAAAACAGGCCTGAAAAAATTTACTTCTTCAGTGCTAAGAATCAGGTTGCAGATATGGATGGGAATGCATACATATGCAAGTTAATTTAGCAATCAATTCTGACACCAATAACTAAAATAAGGAAAAATACCTCGATGGTATACCAATGGTAGGGGTAACTCTTTCCTTGCCAGTTGGTGCAAAATCACTTCCAGACTCCTTTTAGTAAATACCGGCTCCAAAAACACTGCATATGTGTAGCATTACCTTTGACTCTATTCCACTCCAGGGGAAATGCAACAGACTGTTGCTCTGGTTTGTCTTTTGGAACACTTTCCCATCAATTTTAGGATGTTAATTTTATTCTGTGTAACAGAGAAGACCTGTTTCTTACTTGTTAGCTAGATACCTTTTCTTTCTTCATGTTACCATAAATTCAATGTGCAGAGATGCTTGATCTAGAATAAAATGAATATGAAATGGGATCTAACACTGTGTCTGGGCCCCATGCCCATAAAATTTCCTTTTTCTCTTAGGCTTCTCACCAAGAAGCCACTTAGGCGGCTTGTATGCTAAAAACTCAAACTCAGAAAACTGGGACTTAGTTCAACTTTTGCTTTCCAAATGAAGATCAACATGTTTTTTTTTTCTGGAGGAATGAATTCATTAGTTTTGATCAAATATTCAGAAGAAAACCTTTCAGTTAGGAGTGTAACATAAGCCCTGAATCTAGGATGGCAGGGCTCGGTGACTTAAGAAGAGGACTCAAATCCAGAGCTGCAAGTATAGAACACAAGACCTTCCCATCGCCTGTTGCACTGATTCTGTCATGTTTGTACAATTAAATAAGTTTTGTTTATACAGGAATTCAAATGACAAAATACATCCTTAGCTGTTCCCTAGGTCCTCCAGCTTATGTCATCAGTGAAACATTCAGTGAAGAAGAAATGGAGTCCTCACCAGGCCACTTAACTGGGCTGTGAGAAGACTGCATTTTTGTCTTTGATTCAGTTATAAGTTAATATATATTGTGTACATTACATATGGTGTATCTTTGTATGTTTGTGCATATGGACACACAGATCCTAAGTGAGGCATTTCTGTATATACTACATGTATGGAAGAAATGCAGTGTATATTGTAACACAAACACAGCCAGTATGAATACTGGAATAGCTCCAATAAGAGAGAGTAAATATATATTCTACAATGAGGCAAGCAGTGGACAAGAGTTTAGTAAGAGGTTGGACTTGCTTGGGTTCTATTACTACACTTTTTCTCAAAAAGCTGTCTAAAGTCAGGTTTTCCAATAGATGAAAAAGTGAATGCAATGCTTGAACCATCACAAGCTGCAGAGAGCAAACATACTGAGTGTAGCAAGATACGGAAAAATTTAATGTGGTGAATTTTTTGAAGGAAGAGGGGCAAAGTTTATCTTAGTCTCAGGACTGTTTATGTCGTATATTAAAAATCAGATCAAAAGTTTGTGCTCCTCTCAAGTTATGACATTTCTTTACAATAATGAATTTTAGGGGGAAAAAATTGGGGCATTTCAGTTTCTGAATCTTAATTGTACACTCAGTGATTTTTGAAAACTTTCTGCAACTGCAAGAGCAGCTGTAGGGGTAAAAGTTTCCTAGTTTTTTGAAGCAGAAAGTGAGGTTCACGCATATTCAAGGCAGAGGGTTGGGAATCTTTAAGTGTATCTCTTACCATAAGCCTAGGGAAATTATTTGGAGCTACAGAGGGCCACGAGGATGATCAGAGGGCTGGAGCAGCTCTGCTATGAGGACAGGCTGAGAGAGTTGGGGTTCTGCAGCCTGAAGAAGAGAAGGCTTCAGGAGACCTTAGAGTAGCCTTCCAGTATCTGAAGGGGGCCTACAGGAAGGCTGGGGAGGGACTATTGACAAGGTCTTCCAACGACAGGACAAGGGGTAATGGGTTTAAACTGGCAGAGGGAAGATTTAGACTAGATTGTTAGGAGGAAGTTCTTTCCAGTGAGGGTGGTGAGGCACTGGAACAGGTTGCCCAGGGAGGTTGTGAATGGTCCCTCCCTGGAGGTGTTCAAGGCCAGGTTGGACGAGTCCTTGAGTAACCTGTACTAGTGGGAGGTGTCCCTGCCTATGGCAGGGGGTTGGAACTAGATGATCCTTGAGAACCCTTCCAACCTTACCATTCTATGATTCCATGATTCATGCTTTCCAGAGCCACTGAATAGAAATCTTACTGTTTGTTGAACAGTAAGCATTGTTATTATGTTGATTGTGCTTATGATTATATTAAGAAACAATTGAAGAAATACAGTTTCTGGAAAGCATATTCATCTAGAGATAGTCATTGGTTTGAACTGGTGAAAGACATCCTTGCACTGTTTAAAGACAAGGTAAGTAAAGGATTCTTCCGAGATTTTGCTGTAGGGGCAAGACATGAGCAAATTTCATCTCCTTTCCTAGCATAAAATGGACAAGAAGTAAATATCTTCAAACACACAAAAGGCTGTGTTTGATAACTTAACCATTTTGCCTCTGCACCCTGAGATTCTTCTTGTGATTTGATTTCAGTAAAGAGAAATGTTTTGTAAAGATGATAACTCCCTTTGCAGTCTGAGAAATGCACATTTGCCAGTATATGAATCTAGGATACCAGGTTAGATTTTTGACAGCTGTATTTGTGAAACAATTTACAATATGGTATTTGTCATCAGGTAGATCTCTTGAATCATATTTTTCTGCTCGACTTGGCTTCCTATGAGACATTTATAGCTTAGAATTCTCAGCTAGTATACATGACAGCACCAACAGAAGGAATATTTTATTATATGACTTAGGCTGGTCAGCATTCTTTTATTTTTCTAAGGCTATCCAAAACTCTGTTAGGAGTTCAAAGACAGGTTTTTGGAAAGTATTCAGACTTCAGTGGGAACAGGACTAACTGGGTGCAGGCTGCATTTTGCAAACGTTTATCTGAATCTATGGGAAAAGTTAACCATTAGAACTAGCCTCAGGGGTGAAATATCTCACATTTTACATTTTCTCACTTAGGGTAATATTTTTTTTTTCATTGTAACTTGTGTTATTTAACTGCTTGAGTTATTCCAGCTAAAGAGTCAGGCTGTAGATAGCAAAAAGAAGCCCACACTTCCAGGACACAGAGAAGACAGTCTGAAAAGGGGATTAATCTTCCTCTGAGGGTTTCTGACCTTCCTCTGTGGCTACACAGAGCACTTACATGATAGGCAGGATTCTTAGGTGAGTAATCTTAATGCCAAAATTACACCTGAATACTTGATTATAGACAAACAGGTCTCAACAATCCCATTCCCATCAATCTATTTTTATACTTCCCAGGTTGCCCATTTCAGCAGTAGTAGAAGGATGGAGATGATACAAACCCCTTTGTTTTGTACTGCCTTCAGAGCATGACTTTTTTTTTTTTTTTCTTTTCATTGTTAAAGGTGTTGGCTATGAACAGTTCTGGGAACTAACCCAGAAAGTATTGTGATCTACTCCATGCAAGATAGAACAGGTCATTCTCATTAGAGTTGATATTGGTGCATTAAATGCTTCAGTGCTATAACTCTGATCACTCTGTAACTGGGCCCTTTGAAAGGAAATATAAAATTAATACTGTTTCAATAATGAGAACATTTTTATATTAATTCAATATGCTTTAACTTTATATCAGTTATTTACTGTTGTAAATGTGTGGAAATTAAACCAGATGCAGCTCTTCAGTCTATGATCTGCAGTTGTGTGCCCTTTTTTCACATGAGATGGTAAAGCCTGATGGAGTGTAACACAAGCCCCTTCTCAGACCACTTATTGTGGCTTTCTATGGCACAAAACGTCAAGAGGGATAGGACAGAAGTAGGTGTGACATCAAAGCTAGTAATTTGTATTACATGTTGTCACTACTAGTCTCTAATGACTGAAGAGTCAAGCTCTGGTGGGCTTAATAGCTTCTTTTTTACCAATCATAATACAGTGTCTATAAGAGACCAATTTCAAATTCACTTATCATAGAAATTCATTCAGCCTCATTATCTTTATTTTGTGATTCTATAAGCTAAGATAACCAGATGAGAGATTTTTCCACATTATGTTGGATGTGAGAGCCCACTTGCCTGAACCCATCACTCAAGAGACCCGACCACTAGTCTTCTCTAACACAAATGAGAGAAATCTCAAGAGTATTTCTATCAAAATCGTAAAGTGACATGTGCAAACTCACCATTAATTGAAGAAGAATGGAACTGTGCTCTGGAAAGCTTTTCTCCTGGCATTTCTGTATTTACCCAGCGAAAAGCTTTCTTCTTAATAGAAATCTGACCTGAAAGTAAATGTCAATTAAGAATATTACTTTAAAATAATAATCTAAGTGAATATTACTGTTTGGTGTTTTGATAGGAGTCACAGAATTTGGAAAGGTAGCTATTTTTAATTATTTTTACTGATACTCAATGAACAAAGTGAATGAAATCTCCCTTTGACATCTTGGTTACGCACCTCCTATAGTTTACAGGAGACGTGTGCTTTGAAAATATCCTCTGCCTAAAACCAGCTTAAAATCTCTTTTCACAGAAACAGTTTTAGAAATAGTCCCACCAAAACAAGTGGCCCCACAGAACCAATATGGAAATGACGAGAAATGGGTAGTAGTTTGAAAAAAATTCCAGAAGACAAAAGTTTATTCTGCAAATTAATTGCTGGGCCTCAACTCTTTCATAAAGGACTGACCTCTTTGTGGGTATAATTTCATTAACGTATCTGAAAATATGTCTCTTTTGTCAAAATGACAAAGAATATGCATGGTCATTCATATGAACTGCAAGATGGAAAATTTTTATTCCTTAGGGGAATGAAAACAATGTGACAAAGACTGATGTTTACAATTTGGAATGTCATCTCAGTAGCAATAGACTAAATCTCCTTGTAGTTTTGTGTTTCTGTGAAGACCAGAAGTACGACCTAGAGAGAAAATATTTTGGAAACTTAAATTTCTGTCACTAGCATTTTTGCTTATTCTTGTGGTGACATCCTACATTCCCCTGATCCATGCTCTGCTCGTATCTCATATAGCAACCAGTTACTCACAGTTCCTGCCTTTGCTGAGCACACAGCAAGCTTTACTCCTCCAAGCACAGCCTCAAGAGCAAACATTTGCAACAAAGCATTGCCATAGAAGAGTGGAAAGCTGTGGTGGTGTAGGCACAACTTGCAGGTCTGCTTACACCAGTTCTAGAGGCAAAGATCCCCTTGACTACCCCTGGGTATTTGCCTACTGGGAAAGACTTCATTGTAAGTCATCATCATTGTAACAGTGAAAGTTATCCAGAATTCCCATCCAGGCGGGATGAATGAGTTTGCAGGGAGGACTGGAAGATATCTGTGGCAGAGCACTCACTCCATAGCTCTAAATTGTGCCATCAAAATGGCATTTAACATGGCACCTTACACTTGAAACCCTAGTCATAATCTTGCAGTTTAAATGCATTGCAGCTAGCCATCTGAAAAAATCCAAAGCACGATTCACAAGACTGCAAATATTTTGTGGAGTAGATGCCAATCCTTTGTTCCTCTGAAGGCCCTGCATCCCCAAACTCTTATTTAACTATCAGGAATTTGTTTCACCAGAGGAGCAAGCAAGCTTCTCTTTTTTTGATCCCAAATAGGTTAGGGAAGTTTCCAACACAAAAGCTCTTTTTTCCTGAGACTGTTTCAGGGAATGGCAAAAGCTGATGAACAATTATTCTATTACTATGACATGAGTGTTAACCTTTTGTTTTATAGATAAAGAATAAGTAACACAATGACATGATCACTTGCCATCAGGAAAATACCACAGTGCAGTCTCAAATCTAGCCATGTTATGTTATCACTTTTCAAGGGAACTCGCCTTATGATTTTTAAAGTTTTCTCAGAGTCTGAATTTTAGTAGTGATTAACTAAGCTTAAGGGTGGTGTTTCAGCAACATGACTTAAATTTCTGGATAGACTTTGAGTGGCAAGAAAAAAATTACACCTGTATCAGTGGCAACATTTTGGCTGCTATGAGCTTATTTATTCAATGAAATATATGCTTGCAGTTAATACTTGTTTTTGAAAGACAGTCTGTAAGGTGATGTATGTATCACTATGTAATAGTGATTGGTTTTCACTCAAACCTTTAGATATAGTTACCTCTCCCAAGCTGGGTTAAGACTATATGTAATTGCATATCGAAGATAACTGGCATAGGTATGATGCACTAACAAGTAGTATATCCTAAGAAGATTTATATAGCAAAATAGATAATGTGACATATCAGAGCTTTGAGGAGAAGAGGGCACTTTGGTCTTTAAACTACTCCATGGACTGGATACCTGGATGTAGCTGGAGCATTGCAGAAGTGACAGCCAGCACTTCAGTTTCAGCTTTAGGCTACAGGAGTCCAGGAACCACTCTGCCACAGCACAGTCAGTGGAGACAAATAGGGGATTTGCTTCAAGAGGACACTCTTGATTCAGATTGAACTTTAATATTTGCTCCCATATTGCCATTCACCACACTAATTCTCCCGTAAACAAAGGCTTGGCATGGTCTTCTATATTTGACAAAAACGATTAACTGATTTCACACATGAAAGGCTTTGCTGGTTCTGAGAAAGTACTTAGATTTCATCTGAGTTAATCCCAGTGCTTCCCCTAAAGGCCAAATCCTGAAGTCTCCACATCAAGAGTTTTCTTTACATCATCAGTTATTTCCTGTGGAATGAAGCCTGTTGCTAAATGTGTGTAAGCTAAACTAACATGTAGACTCCAAGTATAAAAGGAAGAAAACCCCACATAACGTACCATAGTATTTGTGAAAGCACTCTACCAAAGTACAACATTCAGACAATGATAGGAAGGGTTTAGAACTTTTCTAGTCTGCATAATATTACAAGCTCCAGAAACTATTTTATTATTATTTCAGAAAATTAGTGTAGTGAGATGTGCAGTTGATTTTATTACTGATTTATGACTACTGTATTTCTCCAAACAAGAGAACTTTTTAATCACAGTTAAAAAACCCAAAGATAGAAATCTTGCTGAAATCAGTAGTAGCAGAGATATAGTGTATGCCACCATTTTAATACTCTTGAAAACTAATTCTTCTTTAAAGTATGATGTGTTACTCACGTAACTTGCTGAAGCAGGATTTGCTATGAAGCATGTGATGGAAGAGCTTGCACAAAGCCTGCTCTGCAGGAAGTAGATTCTGACAGGTACACTCCACACGCAGCATTGTGCCCCAGTTGCTAATATAGGCTGCTTTGCAGTCAGAGTTTGCAGAACAGGGCATGTCACCCTTGATCAAAGTTTCAAGACAGGCTTCATCACCATAGCATCTTTTGGTCACATGTCTCCAACACTTTAACCGAAAAGTAGTGTATTTTTTTCTGGTAGGAAAAAAATAACAAACAGATGAACACAATGACAGTTTAAAAATTCCACAAAAAGACATTTAAGGATCATCATGAAAGGAAAGTGTATTCCAAAGGTGCCAATTAAGCTTTAAAAAATAACAATATTTAGTGACAGCTGGATGAAATTCTGCTCCGATTTATGCTCTCAGTGAAATCTGCAAAACTGTAATTTGAGGAAAAACTTCAGTTTTACTAAAAAAAAATTTTGGAGAAAAAGCAATAGCATTTCCAATGAGCACCTCTGAGTGATTTTCCCAGGGTCCAGCAAAACTCAGTGTAAATACCAACAGTCTCAGACTTTCAGAGAGGAAATGCAGATAGAGAAATTAGACCGGTCATCACAACAAAACCAAAACAGATCCTATTCTAGTCGATCAGTTTGTTGGGCAGTGTGGAGGAAGAATGAATATTCAACTTTACATAAAATAATCTACCTTCAACACCAATCCTTCCTCCCCCTAACAAAATACAAAATGTCCAAGGTTCAGGAAAAAAAAATAAAAGAAATTCACTTAACCTTAAATATTAATGACACAAGAAGAATTAACTTGTTTCCCAGCTCAACAACCTCAAATGGTTTCAGGTCATTTGCTCTTAGATTGAAATTGGCCTTTAATGCACTATGTATGACAATAGAAATCATCAGTTAAAAGTTAACAGAAGTCTGTTAATTAAACAACAATCTATCCCTTGCATTAAATATTAGGGAATAAAATGAGCAAAGTTTTGTTGTATATTGTTCATTAGTATATTAAATCATTATTACCTTAATCATAAAATTAGGCTATTAATGTACTGGTGGTATCATATAGCCGTAACAAGCAAGTCACATGGAAAAAACATGGACTGCCAAAATGCCATCTGGAACATTTACAATAAATGTTTTCACTACACAAGCAAAAATTTTCAAACCAGATGCCACCCCTGTGCTAATGGAATTATTTTTATTCACCTCCCGATTTACAGATATGGTTAGTCTTAATTCACAGACTAATTTTGCTAATTATATCCACTTAGTGGCAGGAAACATGAATGTTTCCAAAATAATGGGTAATTCAGCAAGTCTCTGTTACGATGTTACATGTGTACACATGCACGTGCAGAGACATACATTTGTGGCCCAATTATTCTTGAAATAATAAAGGCAAATCCCCACTGATGTCAGTCTGAATAGCCTGCACAGAACCACAAACATCTCTCAGCCTACTGATTTGTTGACTGAAAGTTAATTTGAGCATAGCTTTGAGGTACATTTCAGGTCTAATCCACAAGGGAACTGTTGACTACACTGAAAAGCAAAACTGACCATGCACAAATGAGCTACGAATATGGACTGATTCTGTTGCATGTTTTCTAAAACAAAATCAAAGCTGAAAACTGTGTTAGTGTCTTTATGAGTTTGGTGGTCTGTGTGTGTTTCAGGGGAGTTTATTTTCAAGTATCAGCATGCTCGAGATGAAAAGAATAAGACAATAGTTTTCTGAATGGGCCAAGTTGGTTACATGTCCATTGTGTACAATGGGTCAGACTCTGCTACGGACGAGGTAATTACTTTAAGCAAACAAACTTTGTGCAGTCTGCTGCACAATTTGTGCAAACTGCTAGAGGGCAAAGATGCAGACAGACAAGTGTTTTCTGAAGAAAGTGGTAATGAAAATACACAATGGCATAGTTTGTCCAGCAGAGATAGCGTTGAGTCATGAAAGAGGCATAAAGTAAGCCCACATTAGGTTCTAGAGCTTTCTGAAAACTAAACTTTTTGCTTGACTCATGGAATTACCAGAGCTGATGCAAACATCTGTGAAGATATCAAACACCAGTGATACTATACAATAGAAACAGTTCAGAATTTATTTTTTTTTTTTTTGTGCTATGGATGAGCAAGAGCATATATATAATAACTCTTTGATAAAATCCTTATTTACAGACACATTACTAGGCAAAAAAGTTTTGTCTACTTACCTGCACGATTTATTCTCTTCACACATGCGAATTACATTCAGACATGATGGGGGTGGAACTGCAGTAACGGCACAGGGTTTGCCGTGAAGAAGTTCTTTGGCTCTGTGGCAGGATTCATCATGCTGGATACAATCACAAAATGTCATCATTTGGGCAACCTCGAAAGGCATATTTTGATAGAAGGACCTTATGGCTCCTTGACATTCTTCCATGTTGCACTTCTTATTTACTGAGCAAATCTTCAGGTACATGGACAACTGTTTATTACAAACTTCATCTTCAACACACTCCTTATTCACATCCAGACAGGTTCTGTTTGTTCTGTATGCTAGAAAGAGTAACAGTTTTTACAATGAAATCACAAGAAAACCTTTTCAACTGATGATTAATAATCAACCTGCCTGCAATAATGTCATTAGAAATGTGTTTGACTCCCCAGAACACTAATTTCAGCCTTTCCAGCATTGCCTCTTTTGAGCCTATTACATGATCTTCATGTTTCCCCCTCCCATGTTTTGCTTTCTTAACTGCCCCTTTTGCAAGTGACCCATCTGCCCTGGCCAGGTATGTAGAGGAGAAGAAAGTGAAAACTGGCAAGATGGAAATTTCTTCGTGTTATGTTACAGTGTTCGGAAAGTAGTGGTGAGTGGCAACTTGGAGCTGCTGAAATCTGTAACATGCAGCCTTATGCTATGCCACATAACAAGTAATAGAAAAGAGAATACAAATGGCATTTACATGCTTTTAAAGCTAGTTTGAATATTTCCAGCCGACGCTATAAACCTTCCAGAAGATACAGGTGTTTCTGACCTGAAAATGCTTTTGGGATAAAATTTGTCTCTGTAAATTTAACAGAATCAGCATTGTTACCTGACTTTTTTTCTTTTTTAATTATTATTTCTTATCTAATCGGTAGCTTAAAAGAAAATATGTTTGATTTATTGACTCCCTGCTCTTCAGTATTAATTTTAATCTCAAAATATACTGCAAGCGATCTGAAACACAGAGGTAAGCCCAGTCATTAGGATTCATAAATAAATCCATACTTACGTTTTTTAGAGAGAGTAGACAAACTCCACTGCATTTTTGTTTCTGTACTAATATTGTCTAGAACAAAATTATACAGATACAAGCATAAGTACTAAGTCATGTTTTCGCTTAGTTTTTAACTTTAAAGTATTGGTTGTGTTACTGATATAGTGTCGGTAGTAAAAACATACAACAATAAAATAAATTACCTTGACTAAATAGGACCTGTCAGCTTGTTAATGAACTTGGACAGGGTTTTTACATGTACTCAGAAGTTTTGAGGGTGAAAGCACAGTTTATCAATGGCTGCACATATTCTCTCCATAATTATAGATTGTGTGAGCTCAAGAATAGTTTTAGAGCTGCTTAGTATAAAGTCAGATTTCTTGTGAATAAGTATGTAGGCCTTAAAGCGCTCATCAGCGCACACACTTTTGAAGTTCAACTAATTGTTTGTCATACTCTAAAGTCAAGACAATCTTGCTATTAGAAAATTATCATTATTGTTTTTATAATGTTCCTAGTTACAGTGTAATGTTAAAAAGGACTGATTTGAATCAGGTTGGATCAAACCAGCACGTTGAAGGATGAGGGTGTTTGCACACAGACTATTATTTTGCTATCAGATTATTGATTTGCATCTAAATAAGCCTCTTTTAGCCTATCCTGCTTCTAGGAAAACCTTTTTTCACATACTGCTGCACACTGTTGATACGTACGTATAGATATGTAAGAAAGCATTCAGATTGCTGGAATATGACCAACCTGTGTAGGTGTCCTCATCATCATCATCATCGTCCTCATCGTCATCATCATCATCATCATCATCATTGTAATTTTCACTAGCTGCTGAAACCTGGTTTCCTTGAGCATATTCTAAACAAGGGTTGTTAAATATTTCTTTCCGTGTTTCAATGCATCTCATCTGAAGTGGCTCCGTGCACTTGCACTCTCCCAGAGCTGTTTTCCTCAATTCTTTCCATGCTGACAAGCACACTTGGGTGGCGATGGGGAGCCTGCATTTTGCCATGCCCACCTGGCATGCTCTCTGGAAGCTCTTGTATACTACAGAGCAGTAAGGGTCCTCTTGACAGCGCTGTTTTGCAATACTGCAGTCGTTCTCTAATTCTTCTGGGTCTCTTTGGTCTTTGGGGTTTTTGTGTTGCCTGAAACTCAGTGCAGTATCTGATCTTGAGGAAGTTTCAAAGTATCCTGCACAAACAGAATATTTGGTACAAACAGAGGTATAAATCAAATAGAAGATGAAGCATCATCACTGGTCAGCTCAAAACAAACTCAGGAAAAGGATAATGCAATAAAATTAATGAAAAATCCCTGTTTTACCTTCTGAGTTGTATGTGAATACATAATAATTTCAGAGCCTTGCAAACTGATGAATCTTCCTCATGCTTATTCTGTCCTGGTAACTGTGTAATACAACAACTCAGCTACTGAGAGTAATATGAGAAATTCTTACTAAAATTACTGTATAAAGGGATTAGTCTCACATAGTTTTAACCACCTACAGATTAGATATATCACATAGAATCATAGAATCAGAATGGTAAGGTTGGAAGGGACCTCAAAGATCATCTAGTTCCAACCCCCTGCCACAGGCAGGGTCACCTCCCACTAGTACAGGTCTGGAGCAGCTCTGCTATAAGGACAGGCTACAAGAGTTGGGGCTCTTCAGCCTAGAGAAGGCTTCAAGGAGACCTTATAATAGCCTTCCAATATCTGAAGGGGGTCTACAGGAAGGCTGGGGAGGGATTATTTACAAGGTCTTGCAATGACAAGACAAGGGGCAATGGGTTTAAACTGGAAGAGGGGAGATTTAGAGTAGATGTTAGGAGGAAGTTCTTTCCAGTGAGGGTGGTGAGGCACTGGAACAGGTTGCCCAGGGAGGTTGTGGATACTCCCTCCCTGGAGGTGTTCAAGGCCAGGTTGGATGAGGCTATACCTCCTGTACTAGTGGGAGGTGTCCCTGTCTATGGCAGGGGGTTGGAACTAGATGATCCTTGAGGTCCCTTCCAACCTTACCGTTCTATGATTCTATGTTATCATTTATTCTGCAATACAGCTACATGTTCTACTACTGTATGATGTGTGCTGATTGATGCCAGCATGGAGTGATGAATCAGCACCAGAAATCAACCTTGGGGCTCAGTTTCCAGACTCTCATTCACTGTTTGATATTAAACCTCTTAGGTTAGCTTTGATACTCGTTAATTCAGGAGGCACTGGATCAGAAACTGCGTGAATTTCATGAACCAAGTAATTCTTGATACCTTTCAAAAAGTTAATTAACAGGCCCAGCTCCTTTACCTTTATTTGTATTATTTTGAGAGGATACATTTTATATATTTTGTAGTTTTATGAAGCTATGTGTTTGTCACACCCAGTAACCTCTCCTAGATGTAGTTCCTGTAATACTGTGTGACATGACTGCACACCTGTGTTCCCCTAATTGCTCACACTCTCATGCAATAGGTGGTTGGAAATGGTTTGCTCAATATAACATAGATGCAGTGGTGCTCAAGACTCCTTGGGCAATAAGTAGGCCTCAATACACATGTTTTCATTCTTACTTTCCACTGGATTAAGCATGAGCTTTAGAAACTTTGAATTTATTACATCTATTTACTGGCAGTTGTGGCATTGTTTTTGTAAACATGTTGGAGAATATCACAGAGAAGGCAAAACTAATTTTTTTTTTTGGGGGGGGTGGAATTATCAGACTTGAGGAATATGCAAAGAAACTTGAATCCAGTTAAAATTAGAGTTACAAAATTATATATTTCTCTCTTCATAATTAAAATTTAGATTTAGTTACCTTTAGTAGTGCTGCACTGTGTCCCAAGAAAAGTCATGATGTTACAGAAATTATCTGTAGTGCAGATGCAGCTTTTAAATTCTGGGTATTTTTCAACCAGGACTCGGATGATTCTATTACAGCCAATAGTATCTTCTGCCTTGCATCTATTACCTAGAACTCACCATTAAAATTATAATGTTGTTAATGTTTATGAATGCTTAAGGGATATGGTTACATAAAACAATTCAATTGAAACACAAAAATAATATGCTTTGCAAAGAGAAGATGATTTGAACTAATTTTGTTTGAAACCTGTCAGAATTTATATAATATTCAAAATTATATAATAAAGTTTGGATAAAATATTCCCTTCTTTTATTTGATCTAACGCATCGCCAGCATGTCTACCTCTGTTTTCATTTCCAAAGTACATAAACACTTAAGCTCATACCTTTTATTCTAGGTAGATGAGGCACAGAGACCAAGTGAAATAGGAGCACAAGAGATGAGGGACACATCCTAAACTGAGGCACTGAGACACTCGTGCTGGTTGTATGTAGAAATGAGGTGCCTGGTACAGGGACAGGAGTTCATGCTGCAGGCAACTGCCATGTACCAGCATACAAGTGAGAATGCAGTAGGGCAGGCAGAATCCCATGGTATTGGTGATACTAACTCTATCCTGAAGGGTGGCAGATCTGCTTCAGATCCCTCACTCATGTGAGGATATCATGAACCAGGCTCATTGCCTCAGACTGCTACCCTATGGAACAATTTCACTGCCTGAGTTTGGCAATGACAACAAATTGAATGTAGTCCAAGAATACACTGATTTGTATTTTTCTAAATAATAAAAATAAGGGAGAAGTGACTATTATTAAAAATGTGCATAAGCCTTACTTTGTCAGTCCAAGTTCAAACCTGTTGCTTGTGTGTGCACTTGGACTCATGACAAAGACACTCACAAAGGTTGTCAGGTCATATTTCCTTGTAAAGATAGAGAGCATGTACTACAAAGGTAAATCAATTAACCCTCTACGTGATGGACCAAAAGGTTTTAGAAGGATTTAATTACTTAATATTGCTTAAGAAAGTTAAATAACAAGTAGTTTAATACCACTTAGGAAAATTTTATTTTGTGAAAGATATGGTTGACCATGTAAAAAGAGGCAGGCAGGTCCCCAAACCTCCACATTTCCTTTCTTCCTCTCCTAAGTATCTCACCATATGCAAGATAAAGAGCATGTGGCTCATACAATTCAGGCTGGTCACAGGGCAGCACAAGGATGGATTTTAATCCAACTGAGCCCATATGCTATTGTCTCTGCCCTGTCAATGATGACGTCTGGCTTCCTGCCTTGCTGCTTCTCTGGTGACTACTGTGGAGTAACAGACTGCACTCTAGTAAAACTGCAAAGCTAGCAGCCATGTGCCACCATGGACAAGCATTAATGTGATTACAGTTTTAATGTCATTTATGTGTCATTGACACAAATAGCATGGGAAAGCAGTCTAGGTGAAAGTCTTCAAGGGGAAACAGTGCATTTCGCCTGTGCCTGAATGAGTATTAGTTATTCCAGAGCGTACAACCCCATCCTGCTACTCCAAAATCCTTTTGCATATAGTATCTGCATGGCTCTTTCTCTGATTACTCTTGCTGACTAAGGAGTTTCTGGGGATATATTAAAATGTACACTGATATATCAAAAGGAATGTCCAGCAAGAGCTACAGTTCTCAGCCTCTGCTCCAAATTAACCTCTTCTACCAGCAAATGAGGAGGCAATGGTGCCTGGGTTTCTCTGTACCTCTCCAACCCCATCTCAAATTCACCTTCTGCACTTTTAGAAGAGCATGACTGCATCCCCTAGCCCTCACTGCTTTCTGTTTTCCAGTAGTGAAGGAACTCAGGGGATCTACTGAAGGTCACAGACACAGGACATTCCCTAACCACAGAAAGAGGGTGGAAAGATACGCGAACTATGAAGGCCCATGAAATTTGCTGTGTGTATATATCACTCCATATCTTGTCAAGTGAGTAAGGGTTAATAAACGAATTGTGGAGAGAAAATTCAGAAGGACGAGGGTAGAAAAAGAGCAAGAAAGATTAGGAGTGGCTTGTGTTAAAGTTAGCTAATTTACAATATTTATGACTGTATTCTTCAAGGTCCTGAGGAGACCCTAAGAGTGGAGGTGAGTAGAGGTTGGAGAATAAGAATCACAAATACCAGCATATGTTATGAATTACTTATGATCTGTCTTCATGACATTAAAGAGTTGTGATCAAGAGTCAGGTACAGGGGCTGTGTTCAGTGACTCTGTGTGCTACCAAGTGGAAGGTAAGTTGTGGGGCTAGGAACATGCAAAGGATATAGAAAGAAACAGGAAGCAGATCAGATATATGAGATTCCCTTTCCTGGTTTCTTGAAAGCTGTGTAGAAATAACCTATTGTCAGTATAGGTCTGTTTATACACAGTGTCAGTTCAGCTGTAATGAACATTAGAAAATATTTTATTGCTGGTTTTCAATTATTTCTACTTTACCACTGATTAGCTGTGGGTAGTATAATTTAACTTATATGTACTCTTCCAAGACATTCACAAAAAAATACTCCCTGAGCTAACACTTGGCAGACATTATTCATTATCTGATTTATTTATATGTACATAGTTTGTGTACATGGAAACACTGATAGAAGTGTGACAAAGCAGAAGCAGACACTCCCATGGTGATAATCTTCTCGCACAGTCAGCACTGCGAGTCATCCTAGCAGAATTTGCACCTAAACACTGCAGAGGAAAGTACTGGGTTTTCCCCTCTAATACTGGTGAGATGACCTCTGGATTGCTGTGTCCAGTGCTGGGCTCCTGAGGACAGGAGAAACATGAGCATACTGAAGTGGCTGCAGCAAAGTGCTACAGAGACCATTAACGCACTGGAGCATTTGTCCCACAAAGAGAGACCCAGAGAGCAGGGATTGCTCAGTCTGGAGCAGAGGAGATTCACGAGCATAACAATACACATCTCTGTGTGTATAAATACCTGATGGGAGGGAGGTCGGTAAGGCAGGGACAGACTCCTCAGTGGTATCTAGTGACAAAATAAGAGGTACAAACTCAAGTACAAGAAATTCCATTGAAGGATTAGAAAAAATATTTTTAATATGAGAGTCATCTAACAATAATCTAACTCCAGAGAGGCATTGGTGTCTCTATCATTGGATATATTCAAAATCCAACTGGACATAATCCTGAAATTCAGCCTGCAGCTGACTCTAACTTGATCAGGGAGTCTGGACTCAGTCTTCAGAAACCCCTTCCAACCTCAGTGATTTTTTTTGTAAAAAATTTTAAGAAAAATAGACTCTTCCAAATCTAATTCCAAGAGTGATTCCTTAATATTTAAGTTATCTGAGATTTTATTAAAAAAATTAATATCAATGGTTAGAACTCCAAATTTTCTATTTCTTTTTTTTTTTCTAAATCAGTAACTGAAAGAAGGAAAAATCAGCAGAATCCAAATCCTAAAACCCTTCTTCTGCAGTAACACAACGTTTCTGACATTTTCAAAGAGAAAACTTTTGATTCCATCAAAACAGTATTTTCCATTCTGAACAGAGTATTTTCCATTCTGATCTGAAAGGCGACTCAGATATTTTTAGCTCACTCCNTTTTTTTCCCCAATAGGACAGAAAAAGAAGTAAAAGAATGTTTGGACTCAGAGGACTATAAACTTTGACTATGAAAATGCTGCTATAGTAGCAGGGAAGCAGTGATGGAGAGTTTGACAGAGAACGAAGGACTTTTGCAGTCATCTGGAGAGTGCCCCTAGACCTGCTCCAAAGAACAAAAGATGGATGTCCTGATAGCATACACATTTAACTTGGAGATTACAGCCTGAGGGACTAATTTATTGAACTCATATCACATAGGAAACATACAGATGAATAAAACAACCAGTTACAGGAAGAGTTTAACTGCAGCAGGTTCATCTGACCCCGTTACAAATGCCATTGATAACAGTGGATAAACACACAGGACAGTAAGTGAGGGAAATCAAATATTATGGGGCAACAGAACAAATCCAAAAGGGAGACTACAGAAATCATTATGCTGGCCCACTTCATCTGGTAGCAAGATAGGATGAAGAATAGGGTACAGTACAAATCCTGATCTTTAAATCAAGTAGTCTTAGTGCTAATGCCTTTGTGAACGATGTAAGAGAAGCAAAAATTCTACTTCTTCTGATGCTGGGAAGAGGTTTGGTTCTAGGGAGCTCATCTTTAGATCACTGTATTGAGTCTGAGAGGACTGCATATTTCAATACTGTTTTGGTTTTCTTTTTTTCCCCCAAACAAGAGTCATGTTTACTGAAACTGTTCCACTTCACATAAAATATTTAAAAACTTGATAGAACACAAACTGAAAGCCAGTTCCTTTGGGGACTGTATTTTAACCATTAGATTATCATGTATTTTTCATTTACTCTGTCTGTTCTTATAAGTACTCAGCCACTCTATGCACTCCAGGTACATATCTGGAACAAGACACACTAGAAAGGACTTCTCAATTAATTTTCTGCAATAATTATCTTGAATACTGCCTTGTGACTTGGGACACTTGGCTTCAAATCTCTGCAACAAATAAAGAGATGGAGACATTCAGGTAGCTTGAATTGCAGTTGAATGTTCTAGCAATGGATTATTAAGGATGAATTCAGGCAGCACCTTCTGCCGCCTTGCTTCTCATGAAGACTAGATGGGAGAGTGATGGTAAGACAGACAGAGGGACATCCACTTTATCAACTCTGATGCAATCAAGGCTCAGATTTTGGCATCAGGATGTGAGTAGTGTTCTTTAAATTATGTCAAAATAAGAAGGCAGTTTTCCATGGAGATATAGATACCTCAGATTCCCAGTGACCTACCTTATACAGTTAATTTGCTTGACATGGCATAACTGCCATGAAATATGCTTGGTTGCATTTATTAACAGGACCAAGGCATGGAACAGACTGATGAGCAGTGACTGTGTTTATACTGCTGCACTTTTGCATAGCACTTGGTCTGGACTAAGCCAGACAGACTGTGAAGCTACCATGGATCTGCAGTCACTCCTCAAAAGGCAGTTTTGTGCAGCCTGCACTGGGATAAGACAGTTCAATTATCTAGATACATGGTGCCCCATGATGATTGAATTGAGGGCCAGCAAATAGTCCCTGACCCATTTTATCTGCTAGTACAGATGCAGCCTTGGGAGATCAAGGCTCTTGACATTTATCGGTCAACAAATGTGTCACTACTAGCTTCATCTAATGACAGTAACACTCTTCTCCCTTCCATATTCACAGCACCTGGCAAGTGAATACTCAACACGTAACAGTAAGATCTTGGGCAGAGAGAAAGAAAGAGATGGTAACAGATACCCAAGATTTGTTCAAAAAGGTAGCAGACCTTAGAGTAAGGAATATTTTCACATGAACAACAGAGATCAAGAAGTTTCTACTCAAACTTTTAATATTTGTTTTTCACTCACTTAAAATATGCTTTACTTGGAAACAATGCAGCAAGCATTGGAAGTGAATAAACAGAGAAAGAGACTATTTTTTCTTCTTTCATTTATGTGAGAATATGTTTAACAATTCAAGGAGGCTTAGTCACATCTGCATTTTATCATGCCATCACTCTGACACATTTTATTTAACAGGATCCCACAAGACCATAGTTTCTTGAGTTGGTTCAGATTCTGACTGTCCATACATTTTTATTACCTTACTAAAGAGACAGTATGACTGTTACTGAAAATATTATTGGCCACTGTCAAGGGTTTCAGAAGTTTACTACCTTGTCATCACTTACTCTTTGAAAAGCCACTGTCTTAATGCACTGACCACTGCAACCTTATGATAAACTGTGAGCATGCAACCCTTCAGCAACCCAAAACAAAGCTGTGTGTGCCATGAAGAATTACCTGAAATATTGCAGACATCTTCAACAACATTCCAGACACTTTCACACTCATTTGCAGCATTTATGCATTGCTCCCTTAAATGCATACAGTCATTAGTCTGGGTAGTAGATATACTTGTGAAGTACATGAGTAACACTGTAAAAATAGAATATAATTACTATCTAATAGAACAGATATTGTGTTATATTTTTTTCATTTACATTTACATAATTTACTGTGACTTATCTATAGCATCAAGTTACATTTTAACAGAATAAAAGTTTTCTTCAGCTTCATAACTTAAAAATCAGGTGAGTTTTAAATTTATGAAATTGCAGTGTGATGTATTTTGTACTGTTTTTACCCAATTATTATGTCACCCATAGCTATATATGACATCTGTTCATTGATATATAGAAATGATTGCAGTTCGGAGATCCACAATAAATTTAAGAAAGGAAGACACTATAAAATTCAGAGAAAATAACATTTTATTTGGGCTGCAATTTTGTCAAGCTAGAAACTACACAGGAATTGCTCTGAAGAGACTGTGAGAGAGAGATTTGACTGCTACACAACTGCTAGATAATAGATGAGATTTTATTTCATATTACAGTACTCTTCACCTTTTTTTTGCTTTTACTTCACTGATGCATCATTCTTGACAGCAACTACCACATTTAGGTGTTTAGCTGCTTCCCTGAGTGTGCTGAACCCAAGACCAAGTTAACTACATAAAAAATTTCTGAAACTGAACAATGATATGGATGTTTCAAGGTAAAGAATTTTAAATCAGCACCACCTCAGGTTTAGCAGTAGAAAAATTGAAATCTCTGCCAGAAAAGACAACTTGGAGGTTTAGCTCTTTCATTGGCACTCCCATAGTAACACAACCTCTAATTGGTAGCCATGTGTCTCAATTTTATTTGAAATTAAGTTTCAGACACATGATTTCAGGCCTTATCAAACTAGTTTCTGAACACCTAATATGATGTATTGAGGGACATAGCATCTCACAGGCTAAGTCTCCTGTTTGCTCTTACATTCAGTGACATTCGTATGCAATCTGAGAAACTGCCAACACTAATTCCTCAAACATCATCTACAAGAGGCATGAAATACTCTCTCAGGACTTGTCCTGACCATATCCAGATAAATGGCATGTTTCTAACTACATGTTTTGAGAAATAAGAAACGAAATATCACATATCACTCTCAATAATCTTGAAGAGACTCTTACTCTTCAGAGGTACTACTCTGTTTAGGTTGATTTCACTTCTAGAAATTATGCTTACCTGTGATGTAACAGCACTGTTGTAGCAAACACTTTCTGGTTGTATGTTGATGCAATACAATAGCATCTAGTGTGTGAGAGACATGTAAAAGGCTACACATGCTTATTATAGCTGCACAGCAGCTATATGGCAAGCCTACATGAAACAAATTGGTCTACATGATTTTAGAATCTGGTGCACTGTAGTTGATATAATTGCTTAAATTAAGAGTTATTACTTTAGTTATTTCTTTAAGTTATTTACTCTCGTGTTTAGAGTACTCAGCCACCACTTTCTGCTTTGGAGAGTTTAGGGGTAATTTGTAGCTAAAACTTTCAGAGTGATTCATTCTTACATGAATTTAGATTTCTTCAAGTGTATTTTTCTACAGATGTCTACTGGCTCACTGATGAGGAATAAAACTGGAATTTGGTGTCTCAAGTGAAATGCGAGGAGGAGAAGGATATTTACCACCTTCATTTTGCAAACTAAGAACAAAGTGATGGAGGAATTAGAGTGTCTCTTTCAAGACTGTAGGATTATTATCTGTGAGATAACCAAGAATAATGGGGAACTAAGCTATAGTTTCTATCCACATGCAAGAGCCCAAAGATAACCAGCTCCAAAACAAGAAAGCAAACTATATTTGAATGTAGTTAGAACATATTTCAAAAGTGTTAAAGGACAAATTTATTTTAACAAAACCTGGGACAGAGCTCCCTACAGAATGTTAAGAGTGGGATATGAGTATAGAGGAGTGGGGTGCTAGAGACCAGCAAGTACACGATATGTAGAGAGATGAAAAGGAGAAAAAAGAAATTGGAATATACTTGTTTCAATGTATTTTTTTCTACTAAATTCTTCTGTGCCCGCTTTGTTGTTTTTCCATTTTTCTCCACTTAGACACAAAGGGAAATATTAATAGCTCTCTTTGTAGAGCTGTCAGCACAAAATGCTCTCTACTCCTCAAACAAGTGGTTGTTATTTACAGGGCATCCCATTTCTGTGTCTCCTCGCCGGTTCAACTTCTTGCTAGTGCCGATTCTGCTACCCTGCCCTAACTCCCGCTTCAGACACTGCCCGGAGGCGGGTTGTAGACGTCTGAGCCAAGCCGCAGGGCCTGAACGTCGCAGGCTAGTGCGAACCCTCGACAGGTACCCGGTCACACACACACCCCCCCACACACCCCCCCACTTGACGCTCCCCAGGAGACGCAGATTAGGGAGGAAGCTGTAGGGGAACCCGGCGAGGAAAGAGTTAGGGGAGAAGCGAGGGTCCTGGCCAGTCTGGGGGCTGCCTCCCTCCCCTCCTCCCGCGGCACTTACCGAGGCAGAGGAGCGCTGCCATGGCCGACTGCGGGCTGCCGAAGCTCCGCGACCAGCGGGTCGCGCCGGACGGCAGGTGCCGGAGCGGCACCGCCCCTTCAGCACCCACCGCGAGGACAGCGCCCCCCCCTCCGCGGGCCCCCGCCCCGCCCGGCACGGGGCGGGCAGGGCAGCTCTTGTCACTCCTCCCGCTCGCCTTCTCGGTCCCGAGCACCGCACGAAGTTCGCCGCCTCACCCTCGGCGCTGGGAGGATTTGTTACTCCTTCTGCTCTCGCTTCTCCTTTTGCCACACTCACCAAGCTGGACTTCGTCTAGACGAGACGTTGTTCTTAGGCATTTTTCATGGGATCTGACAGTCCCCCTACATTCAGTTCCCACTTGATACCCAGACAAACTAATAGCAAGTCGGTTATAGAAGAGGATGGAGTGTGTTGGGTAGCAGACCAAAGGAATAAAGTGAGTAGCCCATAGCCTAGACCCATACTGAACTATGAATCTAACTTCAGAAGTTTCACTAAAATAGATCAAAAAACAGTTTGCCCTACAAAAATCAGCAGCTGAGACAGGTACTTAATAAAAAATAAATGAAGCATAAGGCCTACAATCATACACCTGCTGGCTTCACTGGGTGCCCTTTGCTGTTGGAAAGGAGTAAACAACAGATCCCTAGTGATTTCCACGTGCTACTCGTGAGCCTTGTTTTCACAAGATTTTTACTCCACACAGAACATTTTTAATCGGATTTGGCCCTGAATACTGAAAATAAAAAGACTTCACCACACTTCCAGCATAGTTAGAAGAGTTAGAGTAAAATCTTGTGCCTATCAGCAAAGTAGAACTTGAACGCAGTGCTGATTTTGGTGGGGGTTTTTTTGGTTGTTGTTGCTATTTTGGTTTGGATTTTTTTTTGTTTGATTTTTGTTTGTTTGTTTGTTCTGTTTAGACCTGGAAAATTCCTCTATTTAAGTACTTTTTTATTTTAAACTCAAATTTTAACTTAATATATTTATGACAACCTTTATTTAAGCTCTTCATGGCAATATTGCAAAATACTTTTTGTTATTATTTATTGTAATGTGTATACAATGATAGAAAATATTGTTTCATCCAATATATCCAACACCCAGGGGGGAAAGGAAAAAAAAAGAAAAAAAAAGGTTATATTGTAAGGTAAAAGAAATACCTGAAAAGATTAATGCAATTTTAGCTCTGAGACAAATTTTAGATTAGAACAGAAGACTAAGTCTACTTGGCATTAATCCATTGTAATATGCAGCAGCAGACAGCAATGCATCTCACAGAGAGGCCTGAGTTGAGCTAATGTTTGGTGTCCTCTGCTTCTTATAAAGCACTCTCCAGAATAACAACACACATCAATTTTGTTAATATCAAAGAAGGAGGTGGTACCCTCTATGTGCTCCAGAGGAAAAAGGAGAAAAATAAAAATTGCTTTCTTGGAGGTGGAGAGAGTGAGAAACTATCTTGTAGTCATTGTGACTGCACCATACAAGCTTATCACTACGGTGACAACAGGAAAAGAGAAAGAGGTCAGGATGTCAAACCTTCAAGACTACAGAAACATTCATAAAAAAAATATACATACAGGATCAAATACACTGTGACCAATGATGCTATGACCAAACAGAGAATAATAACTTCAGAACTCCACTTATATGATCCTGACTTACTAGGGGAAATATTAGAATACTAAAGCAGCTTGAGGTGACAAAACCCAATTAAAGCTCATCCTTCAGATAATGTTTGACATTTATAGACTGAACAAGAAATTTGTATTCCTCATTTGACTTTTTTTTTTAAATAGATAAAAACATGGAAGCATCTCTAAGATGTTCAACTTCTGTCACATGCAAAAGGCATTAAATGCCATATTGTTCTTAATATCTTTATGCAACCATGTTGCATAAAGTTTTGAATATTTGAATATTTCTGTAGTAAGTGGTCCTAGAACTGGCAAAAACTCCACCATTGTTTTACACAGGTAGACAACAGATTTTTAAATGTCTGGAAATATATCTCAGCTAAAGAAGAAAAAAACCTAGGTACTTCTCATGTATTGTAAAACAAACAAAGAAACAAAAAGCAAACAAACAAAAAAGAGATGCATACAAATATTTTCATCAAAAATATTTATTTAAAAAGCTCAGAAACTTTGGAATGAAAAATCATTCATCAAAATAATAAAATCTTTAGTTTGATAACCATATTTAACAAATCTTTACTTGAGAAGCGTATTTTCTGGCAAGATTTAGTTAATGTTTTCTGCCTACTCTTAGAATTTGAAATCTTAGATAAGGTCTGATCATGTAACTTATGTCTTAATGATGTACTATTTATACAACAAAAAAATCTGGCCAAAGAGATACCCAGAATAATTTCTCAATGATTTTATCTTCTTTTATTTATATCCTCCACACAAAAAGTACCGTTGAGTTAAATCTATGGCTAAAAGAAATTCCCAAGAATGTTCGGGACCTAAGCGCAAATAAGAAAAGAGAAAACCCCCTTTCGTTCATATGAATCCTTGGGATCTAAGTGAAAATCAGGAAAGAGAAAATAGATTTTTTTTTTCTTTTAAAGAAGAGAAAATTAAGGCCAAAACCTTCGTTTCTAACATGTCACTTGAAACTGCAGGAATCAAAAACTACCAGTGACATTTAGTGGTTTTTCTCACCTTAGATCAACACCATTTATCCCACTGGCATTAAGGTAGCAGAAACAGAAGGCAATCTGAGTTGACAGGTGGTATTCAAACCCTTTTAGAAAGATGCTGCTCGTGTTTTTTCAATACCACCAGCAGCACCCATCATTCATGTCACGAGGATCTGGGCAACATATCTGAGACATCATGTGAATTTTGGAGATTTTCCACAGTCCACCATTTTATGTTTGGAAAGTATGCATACCCTTCATTTATACTGACAATGTTTTCTTAGACTGCTACTTTCTTCTCCTCTGTTCAAGGAAAAGTAAAAATACAGTTTCTGAAATGAAAGTACAATGAAAGTACAGATTTACAAAATTTTGAGGTAATTGACATTTTTTGGCAGTGGGTTGGGGCAGCATTTTATTGCACAATTAAATGATTACTTATCATTATTTTTCAGCTAGATTCCTGCACTATTTTTAAGGGTTTTTAAATTTTTGTTTACTTATATCAAAAGAAAGAAGACTTTTTCAGATTTTATTCTTTCATTTCTGTAATATTTTAGTTCACAACTGTTTGTCCAATCATTTCAAATTACATAGAAAAATTATATCTTGTCCTACACATTTTCTGTGGCTGAAGAGCAAAAATGGCCTTCAAATAGAAAAAGAGATGCAATAACTATTAAATCTTGCTGCAGTTATTTGTTGTCCTTTTCCTTGAAAAGACAACATAAAATAATTTATTGAAATAATAATGACATAAAAGCTATACTCAAACCGGTTTACACATAGGAATATAAGAATTCCTATGATTTTATTTGACATTTAAACATTATTTTCATTTAGGTATTTCTTCCTATTCTTTTTAAATAGAAAAATAATATTGTCCTTTTTCTATCTTAATGCAAAAAGAAACTTTCAATATACAAACAAATGAAATTATTTTTTTCCTCTCTCGCTTTACACTAATGCAAACCAGAAGTAATTGCAGTGATGTCAAGTAAACAACTATCAGGGAGATCTAAAACCATAAAGTGATTAAGCACTTCATAATACTACAGCTGTCATGGTAGTCAGTACATCTCCTAACATGAGATCAAACTAAAAGCTAGAAAAAGTATTTACAGAAGTTAATGAAGTAACAACCTGTCTGTGAATAATTTGCTTCCAGAAACTTTTGCACGTGTGAGAGTGTGTTCTTTCCTTTTTTTGCTGAAAAACAAGTCTTCCTTTCCATCTTATCTTTCCTTTTGAAAAATATTAACTGAAATGCAAGAATTGTGTGCCAGGGAGGTTGTAGCTCAGGTTATAGGCTAGGTACTTTCTAACCAATAGGCCATGCTCTCCTATTACACTAAGTCTTCAGTGATGCATCTTCTTAAATGTGTGAGAACAATAATTACAATGCATGATAAGAAGCACCAGGCCAGGGAGCTGATCCCATAAATGGAAAACGGGTAAGTGGGTGCTTGAGTATTGCTCCCATGAGATATCACCTCTAACTTTCAAAGAGAAACATTCTAATTGTTGAAAAGTTAATGTTCCCTTGGCATATAAATCCATTAACTGTTAGCATCGTTAGTATTAAGTAGCAGGTGAGAGAGAAATTGTGAAGGCAAGCAAGACAACCAAAGTTTTCTACCTCAAAAATTCCCCAGAAATTTTCTGGAGTAACACTTACAGACATTATGGACTAAAATGAGTTACAAAAACTAAAATGGCCTGTTCTTCCAGGGTGCTAACACTTGTTATTTCTATTGGCCTGAGTAGGAATTCTGAGCTTATAGCACCTGTGAGCACCACATAAGTTTTAAGTGTTGCTTTTTAGGCACTCAGATCTGAAGAAGAAAAAGAAATTTGCTCTCTAAGTGTAACCTTACGGAAAAGTGTGGCTTGCAGCACTTTGGGTTCATGTCTTAGAAGAAAGCCTATGCTTAGAAAGGTAACTTGGAATGTCCTCAAATCAATCTGAAGTGAAAGTTCCATACTAAATGTAGAATTTACTATACTGAATTAGCAGAAAAAGTAGTGCAAAGTAATTCCAGAATATCATGAGTGCGTAAGTAAGCATTCCTTGTAAATAAGTCACTCACTCATAGAAACAGGATAAAAACAATGTTTGAGACTTCTTTCAAATACTTAGAGTTCTTTATATGATACATTTTAGATCATTCCACAGCATCTAAAATATATAAAAATAAATATCTACAGTATTTACAAAGTATGATACAATCCAATCTAAAAAGGCTTGTAAAGACATGTTCTTTAGCTCATACTGAGGTAAGCAGGTTTCTGTAAGACTGAGAAGAAAAGGGAGAGGCAGTCATTTTGAAGGAATCCCTTTGACCAGTTGTACTCTGTAACATGCTAAAAGCATGTGTCATTCTCTGGTGGTCTTACATGTACTGAGCCAGTCATCCTTGCTGTAACTCTGTTGAGGTAAGTTTAGGTAGGCTAGGGACAAACTTGTCCCACTCTGCATTCTCTGTTTTACCGGTATCTTCCACAGAAACCCTCACAGCTTCATCCAAATTTGAAGTCATGTTTATCCCGGGTATGCGAAGATGCAGCTCCACTGATTTCAGTGGGCTGAGTATAGCTGGGATACCTGTAAAACAAAATAAAGGTTTTGTTTGTACCTGATGCTGTTCGTATCAGATAGCTGGCTGGTTCACCTTATGATTGTTGTTCTGAACACTATGCAGGTGATAGTCTATTAAAAAAATGGTCTGCCAGAATATGTTCCAAATTGCACTTGCAAATTTTAACTGAACAATTCTTTACTTAAATGTGTGGTGATTTCTGATGCATAAACCTTGATTTCCTTGCTTTCAAATATTTTTTATGTATTCCACTACTTATTTAATATGCATATTTTTTTGAAATTGCTCAGTGGTTCCTTATCCAGATGCCATTGTGACCTGGAAAGCACTACAGCTGCCCGTGTACAAGTCAATAGTAGAATTACAGAGTAGTTTGAGTAGCAAGAGACCTTTAAAACTCATTTAGGCCAACCACACAGCCATGAGCAACGGACAGGCAATGAGTCAAAAATTATGAAAAATAGTAGAATGAAATAATCCAGTGTCACACTGGCATCTGAGTTTCATGGCTGCAAGCTTGCATATGCTATATATATAAGAATGACCACACAACTGGAGAATGGCAACCTAAATTCAGGAAAAAAAACCATTCCCTCTATAGTATGTGAAAAGAACAGACTTCTTCAGAGAGAATTTAATTCTTTTTAGACATACATTTTAGGAACAGATTAGGTTTCCTTGGAGATAAAAGTTTCTCTGTTATCAAAATAGAGCTTGTATAGTCATAGTCTATAGTGTCTGAGGTAATTTCTAGACAATGAACATTCACAACTCTGGGAGATGAGGGGTAAAGTCTACACTTGTAGTCCCTTGCAAAGTCCTGATCAAATACAGCATATAAAGTAATGAGAAATATAAAATAATAAATGATATGCCATTTCCATCTATCCACAAAGCTAGAGAACTGAACAATCATCTGTTTGCTGACCCAGAACTGGGAAAACCTGAGCAACATAGGCCCTTCATTTCAAACAGTGTTTCAGAGAGCCAAGAGGGCCAATACCATTTTGGGGTGTATTAAAGGGGTGTGGCTAGTAGGTCGAGAGAGGTTCTCCTACCTCTCTACTCTGCCCTAGTGAGGCTGCATCTGTGTACAGTTCTGGGCCTCCCAGTTCAAGAGGGCCACAGAAGTGCTTGGAAGAGTCCAGTGGAGAGCCATAAAGATGATTAAGGAAATGGAACATCTCTCTTACGAGAGACTGAAGGAGCTGGGGCTGTGCTGCTTGGAGAAGAGGAGACTGAGATGTGACCTCATCGATGTTGATAAATATGTAAAGGGTGAGTGCCAGGAGGGTGGATCCAGGCTCTGCTCAGTGATGCCTGGTGACAGGACAAGGGGCAACGTGTGGAAGTTGGAGGCATAGGAAGTTTCATTTAAACATGAGGAGGAATTTTGTCACTGTGAGGATGACAGAACAGGCTACCCAGGGAGGTTGTGGAGCCTTTTTCTCTGGAGATATTCAAAACCTGCCTGGATGTGTTCCTGTGTGACCTGGTATAGGTGATCTTGCTCTGTCAGGGGCATTGGACTAGATGATCTTTCAAGGTCCCTTCCAGCCCCTGACATTCTGTAATTTGTTTATCAGCCTGTGCTAAAGAAAATCAAGAGTGGATACACAGTTGTTCCTGAATACATAAAATAACCCATTTAAGAGAAAAAAAAAGAACACAAAATGTGAGAAATTAGTGTGGATTTCTCACTTGACCAACTCAACATATACCAGAATGCACGGTAAGCAGATCATTTGGAACAGTCAAGGACATTCAGGTAGTTTGATTTTTACACCTGATTTTGTTTAATTATTTGTTATAAAATATACCATACTTCAGAGAACTAGCTCTGAGTAGAATATGGATATTTATAATTACATTGCAACTCTGGGGAATATGAATTTCATACTTTCAGGTACCTGTTCTTTATTTACTTAGGGCTCTGAAGGTAGTAAGTATCCAAAGAAAACATATATATAAATATATTATTACCTTATCCTCTCCCAAATTAAAACTCTACTTTTGAAACAAATGAAAACAAAATTTGTTCCATCAGTGTATAAACGAAGTCGTAGCACATTCTATAAAACAAATTTTCTAATTTACTTTTGTTAGAGTCAGTTTTTAATTGTAAACACTCTTCTCTCACCGCATTGTGCTCAGATTCAAGCATAGTAGCATGCACAGTCAAATTTTACTTCCGCAGTATCAAAAGGCATAGGGACAAGTATAGTACCAGTGGATAACAAGTGCAGTACCATTTGCTGGAATTGTGTTTATGTTGGTCAATACAACATGTTCTGCAAGTTTTGAAACGTTATCAAAATTGCTGATCTGGGTGGTCAATGATTTCCGACTCTCTGTACTGGCATGACCTCTGGCGAGTCGTTCATCACGGTGACCGCGAATGCCAAAGATGCAACATGAAAATGCTGCTTTAAATTCTTCTCTAAATTTCCCTGTCAACCACAAATAACACTCATGAAGAAATTATAATATATAAGTTGCGTTTGTTATCAAAGTTTATAGATTAGAAAAAGCCAACTATCTAAAGCAAAATTAATCCAAACCGTTTTCTTCTAATGCAGAATTAGGAAATCAGAATTAGGAAATCATTATTTCAACATTTTTGAGAAATAGAGAAAAAAAATACAACATTTGTAAGAAAATGTGTGAGATGTGGTATGAAACCTTAATTATTCTTGGCTAGAGAGACTGGACAGACTAGGATGATTTCTAAAATCGTACCATGGATAATCTGTTCATTAATAACATATCTAACAAAAATAATGGCTGAATCATTACTTGACATGAAATGAGAGGGCACAGCTAATATGTGTTTTATCTTGGGCACATTTTTAAAGAAGATTCAAACTATTCAGCAGTCCGTTTGTCTGCTTTAGGGACTCAGACTAAATTGTTCGGATCATCCTTTCATTACACATACAAAATAAATGAAGGGGCTAAATGTGTAGTGAGGATGAGTAGACTTTTGCCTCCTTTCAATTTAAGAAAGGTGTTGAGGTGCTTGAACGTGTCCAGAGAAGGGCAACATAGCTGGTGAAGGGACTGGAGAACAAGCCCTATGATAGTGGCTGAGGGAGCTGGAGTTGTTCAGCCTGGAGAAAAGGAGTCCTTATTACTTTCTACAACTACGTGAAAGGAGGTTGTAGCCAGGCTGGGGTTGGTCTCTTCACCCAGGCACCCTGTGACATAACAAGAAGACACAATCTCAAACTGTGTGAGTGAAGGTTTAGGCTGGATGTTAGGAAGAAGTTCTACACAGAAAGAGTGATTGCCCGTTGGAATGGGCTACCCAGGGAGGTGATGGAATCACCATCCATGGAGGTGTTTAAGAGGAGGCTGGATGAGGCATTTAGTGCTATGGTTTAGTTAATTAGAGGGGTTAGGTGATAGGTCGGACTCAACGATCTCGAAGGTCTTTTCCAACCTGGTTAATTCTGTGTGATTCTGTGAACTGCAATACCGCCAGTTCAGACTCTGATGTTGCTGTCCATAGCCAAACAAGACAAATGCAAAGTAAGACAATTCTTTACTAGTAAGTTAACAACATCTTGCCTGTTTCTTTGGTCTTGAAAACAGTTGGTGCAGTGTTTAGTCATGCAAATACAGCCTCTAAAACCCAGTGTCTGTATATAGAATGCCAACTAAGGACAGCCTCTGGCCTGCACTACCTTACAGACAGTATCCAAGGAGTATTTAGCATAATGTGAGTTATTTCAGACCAAAGTTACGCCAGGGAATTCTCTGCCAAATTATTGGCATGGACTGCCAAATTCAAGCACTTGGACTCTAGCCCTGGCACTGTTTAGTTTACTTCTAGGTAGATAGCCTGAAGGTAATGGGATACATCATGCAACTTGTTCCAAGAAGAGGATCTAGCTCCCGCCAGAGTTGAGCTGATGTTACACAGTCATTAATCTTATTTGTTATGGTTCATTACATGCAAACTACACATTAAACTTGAATTCTAGGTAATAGTAACTTACCACTGAGGAAGTTATAAATAATAGGATTGGCTGCACTGTTTGCATACACAAGCCAGTGTGAGAACATGAACCAGGCGTACACAGTTTCTCTGTCATCAGCATGATTAAACATCCCAAAAACCCTACCAAAAAACACAAACAAATCAACCAAAAAAAAACCAAAAAAAACAACCAACCAAACACAAACCCAAAAACAAACAAACAAAAAAAAAAACCACAAACCAAAACAAAGTAAGCATGAAAGATAGTAAAATTAGGAATCATACAAAAATATCTAGCAACTTCTGGCCTAATTGTATATCTGATGACCTATTTGCAGTATCACAGAAAAGCAGATACAGTAGTGACATTCTCACTTTTTTGAGAGAATAAAGTCCTCTCTCCATCTCTCAACCTTCTATCTGGTTTAGCATAACATACTCCATTGGTACTTATTTAGTAATGGTGCAGATGCATGTCTTTTCTGCCAAGTAACCATTCATGTCACTGAGATTCCTGTCTCTAGATACATTCTCTAATAAACAATGGCACTGGAATTGAAAATGCACTGAACTGGTTTAGAAATTGAGGCCACAGTAGCAGGATCTGTCCCCCAGAGAATATGTTTTGCTGAGATTTCTTACAATTTAATTTTAATTTTGCCATCTAAGTGAAAATCTAACCATGGGCTTAATCGGCTATTGTAGTTGAGGCAGCCTGCTTGGTTCCTCTGTGGTGTAGGTTATAGGCAGCCTCAACTGCCTTCTGGAAATACTTCCTTCCTTTCATGTTGTGTACCAAGAGACATAAATTAGCCCTCAGGAAGGTGCCACAATTGAGCGGGATGTATTTAAGCCTTCATATCCAACTTGAAACTGTTCCTTGAAAACTAAAATGCTCCTCAAGCATCAATAACAGGCTGGTCATCTTTTAGTATATTCAAATGTTCTGCTGTATGTAATCATTTATCAGTATTCCAGAGGCCTCACCGGATATAACAATGCAGAAGCATTAGCCTGGCAGGCACTGAACAAAAAATGAGTGTATACAGTTAAATCTCAAATGAAGAAGAGAGAAAAAGGTTTAAAAGTAAAAATATATCCTCATAGGCAGACTGAAGGATTAGCCTAAGGTTTTAAAATTTTATATGATAGGGCTCAGGTATAAATCCAGCATTTCATAGTCCTCAGTGCCAAGCCACAAGAAAATGCTGTGCTGCTAACCTTCAGCTGCTGCTTCCAGGTAAATGCACTTGCCATGGGCACATTAACAGTAAACAAGCTGTAATCTCATGTAAATGACAACTTGTAATGAGGAGATACATTTTCATGATAAATGTCCTTGCTAACAAAGATTCCACAATATGGCTTTTTAAAAAGTACTATATATAGGTTATATATATATGGGGGGGGGGGGGGGGGGGTTGGGTTTTGTTTGTTTGTTTGTTTGTTTTTTGAGATTTTTTTTTGCAACTGTATGCTTATTTTCCACTAGTTTTGTCATGAAATAAGTAAGTCTATTCTTCAGAAGTATCTGCCAGAAAACAGTAATCTCAGAGGATTTTTTGTAGCTAGAAAGCTTTGCCAAGTGTTTACATACTGGGATAAACTTTACCTTTTCAAGACATTAAGGATGCTAATTGGTAGATAGCAAAGTGCAAAAACCAGGAGGACAACCATTAGCATACGAGCTGTTTTTCTTCTTGCACGAATCTGCTTTATTTCAGCTGCCACAGCACTAATCTTTGACTTTGTTGATTGTCCCAGCCCTCGGGGCTGTGCTGAGGATTGCTGGGGCTTCCACTTTTTCTGAACAACAGAAGAAGTTCCTGGGATCTAAGAAAGGCAAAATAAGGGGAACTTTGACAAACTATCATAGTAGGTAGCTATAACAAGAAAAACAGACAAGCTGACATACACAGTGTAAGCTTGTGGGGAGAAGTAGGGTTATTTGTTAAATTAATCAACATAGCAACAAACAAACTCAATTTCAAGCACACTCAAAGGACTGTATAAAAAAATGTGTGTTATGAACTAATGTATTAAAAATTTCTTTACTTCCCATGTAACTTGCCTTGCTTATGTCTTCAGGCTATCATATTTACCAACTCTTTTGCTGCAATTATGTTGATGCAAACTTCTATATAAAGCGGCTTCTTGTCTGGCAGAGCAGTTTATCTCATTAATATTCTGCTAAGTTAAGATACCGAACATCTTTCCAGCATTGGAAAACAAGAATATAAAGTCTACACAGTTTTAAGTGTGATAAAACTTCCAAATATGCTACCTAGATGACAAGTGAAGCACTTAAAGACATTAGGGTTGAAGCACAGATCTGCCTGCAAAGTGCTTCAAATATATATAGGACTGTGAACAGAAGGGAATTGTGGAAAAGTGTCAAGATACAGGAAGAATTAAGTTAGCCAAAGACATCTTGCAATGAGTAGATGTAACATCATGCCATTTAAAAACAAAACAAAACAAAACTTGGGTTTTTGTTTACTTTATCCTCACATAATCTAAGCCAAATAAAACAATTTTGCTCCAGTTCACCAAAATCATTTCCTACCTGCAGCCAAATAGAAAAGACTACAGAGTGCAGGACTTTCTCAGAGAACTCTATTGTGATGGCAATGGTAATGTTTTCAATTATGAAAACCTTTTGTGTAGAAAGGTAGTTTTATTCATGAATGGTGCAGTTGTTCATGGGGTGACTAGTCTCACAAGTGTAAGATAATTCCTGTTTAAAAGCATCTGCGAAATTTAAACTCTGTATTGCAACAGTTTAAATATCAGTGTTTACCCAAGCAAACTGACCAGAAAAGAATGGTGTTTTTTTTATTTATATTTCAGAAAAGAAGTAGACTAAAAAGTGAATACTTGTTCTGGAATAAAAGCACAAACATTCTGAGTTATTCTGGAATAGTTTCTATGTTGGTTTGGGGTTTTTTTTGTTGTGAAAATCTTCCTTACACAGACAAGCCCTTAATTTCATATTTATGTGCACCATCAAATTTGATTCACAACTATTGGAAAACTTTGGCAAAGTTGTGTTGTAGTGAACAGGAAACCAGTGAAGCAGAACAGGGGATATGTTACGGCATTTATTTTTCATTAATGTGTCTACGAACAAAAAGCAAAAAAGAAAACAACCTCTTGCACTTAGTCCTACTGCAAGTTCCCACTCATTCAGTTGAAAGCAGCATTATCAGTTTCATACCTGGACATGTCTGCCCTGTTGCAAGGGTGTCACCCTGCTTGGCTGTGGGGTATAGTACTGCTGTGTGTCTGCCATGTACTACTGTACAGATAATATACTGCCTGAGATTCTAATTCTGGCATATTAGGGGCACTTTGATATTCTGTTCTCTAATTTGTAGGAGAAGCTTTTCCTTCTTTTTCAGTCATCCAAGTTACCATATTGCAGCAAGAACTGGAGATGCAATCAGAGAAATTCAGCCTAATCTCTTCCTCCTGATGATGCCAAAGATTAATTTGAAGAAATCGGTGACCAGCTATCGCGGTAGCTAGATGCAATTTACATGAAGAGAAACATTATCTTGCTCAAAATTGTGAACCTGGATGAGAGAAGACAGTGCACTGTCAATGAGTTTGATAATGGCACAGAACTGGGAGGAGTGGATGACACACCTGAAGGCTGTACCTCCATTCAGCAAGACCTGAACAGGCTGGAGAGTTGTGCAGGGAGAAATTTAATAAAATACAAGGAAAATTGTAGAGTCTTGCATCTGGAAGAGAACAATCCCCGTGTACTGGTATAGGCTGGGGACTGACCCATTAGAGAGCAGTGTAGGGGAAAGGTTCCTGGGGGTCCTGGTGGACTGAAGGATGACCATAAGCCAGCAATGTGCCCTTGTGGCCAACAATACCAATGGCATCCTGGGGTGCATTAGAAGTGATGTGGCTAGCAGGTTGAGAGAGGTTGGCCTCCTCTTCTACTCTGCCCTGGTGAGGCCACATCTGAAATATTGTGTCCAGTTCTGGGTCACTCAGTTCAAGAAGGATATGGAAGTCTTTGAAAGAGTCCAGTAAAGAGCCACAAAGATGATTAAGGCAGTGGAACATCTCCATTACGAGGAAAGGCTGAGAGAGATGGGCCTCTAGATTGGAGAAGAGGAGATTGAAGGATGATCTCAATAATGTTTATAAATATGTGAAGGGCAAGTGTTGGGAGGACAGAGTCAGACTCTTGTCAGTGATGAACAATTATGGGGCAATGAGTGCAAGCTGGAGAAGAGGAGGTTTCATGTGAACATAATGAAAATATTTTCCACTGTGAGGGTGACAGAACAGGGAAGTAGGATGCCTAGAGAGGTTGTGGAGTCTTCTTCTCTGGAAGCATTCAAAACCCATCTGGACATGTTCCTGTGTCACCTGCTTTAGGTGACCTTACTCTGGTGGGAGGTTTGGACTAGATGATCTTTTGATGTTCCTTCTTATCCCTAACATTCTGTGATTCTGGGATGGTCTGTACCTGCATATGCAGATAGAAGGGTATATTCTTGTCTTCAGTCAGTCTTGAATAGCAAGAGCTGATCAAAGGTAGTACTGTGTACAATGTATAATCTCACTGCATTATATATTTATTTGCTAAAATGTAAGACATAGAAAGCATCTACTGTTTCCTGTTATAGACATTTGGAAGGCTTACTGTACTTTACAATAGGGCCACGTTATTTAACTGAAGCTCTGGTGAAGAGAATGGTTTCTTAATTGAAACTATTATTTAAAGTACTGCATTAGTTTGCTTTATAGGACTGATTATGGCACACCTGTTGCACTTAGAAAGATGCCTGATGTCTGCAGCCAGGTTGATAACACTCCTGACGTGGCAGATATTATACCCTGGCCAAGACAGCCTAAAATATCTTTCCAATATCTCTGATGGAAATGTCAGCCAATGTTAGAGCTATTTGAGATGACAGGAGAGGGAATACCTTCCTTCATGTCTTCAAGTGGGATGAGCTTATCATCCTTTACAGGATGACAGAGTAGGGGGTGACAGAGGACCACAGCTTTAGATAAGTCTTGGACTAAAGAGAAGACAGTAGAGAGAACCATAGAATGATACATGACAGATGACAGTTCACACCCAGAAAATGATTCTCAAGCTGACACCACTTCAAACTGCTGCAGGGGGGAAACTTATCCTGAAAAAACTAGTCTCATATTTATCACTACAGTTCAAAATTTCTTTGTGTGATTGCTTGATTGTGATTTTTTCTTTATTTAGTATTTCAGATTTTCTTCCTGTATGTTTAATTTTTACCTTGAAAAAAATAGATATTTAGTTTAGAACTTAGGCCATTTTTTTTGTCAGCAATTCACATCAAATGTTATTGATTACAGTCAGCTTCACATCAGCAACTCCAGTCTCACAGTTTGGATAGTTGGATTTCTAGTCTAACTTTTGTTCAGATTGCATCTGCTATGAACTTGAGGCTTTGTAGAATGAAAAATAAAAATAAATTATTGTAGACTACTAATAAAATGGGAAAGTTAATCGTAACTTTTGACTGCTACAGGAGATTTTATTGGTATAAACACTAATACCTAAAGTATTCTGGAGAGGTGGGCCCAGGCCAACCTCATGAAACTCAACAAGGCCCAGTGTAAGGTCCTACACCTGGGTAGGCACAATCCCAAGTACAAATCCAGGCTGGGTGGTGAATGGCTGGAGAGCAGCCCTGAGGAAAAGGACCTGGGGATCTGGATTGATGAAAAGCTCAACATGAGCCTGCAGTGTGTGCATGCAGCCCAGACAGCCAACCGAGTCCTAGGCTGCATCAAGAGCAGTGTGGCCAGCAGGGCAAGGGAGGGGATTCTGCCCCTTTACTCTGCTCTTGTCATACCCCACCTGGAGTACTGTGTGCAGTTCTGGAGCCCCCAGCACAGGAAGGACATGAAAGTGTTGGAGCAGGTCCAGAGGAGGGCCACGAAGATGATCAGAGGGCTGGAGCAGCTCTGCTATGAGGACAGGCTGAGAGAGTTGGGGCTCTTCAGCGTGGAGAAGAGAAGGTTTTGAGAAGACCTTACAGTAGCCTTCCAGTGTCTGAAAGGAGCCTACAGAAATGTTGGGGAGGCACGATTTAAAAGTTCTTGCAGTGCCAGGACAAGGAGCAATGGGTTTAAACTGGCAGGAGAAAGATTTAGACTAGATGTTAGGAGGAAGTTCTTTCCAGTGAGGGTGGTGAGGCACTGGAGCAGGTTGCCCAGGGAGGTTGTGGCTGCTCCCTCCCTGGAGGTGTTCAAGACCAGGTTGGATGAGGCCTTGAGTAACCTGTACTAGTGGGAGATGTCCCTGCCTATGTCAGGGGGTTGGAACTAGATGATCCTTGAGATCCCTTCCAACCTTACCATTCTATGATTCTATGATTTTGGTAAGTGTGCCAGATACAATGGGAAAGCTCTTTCTTACACCTATAATCAGTGTTTCTGTTGCCTTTTTATCTCTCTCCTATGCCCTTTACAGATGTGAATAAGAAGGGGTTTACAGTCATCCTGACTGCCTTCATTTTCTAATGCATCTTGGGTGGCCATAAGCCAGCAATGTCACTGAACCTGGCAACAGTGATGGATGCAAAATTCTAACTCCTGAGTGTTTACACGGAGCATATAGAGAAGAAGTCTGTACACAGCAATCTGCACACAGTCACAACAGCCAGCAAAGATAGCTAATGTTAAGTGACTTACCTGATGACACCATAGCTTTCGAAATATTTGCAAATAGGCCAACACCATAAGACACAGTGGTGCCATGTATGTCACCAGAAAAAAGCACGTGTGATACATTTTGGGATAAACCTCAGCTGAAAAGTGAATTCAAATTAAAAAAGTACATTTAAATATACATACATTTCAAAGTCACTTTAAGACAAACTATTCATATACCCATGCACTTACTTTTCAAACATAATAGGTTATAACAGAAGATGCATCCAATAATATTATGATCAGGATTGATTTTTTAAAATCACTTCTGTATAGATTCTGTTTGTATTACAAACATGCTTTTATGTCAAACATCTTTTATTGTATCACATTATTTCTCTCATATCACATTATTACTTTAGGTTTGAAGCCTTAAGAAGTTTTGCTTTTTATTAAATCAGTGAAAGGTAGAAAATTTCATTACCTAACAATAGCTAACTAATTATCCAAGCTACCTCATCTTTGATGCATTTGTCAGGTTGTGTAACTGTCTTTAGTGTTAATTCTGCAAAGGTTACTATGGATCCCTGGGTAAACTGCATAGGCTTTCACCTGTAAACAGAAAATGGTGACTACAGTATCAAGTGCTTTCACTTTCACATCATCAGGTGTAGTTTGCTATTACCAAATGATGGTAATAATCACAACAAGGAAGGAGGGAAGGAAGGAAGGAAGGAAGGAAGGAAGGAAGGAAGGAAGGAAGGAAGGATACAAACATACATACATACATACATAGCAGAATCAAACTTATTTTCTGCATCTTAAAGTGACTATGACTGTGGGCCCTATTAAACAAATATGTTCCTTTGCATACCAGAAGGATCCCTGAGATACAAGGAGATCACAGAACCACAGAATCATTTCAGTTGAAAAAAAAATAAACAACTTTAAGAACATAGAATGCAACCAGATACAAAGATTCGGCTCATAACTCTGATAACATTATCAAGGTAACTCCAGGCTCATCCTCAAGACAAGGCTCAAATAATATTAAACACACCCCTGGGCCTGAATGTGCCAGCTCATTCACCAGTCAGAAAAACTTCAGTACCAAGGAAAAAGAAACTTGATATAGCAAATTCCAGACCACGTTCATTGCTAGAAAGAGTAGTAGAGATGTTGCCATTGACATTTGATAGACGTAGTAAAAATTCAGATGAACAGCATTTGTCTCCTTACTTGCACTAAGATCCCATAGCAAACCAGCTCACCAACTATCAATTAGCAACTGCAGCTACTTGTCCACGTCCTTTGGGGAGGCAGAAAAATTGGTGCAAGGTTTTTTTTATGATTGGTTAAACTTGGGTTTGTGTATTGACTGGTGATCCCAAACATATTTTGTGTTCCAGAAAATGCAGCCTTACAGGAGTTGTGTTAGGCAAGGAAATACTGACATGCCTCCTTCACAGGTGAAGAGATTAAGGAGAAACTGAAGTAACCTGACTTACTGGGATCATGGGAGGTCAGAGCCAAAAGTACATTCTTTCTGCTCTGAAGGAGGTGACACCTACCTCATCAATGCTCTGCAGGCATCCAGGCTCCTTTCAGGTAGAAGGATGGTACATATTTAAAAGGCCATCTGGAGTTTCTGGCTTTTAATTTAGCATTCCAAGTAAAGTGAAACATTAAATGAGCCTAGCTATCTACAAAGAACTGACAGACCAGGTTGGAGGAAGATCCCAACATTTGCCTTTGAAGTTTAGCCACCTGGAAAGTGGCAGCTGCTAAACATCAAAGGAAACCTGTCCCTCCTCCACCCAGGGCAAAGCCATTTGGAGAACTTTTGCCTAAGAATCGAGACTCTGTTTAGCTTCTCAAGCCAAAGAAAGGCTTTAAAGCTGTTGACAATCACAGCAGCAAGAAGGAGGAAGGGCTGGTTTAGGATACCATTAATTTATCAAGTGAGTGAGTTCCAGGCTCCTTGAATGAGAACATCAATCAGTCTATGGTCTTGGTGATATATCAGCTGCCAAGAGGAGAAAAATGTCTTTGCCTTCTGTGGTCATTTAATGGGCTTCAGGACAGGGGGAGATCATTCTTAGCTGAAGTAACCGTTTCCTTAAGAAGAAATTACTGATTCTTGCATCACTGACCACTCTTTTACTGAAAAGGGAGAAGGGAACAAAAGTAGTCACAGGCACTGTACTAGGTTGAAATTAGCATTCCTACTTAGCAGCAGTCATATGGTAGAGTAATCAAACTCTACCTGGTAAAGGGTCTGTGTGCTAGAACAAGACTTCTGCTGCAGGGGTTATTAAACAAATTTACATTTTTTTAAACATTATTTCTTGTCACTGTTTTCCATTCATAGGCTGTTGTTCACTGAAGCCAGAAGGAAGACTGAAACTACAACTGGATTTTTGCCAGAATTTTACTACATTTCTGTAAGCTGGTACTCTTGACAGTTGCCTTAAGAACAGATAAAACCAACAAGGCTATCAAGTTGGTTGAGCATCAATAATGTGTTCCCAGGTTGCTGTGTCTCAGGAAGATATCTATAAAGTTTTGGAGTTACCAATAGAGAAACATTTTTAGAATAAAGCTTAATAACTAAGGATTGTAGTAAGTAGGTGTCCATAATAGAGAAAATTCAACCATGTGATGGTTTGGGAGTTCCCTAGCCCCCAAACTTTGTAGAATGACCCAGACTAGAACTCAGCTGTCTGGAAATTAAGGAATGAAGCTCTATTTACAGCTCAGCACAGTGTACAAGCAGATCTATACACTATATACAGGAATAGTTACAGAAATATAAAAGTTAAAGGTAATACAGAAACACAACACCCCTCCCAAAAGTCAGGGACCCCAAGAGGGGTTCCCAACCACCCTTCCACCTTCTCCCCACCCCTATACCTTACCCCAAGGTTTGCCCCACGTGCAAGGTGAGCTTGGAGGATTGGCCAGGGGGGTTAGAAGAAAAGTGGTTAGTGAAGATTAATCAGCAAAGAGGAGCCAGAAGCTAGACCGCCTGAGATGCTGTGCCCCCAGAGAGAGACAGACTGAGACTGCCTTATCTAATGTTTTGAGTTCTTTTTCCCAAACATCTCAGCAAGCCTATGAGTGAAGTAGACATCACCATGTTTTCCCTTCACAGCCTACAGTGCAATTTTCTCTATTAAAATATTCCAATTAGCCTCAAACCAGCACAAACCACATAACACATCCCTTTCCAAACCATGTTCCTGTGTGAGAGTACTTACAGTTAGCTAATACCAAAATTGCTTGTTCAAACCTGATGTTTATCAGTTCGTGAAAAAGCCAGGCATTAGCAACATTCTGACTTCCTTTTCCTACAAAATACGTTCCACAAGTTTTTCCTTAAATTCTGATCATGTCAATAAACAGGATGTATAAAACTCTCTGTATTAATTGACTTTCCAGAGGTTTGTTTCCCAGAATTAAGACAATATGTTTTTGTGCTATTTTATGAGTGGCCTAAGAGGAAATGGAACACAAAGATTTCCCTTTGTTTCCATTCAGCCATGTAGTTTGGGAAAGGATTATCTCCATAGACTTTTTGTCATTTGCAAAGGGATTGGCTGATGCACTTTGGCTAATGTTCATTTTATGAACAACTCTGAGACAATACATCTAGCTTACTTGGACACATGGTGAACTCATTTTAATATGTTTCTTTTATTTTGGCACTTTATCATCAAAATCAGCACATAGCAATTATAGACTATTATAGAACTGTGGCCAACATTGGCTTCTTAAGTGAGCCTGTATAGGTCACATGTTGGATCCTTCTTCATTCCCAAATAAAATATTGTTATTAGACAATACTCAGAATAAAAAAAAAAAAAAA
>VWZE01006286.1:23797-65505 GCA_013396675.1 Eubucco bourcierii | reverse complement strand
AAAAAAAAAAAAAAAAAAAAAAAAAAAAAGCAACAGTCTAGAATTGGCAATGAATTTTATAGTCAGGAATGCCAGAAGCAATTAAAAAGAAATTGAGCCCTGTTTTAGGCTGAACTATTGCTCCATTTGCAGTTATTGGCAGCTCTCCAACAACATGATTGAAATCTTATTAGTCACAGTGGCCACTATTTGCTCACTATTAAGGAACCCGAGTGTCACAGGGCCGATCAGAACTTTCTTCCAGACACTCATCAGACTTGTATGGATTTCAGTAGCTGGAATAATGTATGAGTAGTGCTGTCTCCTGTTTTGGTGTCTCTGACATTTTTCTGGACATGGCTTCTTGTTAGTCCTCCATAGCACCTGATGTTTCAGTGGCCCTGAATTCCCAGAATTAGAATAGACTTCCAAATCAGCTTGGAAAAATGTCAGTAAGCACCGTCTTATTATGGGCCCAACCTTGACAACTTATAGTTCAACATCCCTGGGGCATACGGTGTACATGATGTTCTGCAAAGATTTCATCAGACCCTAATTTTTGACAACTAATTATATGCAGTTCTAAACAAAGAAGTAAACATCCATATATATCCCCTGTCCTGTAAACTGACTCTCCTATATGATTTACTGAGGATCTCTTGAGTGCACACAGTATTTATGTCCCCACTTTCTCTTTACAAATGTAGCTTATTTGTGGAACATGATTTTCTTTCTTCTTCACCCTAACACTTAGCTTTCTTTAATCCTCAACCTTCCCATATTAAAAAAAAAAAATTAAAATCCGACGAAAAAATCTTTTTTCCTTGTTATTAGCAAACTATTAGCTCTTTATTCCTTCTTCTGTCCTCAAGGCCCAACCAGTCTTTTCAAACTGCTGTCCTGTTATCCATGTTCTTTGGTTCTTCTGGTTTAGGGGGTTTATTATTTCAAACTCTGGTTTTCATGAAAAAAAACCTGCCTCTTCTATGCTCTGGCCTAACTTGGTATCTGTAGGTATTTTCAATTAAATGGTTTTTATTGTTGGTTTTGGTTTTTGTTTTTTTTTAAACTAATGGCATTGTATTCTCCTAAGTCTGAAAGGGATGTTAAGGAATGTATATTATAATTCATCCTCATTGATAATATATTGTTTGGTCTACATTTACTAATAGTTCCACGATTTGAGCAACCTACTTATAACTTAACATAGAGAAAGGTTCCTCTCAAGTTACTAAGATAAACTATTATTAGAAAGTGGAAAGGATTCTTTTTATAAGTAGACAAAATGCACCATCAGAACAACTAAATAACTACCAATGATGGAGCATTATCATTAGAAGAATAATTCATTAAAAAACAGCAAGACAAAAATAGGATTGTTGTCTGTCAGTAAAATGAAAAGAAACAAAACTTTCATGCATTTTTAATGTAAAATTGCTTTTTGTGCTCAATATGAATTTAAAAATAAATAAATAAAAATTGGGGGGTGTTTGCACTTAATTTCTGAAGGTACACTAACAAAAAAAACCCAAAACCCTAACTTAATTATATGCACAAATATGTTTTTGTTATACCCTTGTTTACCCCTCTAAACATCCAAATGAAGGCTCATAGGATATCCTGAAGATCAATACATTTTATTTTGGACAAATAGGCCTCTTAGGAGCAGAGTCTTGAAAAAAACTGGAAGCTTTTTTTTCTTTTCTATAATGGGTGCTTCAATTCAGACATATCTGTGTGCTGGAACTAATTCAATGCAGCACTGAATGAGAGGCTCTCCTTAAAATAGTTCCAAAGCTTCTACAAACTCAGTAGTTCAAAACAAACATTTTCCTGTCAGGAATCAAAAAGTGACCAACGCAAATCTGGAAATTCTGAGATTATATTCCCTAATGAAATGCTCTCCTAACTCCCTAATTTATTTGCTACATAGTTTTCATCTCCTAGGTTTATTAAAAGAACTTCTGCTGCACAACTAGCTTAGAAGTGACGAAGAGATGGATAATTAGTTCTGCAGCCAAAATGAATGGACACAGATTGTACTTGGAGTGATTGCTGTGAAAGAAAATAGTCACATAAATACTGAAGTGTCCAGCAGCTGAGTGGGAAGTTAAATTGCTCACAGATGAAGAAAAAAAATACTAGAAGTAAAGAGCAGATGTGTCCTCTCCAATGGAACACCAAGTACAATACCCATTATTTAGCAGACACTTCCTCTAACCTCCAAACTTGCAGCATATCTTTGCATGAAATGAGTGCCAGCTAGCTAATGGCCATCTCTGCCTCCTTGTCCCAGAGGACTAACTGGGATGCAGGAGATAAAGAATAGGGAATGTGACAGCCAACATCTTCTCATTAATCCCCTGGTGGCCTTGTGGAGGCCATTAGCAGGGGAGCAGCTTCCAAAACAGCACATGGAAGAGCCCTCAGCAGTTCAAACTGCTGAAGATAATTTATCACGATAATTAAGTGCAGGTGATTGAGTTGTATTTTATCTTAATTGTTCACAGGACTGGAATCTTCAGCTCTAGGAGAGAATCTGATTGCATTTTAGTCTGACTCAAGGCTGCTAAACAAGTATCTTTTAGATATATATTTTGGCAAACTTGGCTTTATTTTCTAGTGTGTGAATAACAGTATTACCAATGGCCATTATATCCAGTGTCAGTCACAGCATGGAACTCGTACCCTCTGTTAGCTTTGGAGTTATGCCAAAGCCCACCAGAGTTGAGTCTCAACAATTTGGGCGGATGGCTAATACCACTCACTGTGAAGAAGGACAAAATAGACATAGTTATTCCTTGGCAACCTTTAGGACTTCTTACAGAGGAATTCCAATACGGGACAAGTCAGATTCAAAGTTAACCAGGAAAGGCAGAATTGCATTTCTCAGGCAGGATAATCTGTAACTGATTATGTTTACGAAGTATTTTCAATGATCTTGTCTGTGACAAATTTCAAGTTGTAGACCAACTCACTGCTCCATACTGATGACACCTTTGCAAACTCTCTAATAACATACAGTCTGCATTGAAGTCTCAGGGGATATCTATAAAGACGAGTCATAGATCAGCAGTTGGAAAACCTTGGGTAATTCTGTTCTCATGTAGTTATTTCTTAAGGCTAAACACTGAAGTCTTTGTAAACCTGCAATGTCCATCGATCACAGAATTACATAACTGTAAGCGTTTAAGGGAGGGAACATTTCTACCCTCTGGGAAACATTAACATGGTCAACATACAAGTCAACATCATTCATTTAAACTTGGTTTCAAATGTTCTTTAAGTCTTAGCAATTAAAAAAAAAGCAAAAACCTACCCAAAACCAACCAACCAACCAACCAACCAAACAAACAAACAAACAAGAAAAAGAAAACAGAAAACAAAAAAACAAAAAACCCCAGAGGATTTCACAGTATTTTACAAACAGTCGTTCTAGGAAAGCTTGTATAATTAAGAACGTTTTGTGATATGTTTATACAACCTGATGCATATTACTGCATCCAGATATTCTTATTACTTAACATCAGTACAAATTCAGTCTTTATGGTCAATGACACACTCACCTCCCCAGTGCTCATCACACACTGTGAACAAGGTCGTTTTATTGGCTAATCCTGGGAAAACACTGCTGCACTCCATAACAATAGCCTGAGGAATCATTATGATGCAGGACACAATCCAGATAATTATAATGCTGTTCCTTGCTCGTTTGGCTGTGCTTTTAAACATCAAAGGGTGACAAATTGCATACCATCGATCCAAAGCAATGCAGCTGAGTGTTAGTACAGACACAGAGACTGAAACTGTCTAAAGAAAAGGAAATATTAAGTAAATGTAAATATGGGGGTTTTTTCAGAGCTTTAAAAATTATGCATTGTAGATTTCCCCCAGAGCTCTAAAAATTATTTCTATTTTTAATGTAATCACCTCTTTATCTGCAATTATAAAGTAGGATTTATACCCAGAAATAAAGAAAATTAAAGATCTCTTCTTACAGAATTACAACAGATATCCTCAACTGCTGTAGTCCTGTTACAACCAACAGGACAATTCACAGATTAGGGTGCTACTCAAACTGAGTAAGTGTAGCAGAGTCAGATTCTGAAAGACCAAATTTATGCAACCTAACATTTACAAAACATTTTACTTTTAAAACACTAGACAACTAATTAGATGGTTTTTTCCTGTGTAGAACAACTTGGCTTGTTTGTTTTCTATATTGTATTTGGATATCAGTACCGTTGTTTTGCCTTTTCAGTTTTCACAGGAGCAATGGAAATTCAGGGTCTCATGAACAAAAAAAAAAACAACAGCTGGCTTCAGGCACACTGATTTTACCTTTTATTCGCTATAGGAAATAACATCACTTTGCTTCTACTCTTTTGCTATGTACACTAAGTGATCATTTCAATTTCTCTTCATATTTTCTTCCACTAGAATGGAGGCTTAGAAAAAGAATTGTGTAATTTTGATTGTACCAAGTAGAGAACATGGCAACTGGAGAGAACTGCTGCCCTTGATAAAAGCAGCGCTTCAGCCATACAAGTTTCTGCTGAAAATACAAATTGTGCTAGAGGTACAGAACAGATCACCTACATACATTCTGAGTTCTACTTAATTATTTTGATTTATAATGACTGGGAGGAGGACAAGCACTTGTCATTCTAGTATGCCAAATCATTCCATCTAACTTGCTGATGCATAATTTGCTGATGATAATTTGATGATGATAATTTGCTGATGCAAATGATCTCACAACTAATTAAATCCACTGGTAAAAGAGTGGTGTTAATTACTACTTAGGGCAGACAACCTGATCGGATCCCAGTGAACTTGGATACTTTGACTAATTCTAAAGAAAGGAGAGTAAGTCACTAAGCACATATGAAAGTCTAAATTTCCTTCAGAAGTTTGGATTCTCTGTCTCAGACCCTTATGAACCTGTTTAGATCTACACACAGAGTACAAATTACTGTAATTCTATGTATAGATATTTTTATTGCTTTAAATCCCTTGTTAATTAATAACAATAAAAAAAAGAAAACCACAAAAACCCCACCAAAACAAAAACAGACCACACACCAAAAAAGAACCGCAACAAAACAACTATGAAAAAACCCAAAACCCAACAACCAAATATAAACCAAAAAAACCCCACATAAACATGTGCAGATCTTCAGACATTCCATAAAGTGCATTAGCCAAATCTTAATGATCAAATGAACCAAGAACCATATGTATCAAGCAGAAGTATACTCAGAAATAAAACAGCCCTTTAATCCTCAGCATTGAGATACCTATTTCAGTGTGAGGGACAGACCTTCCACCAGACTATCACTGGTATTCTATGATGCTATTCTAAGATGCTATTCTTCTTCCTCTTTTTTTGTAACATGGGTGATGTATACACAAAGACAGTCAAATAATACCTGTAAGTAGGGAATCACTTTGCAGAGAGGCTGCCCGAAGAACCACGTTTCCGTGATGTCCACCACTAACGTTGCTGGAAGACAAGTAATTGTGACCAGAATGTCAGCCAGAGAAAGATTCACTATGAAATAGTTGGTAACTGTCCGCATGTGATGATTCTTCCACACTGCAATACAAACTGAGTTTGGAAAGACAAGTCAGATAGAGGGAAATTACTTAAGGAATATTTCAACAGGAAAACATAAAATTAAGGAAATGTTTGTATTTGTTTGGCTTTGTTTGGCTCAGAATATTTGAGTGTGTAGTTCATGTGTTTTCCTTTAGAGTGGAAACAAGAGGAAACACATAGAGACAATCTAAGTACACAATGAATAGTTTTCCACAGAGCACAGCAAGCAAAATATTCTGATACGTAAAGCAGCTTATCTTCACTAACTATTCTCACAAATTTCTTCATGTATATTTTAATTCATTGGCTCTAGTCTATGGCAATGGACATCTATGCTTGTAAAACTTCATGTTTCTCATATTATAGTGTGATGCTTCTTTCAAATTGTTGCCACCTGAAATCTTGTAAACTGCTTACGATAACAATAATTTTATAAAATATGCTGCTGGGCATAATATATTTGCTGCTTCTGCAGAGAATCTGCAATGGTTGTCTTGAGTGTCATTCGAAGTAAGTAAATGCATGTAATTTTTGCAATATTAAGCATTACCCATTTTAAATGTGCTATACGTTTGATGATGATTACTGTGATCAAAAGCAGCATGTAGCAGACGCTTTACAAGATGAGCCTTTAAAGTTTGTTTTATAATCTTTCTCTTCCTTCTTTTTCAATTTAAAAGATTTTTAGAAATGAAGCAAATTAGTCCTGTAATGTGGTTGCACTAATTTGTAAGCATTAAATACCAAAACTGAGTCTGAGAATCTGGTCTAAAAATAAGTTTTTAAGTAACTTTGGAAGTAAAACCCTGAGAGACAATAGCTTCTGTTACCAAAAGAAAAACCTCTGAAAGCTGATGCAAAAAAAATTCCAGAAACACCACAATACTTCCTGTAAGAAAACTGCACAACTCATTGTGCATCAAAGGTTCTTCTGTAAACAATAATTTATTTATCATAGAAATGCAGATGAAGATTCAAAGTCTCCTTAATCTGCACTATGCTTAATTTAGACATTTTAAATAGATCACAGGATGCTAGAGTTAGAAGGGTCATTACAAGGTTACCCAAATCTAACATGGAATCAGCTAGAGTTAAACCATTCTCTTATTAAACTAGATAAAACAACTGGGGAAAATCACACAGACTTGAAGGTTTATAAGCTCTTGAGATCAGAAGCTTCTTTAGATGGTAAAGATGGTGTGCTTGAAAGCTTCTGTCCATCTTCCAGCCATATCACTTGATATAATAAAATACATTGCTTCACTCCACAGTATTTTACTTGTTTAAGTCTTTAGATCAACACAAGTACAGCAAGACTACCACTAAGCCACTGCTGGCAAGTTTACATTTCAAAATCTGCTACATTTGAAGATACCAAGCCTTTCTTAAAAGTGTTGCAGTCTTTAACTATCTTCCCTATAAAAAACAAAGAAAAAAACCCTAACCAACCAACTCCCCCAAAAAACCCAACCCAAACCAAAACAGCAACAACAAGAAACCATAACCCAACCCTCAACAAATCTTCCAGATTCTAATCTAATTTTATTTTACTGCTATTTATATATACCTTTATATGTAACTTTCTCACTGCCGCACGCAGGCAAGAATTAATTTTTTTCTGTGCAGCAGTGTTTCACATGTAAAATGACTGGTGTTACATCTTTCCTCAGTTTTCTCTTCAGACTGTGCAGCTTCAGAACTCTATTTTTTGCTTGCAGTCACATTTAGAATCTCTGCAACCATCATTTATTGCTGTTCCCTGGACATGTTTCAGACTGGGTGGTGCCTTTGTGGTCAGAGTGCAGAGATCAAAATCAGTGGAATACTCATTCAAGAACTTACGACAGCTCTAAGAGGAGTTATTACTTTGTTCTCATGCTATAATTTTAACAGTCCTACATTCTACCCAATTCAGACAAGTACATCACTTCAGCCTAAGATGTCAGTGTCTTAAAGGTGCAAGGTTTTTTGACAAGGTTTATTCTCATATCTGTACTGACGTGTTTGGGGGAAACCCCTGAACATAGACATTACTTCTATAAAAATAAAAACATCAAGTTAAAAAATGTGAGCTCAATCTCATTAGCAGCAAACTGTATCAAAAATCAATTCATAGCATTTAACATGTAGTACTCGGAGCTTCCTATCGGTATGAGCAAATGAAACCTCATGGTACCCCAGAGAGCTAAGAATATACTACTATTTTCATCTTTGATGCAAAGAAAGTGAAGTGTAGAACAGAAATTGCTAAAGGCCGTATAGTAAATCAGACACAGAATAAGAAACTTGGACTCCTAATTCCTAGATCTGATCTAAATATTCCACAGTACACTGGCTTAACACTGACAGAATTCAGGTGAACTCCGGCACAAACAATCCCTCAGAGAAATATAAAAGACTGTGCCTCCCGATACCCAGGGAGAACGCCAAAAAAAAAAAGCGTACAGAAACTAGCTCTGAATTCCTTTGAATTCCAATCTATGGGTGCAAGAGGCACCTGTAAGATGGACAAACCAATACTCTATAAGCAAAGAAATGTCATATAGTTTCTTACTTCAGATTTCTCTTTTTATTCTTGTGTGTTTCCCCTTATAGTCTTTTTAAAAAGCGTTTACTTTAAAAAGCCTCTGAAAAGAAACTATTCTGAAAGCAAGTCAGCTTTTCCCCTCACCTCGTTGCCCTCTGCTGGTTGCAGTATTGTTTTCAGTCTGCGGGAGCACTGGTAACGTTTTGCCTTAGTGAAAGGCTAAACAGAGCTGTGCTGTGTTATTTGAAAAGCACAGAATGGTATAAATAACAGAAAGGTAGTTCAATATATTTGTTGCAGAGTCGACGGCCTTCTGAGACTCTTGCAGTACAAGATTACTCATTAGTCTCAGGCAATAGCTTCATTGATACATATCTAGCAGATCATCAATAAAGATTCTCTAGCCTGTGTTTTAAAAACTGTTATTTTATAGGTGTGCAAAATAGTTCGATTATGCTGCTGAGTATGTTGTAAGTCAGAACATCTAACTCCTTCAAACATGCCTATTCCCAGAGAGACAGTGGAGTCACTGTCGCTGGAGGTGTTCGAGAAATATGTGGAGACGGCACAGGAAGACGTGCTTTAATGGTCATGGTGATCTTAGACTGACGGCTGGACTTGACGAGGTCTTTTCCAACAGAAACAATTCTTTGATTATATGATTCTATGACCTCAGGTAGTTCCATACACAAGTGAAGGCAATGAGCTCCTGCATAACCCCGAAGAAAAGTGATAGGGAAAGGTACTGAAGATTCTCAGTTGAGCATGAATTTTACCAAAAAATGCTCCAAAATTGTAAAATGAGAGTTGAGGCCACCATCAGCCTTCCTAACAGACTTGGGAAACTCCACGGAGTTAACCAGATGCCTACACAGAGCACAATATAGTGGCGCAAACCGAACGGTTTAAACAGGCATCTGTTTAAAATCTATGAAATAAAAATAATTCTGAAGGAAAAAATAATCCTGAATAAAACCTCAGTTTAACATAATGGGCAAAACCTTTGATGTTCCCTGCTATAAATAGGAGAGAGGAAGAAAGTGTGTGTGGGGAAATGTATTAACATAGTCCGAGAAGAGGACAGGATCAGAATTTTAAACATAAAGAAAGACTGAGAAATGTGACAGAAACTGAGAAACGTGCCCGGAATGTGCATGATTTTCCTGACCGCTAGAACTCTACCAGAACTTAAATACCTGCTTAGTATGTTTTACTATTTTCTGCATTTTATGTTTTATTTTATAAAACCTCTCAAAATTACAGTAAATAACTTTGCTACAAAAGAAAATAAGCCAGATTTCAAGGAACCGGATTGGGGGTTTTTTTTGTTTGGTTTTTGTTTGTTTGTTTGTTTGTTTTTGTTTTGTTTTTTCCTAATGGTTATTAAGCGATCCCACTCCCAGAACTCCATCTTACTGTTTGCTGATGCTTTTATTTTCTACCAGAATCCAACAAGCTTTAAGCAAAACACCTGCTATTCCTATCTCTGCCACATAGTGTCAGTGAAGGCTCGAAAATAAGATGACTGGACTTTATGGAGGCTTTTCCACAAGTGAGAACAATTTTACGATGATGAAGCTTGCTACAGAACCCGTCTTCCAAATAGTCACCATCTCACATCCGCAAAAAAGTCTCACAGGCAAGTTCTATGAAGAACTAAACAGCAAATTAAAATCAAAGTTAAAAGTTTGAGAGGGATGCTATTAGAAGTCTACCAAGAAAAATTAATAAATCTCATTCTGTTCCTGAAACAACAAACAAGCAAACAAACAAAAAACCTCTCAAATATGACAGTACTGTGAGATTGGCATTTTCACACACAAGTTTAATCCCTGGTGGGTTAGTGTTCTGGGGCATTTTAATTAGAGGCTCTAATGCCATCTATTCAATTATCACAGCTCATTGTATCCCAAACTGAATGTGAAAACAATACAAAGGCTCCAGCTGGTACAAAATTCAGCTGTTTGCCTCCTGGAAGGTTTACACTGTCTTGAGCATATCAAACGTTGTGCTGCAGTCCTTCTGCTGGTGGCCTGCTGATTCAGTTGTCAATTTGTTTTTTACATACCAACCCTAAATCTCTTCCCTAACACTCCATAAATCTTGTCAATCTCTTGAATTCAATGTGTCACGTTCCAGTGTGACTTCTCAGCCAAAACAGAAATATAATTTCCATAACCAGCAATACATGGCATTACCTTATATAAATGAATGCATCTACCTTTCACCTTATTTGTGGTTAATAATAAACCCCAGAAGCATATAAGCAAATAATTATCACTTTTTTTCCTGTTATACTAAATTTCAATTATTTTATTTTCTTTGGTAATTCAGTATCACAATTTTAAGACTAAAAGATCATAATATGGCTACCTAATAGTCATTTGGAGGTAATGTTGTAATTAGAACCATTGGTCATCGATATCTCCAAATGCATGAAGCAGAAATCTCCTTCACAGTATTTTATAATCTAATTATTATTTTAAAAAATATGTTAAACATTTGAGTTACACATTATTCTCTGTTTCCTATCCCCACCCCAAAAAACCTGTTTCCACTTGCCAATGAATTGGTTCTCCATATGGCATTCTCTCTGTTGGTCTTTTTTTGGCAATGCTATTCCCTACTGCAGTTCAAGGCCTGGATGGTGGGATGTCCAGCACTACAATCATGTTGAAAGGAAGGCTGAGTAGAAAGGCCACCAAACAAGATTCTGGAAAGATAGAGCCCCTGTGGAAACATAGAATTAGTGTGTACTGTTGGAAGGAAAAACACTGACACTGAAACTATTTTTATTATGAATAATTCCTGATTGAGAATTATTCTGGTTTAATTTAAGAGTCTAAAAATTAGGTGCCTATGACTAAGTTTATTTTATCTGTTTTAGGTAGACTGTCCATGAGTCTTTCAGTAACATTATTGAAAATCTTGATTTAGGGGTGAGGAGGACTTTAACTAAATTACCAAGACTATTTAATTAGGGGATTTTGAAACCATCAGTGAGAACAGAATATTTAATACAAAGTGATGTCTTCTGTGAATAGGAAGATGATAAGTATTTCCTATGCTGTCCATCTCTTACCCACGACTAAGCTCTAAACTCACACACTGCTTCAGTTTTTACATAATTAATCTTATCTGAAAAAGAGAGCCAAACAGAAGGCCAAGTTGTGCTGTATTTGGCTAGAAGTGAGTTAATTTTCTTCATAGTAGATGGTATGTGACTGTGTTTCAGATTTGTGTTGAAAACACTCGATAACACAGAGATGTTTTAGCTGTTGCTGAGAAGTGCTCATACAGAGTAAAGACCTTTTCTGTTTCTCACACCACCCTACCAGGGACTAGGCTGTGGGTGGATGAGAAGTTGGGGGTGGGGTGGGGGAGACACAGTTGAGACAGTTGACCTCAAATAAACAAAGGGATAACCCATACCATATGACTTCATGCTCAGCATATAAAGCTGGGGGATGAAGAAGGAAATAGGGAAAGATTCAAAGTGAGGAAATTTGTCTTCCCAAGCAACCATTATGTGGAGTCCTGTTGTATTGGAGATGGCTGAACACCTGCCTGCTGATGGGAAGTGGTGAATTAATTCTTTGTTTTGCTTTGCTCATGTTCACAGCATTTGCTTCACCTATTAAACTGCCACTCAAAGTTTTCTCCCTTTTACTCTTCCATTTCTCTCCCCCATCCCACTGAAAGGGAGTGAGTGAGCAGCTGTATGAGCCTTAGTTGCCAGTTGAGGTTAAACATGACACAGGTTTATGCTGGAAAAGTGATAGAAAGAATGACACAAAGAGAAGGCACTTTTTATACAGTATTACAATGGAAATACTGAAAAAAATCCTAGGGCTGGTAATTATGCCCAGCAGGTCTGAACTGTCCTTGAATACATGAGTAAGGACAATATTGTAGTCTGTATACACAAAGGAATGACACACACTCCTGCCAGTGAGGCGGTAGCTCCTCATCAACAGCACACACTAGATTTGAACAATTAAACAAATTGGAACAATATCATGGAAGCATGACAAGGGAGTAGTCGGTTAGGTCATGTTCCCTTGTATCACTCATATACAAGTATATTTCTGCAGGTTCTGTCACTTTTTCCCAAGAACTCTAAGAAAAATACGTAAATCAAAAGAAATACAGCTACATAGCATCGCTTGAAATATTTTGTTGAATATGAGCTTCACTGAAATGTACTAATGGAGAGCTGTGTCCCACAAAAAGACAGTGAGAGCCTACATGAATAAAGCAGATATCCAGGAACTAGCTTCCTTGCCGCAATATATTGTCTGAGATGTTTTCTAGCTACCGAGTGCTCTATTGTACTCAGGCTTTTAAAGGGACTTAGGACTTGGGGGTTGTGGGTTACTTATGCTCTCCAACCCACTTCTATGTTATTTTGTGCTTCCTTATTGTTATGGTGCTAAAGAAGAGCACAAGAACTTAAATCTTTTTGCTGGAAGCTTGTCTTTACAGGTCACAACCAGCAGTAATGGCACATCTAATTGGCACAGGATTCATTTTCTAATTTAGACATGTTACATATCCTAGGTAATTAACAACCAAATGGAAATGAGAGTTACTACTGAAAGATCAGCTATGCTGTAAAACCAGTCTGCCCTAAATGCCAGGTTTGGTCAGCTCTGGAGGAAGCGAAAGGTATCATCATACATTTTCCCCAACAGATTAATACAGATTGGGTTTTAATTGTGCCACACACATAAATCATTGTAAGTATTAATTAGCAACCACAGCAATCTCTGCAGACCTGGCTGTACTGAATGACCAGGTATTTCATAGTCACATTTGATATACTTGGTTTTCTATCCATAGCAACAATATAAAGCCTGCAGAAACTTTGCACATACTTCATGACAGAAAGTGATGGAAGGAGCATAAGTATAGGTGTCATACTGCATATGATACTACAATAAAAATATTTCACACTTCAGAATGATTGAATTCAAATTTGCATGAGTCATTAAAATCCAAGTATGCTTCAAAGCTGAAATGCCATGGAACTTTGAAACCATATGGTTCAAAATACACTCAGTGTAAAATAAAGTTGCTCTAGGAAAGACTCTTCCATGGAAAATACAATTCACTATGCTAGCGAAATGCTGCAGCAAATATCACTCATACTGTAAAACTGCTGAATCTGTATAATGAATCTGCATTATCTGTACAATTTTCCCGGAACTGGGCTAAAATTCTCTGATCTGAAAGCCAAGAGACAGTTCTATCAGGGTTGAGTGCAGACCCAGGCTCTGCAACCACTCCCCCTGCCCAGGGTCTAACTGTCTGTGCTGAAAGCCAGCCCTGGTACCAGACAGCATGTAAGGTCCTGCAACGACAAGACAAGGGGCAATGGGTTTAAACTGGCAGAGGGGAGATTTAGACTGGATATTAGGAGGAAGTTCTTTCCAGTGAGGGTGGTGAGGCACTGGAACAGGTTGCCCAGGGAGGTCGTGGCTGCTCCCTCCCTGGAGGTGTTCAAGGCCAGGTTGGATGAGGTCTTGAGTAACCTGTACTAGTGTGAGGTGTCCCTGCCTATGTCAGGGGGGTGGAAATAGATGATCGTTGAGGTCCCTTCCAACCTTACCATTCTATGATTCTATGATTCTAGGATAAGGAATATGTTTTTCCTCTTTCAATGATTTCTGAATGGGTTTCAATGCCAGAGACCAAGTACTTTTCCACTACTTGGATTCCAACTCTCCTTTTTTATCACTGAATGAGTTCACAGCAGAATTATTATAATTTGGAATGATGTGAGAATACAAGTAGCCAAACTGCTTATTACTTTACTAAAATTAACAAACAAACAAACAAACCCAAAATGAACCAAACCAAACAAAACCGAACCAACCAAAGAAAACCCCAACAAGCAAACAAACAAAACCAAATCTCAAACCAAATCAACCAAACAAAAAGAATAAAAACACCAAACAAAACTATCTGAAGACATCCTTGTTTCATTCAGCTGTAAGGATAGCCTCCAGGTAGATACAACTGTCCTTTCTTTCAGAAGAACTCAAAAGTAAACAGAACGACACATCAAACATCTCTTGCAGTTCACCCTCCTTCAGTCCTGGGCACTTTCAGAGCTGGGTTCAATAGGATCACATTATTCACAGCAGGCAGAATTGCCTTTTGACATAAAGAATGGTAAAGTAAAGCTGTCTGGCTCTCAGGTCTGTTTGATCAGTAAGCATAGAGTGGAGTTAGTTACATATCTGGATATAAGAATCTGTAATGAAAAAGGTATATTTACGAGACACCTTTTAATGTTTTCCTACATTTCAGTACCTCACAAAGATGTGTATGACTGCTTCTTGCCAGGAATCCTCATGTTATCTAAACCTCAATGTACTTCGGTTGATATTTGCACTCTTACAGAAGCTAAGGTGATACATTCTATAGCTTAGCTAGATGAAACTTACAAATATTGTATAATTTCCTACCTGGTGTCCTTTTTAAAATGATAAAGCCACTCTAGCTATTATTCATCCAAAAGATAAAGGGGTGACTCTCATGCTGATATTACCAAAGTAAAGCGCTTTCAGTGCCAGATTTTCCAAGCAATCCAGACAAAATCAAATGTAGTAATTTAAAATATGTTTAAATGATATGTGTCTCATATATGACAATCAAACAGGATTCATGAAGTTCATGGCATTACTTAAGAGAATATAGGACTTATTCTATTCTACCAATATGTACATGTATGCCTAGACATCAGTATTCATATACCTTTAAAATGAGAACCGAGCAACATTTGAAGCAAGTTTCCCATTGTCTAGTACTCTGGTGTTAGTACTGTGCAGGAACCTTTTCTTCTGCAGCCCTAAAAATACCTAACTACAATAAGTAAAAATCAAAAGTTGAGTTTTTGAGCTCTGTGAGTCAGACTATGAACTCTTTGAGGAAAGGACCACAGTTGGATTCTCCACAGATCACAGCACTACTAGCAGTTACTGTAAAAATAGATATTAAATAAAAGAGCTATCCAGATAATAGTAATAATCTGTCAATTAAATTTGGTTTCATTCCAAGCTGGAAAGAAAAACAAGCATCACCAAACTGTATGAGTTAATAAAGTTTCTGAAACTACCCTCTGATGTCCTGCATGGTCTCTTAGCCTTGGAAGCCTGCAGTGCTGAGGACTTGCAAGCTGTGTGCTGGTAGGTTATGTGTGCACAGGATCTCAGCTCCTGCCAGCTCAGGGAAGTGCTGCCAAGAGAAGGTTGCCTTTAGTCTTTGATCAAACAAAGTTATCTCCACAGCACATTTTGATTTTGATGAATGCGTGCACCCTGAGGGAAAACATTTAATTAGGGAAGTTCTGACCCATGTTAATGAATAACTTAAATAAGGATTATTCCTATTCTTTTCCTGTATAAATGGAGTTAAATGTATAGAGTTATACATTATTTATAAATCCCTTGTGGTCTCATTCCAGTTACCAGTTGTTTCAACTGGTCAGCATGGAACAATGACAGTAACCAGAGACTACTTCACATCCTAAAAATATCTTTCCATCTTTAGAAAGTTTTCTACTTTTAAGCAATGTTTTTAATGTAATGTTGTCTAGTAAGGAAGAGATAGCTATTTATAGTCAGCATATATTCTACTAAGAAATCCTATGTTTTGCACTAATTGTGAAAAGAAGCTGCAAAATTTTAACTGCTGTGGAGTGGTAAAGAAATCTTGTTTGCAAAAACAGAAAATTCTTACTTCCGATATCTATTCTACTTTTACTGATAGCAACCAAGTGAAAAAGCAAACAGGACAAAGCATAGTGATGTTTTCAACCAGATTTCACATTCTATGAATGTTCATTAAGTGCGTCCTTAAAAACTGTTTCTTCCCAGTGGCTTGCACTGAAATCTCTGGTGACCACATGAGCACATGTGAGAGTCATTGACAAGGATACACTCAAATACAATACTGAAACTTGCATTCAAATGCAGCTCAGTCACTGTAGGCATCTCTTTTACTTAAATTGAAAGACAAAAAAGCTATGCAGACCTTATATGCCACTGTAAGTAGAATTCCTGCAGTGTAGCTCACTCACAAGCCCAGAAGATGCCAAAGTTTAAGATTCTGATTCTATCCTTGATTGTTAATTAATCATTCTAGTGCTTCAGTCCAGTTTATCACTAATACCTGAGGGATGTGTTGTTCCACTCGCACAGATATTGTTGCTGGGACACAGTGAATCTTTTAATCCCAAGTATTCACAAATCAAAATAAGAGGCAGAAAGGTAACTTTTCAGTACAGCATAGGGAAGGGTCTTCCTTTCCTGGTTACTTAAGTGCTATTTTGAATAGGGCACAAAATAAAGAGTGTCAAAACATTGATTTCACATACCACCCAAGTCCAGCAACACTCATAAAGCACTACTAGCCCCTAAAACTCCCTTCACAATTACTTCTCCTCAGATTCAAGAAGGTCAATGAATAAATCCCAAATTAACCTTGAATAAGGATTTTTTTTCAAGCAGGAGAAATTAGCTTCTCAGAGATTTCAACATGTGTGCTGGGCTTTTAAGATGTTCACTGGCAGTAAAATAAAGTTTCAGAAAAATGTCTTTGGAAAGAGCATTAGACCACATCAGTTTCTCTCCTCAAAATCACATGTAGTATGATCTTTCCTGCATAAAGATGAGACAGCATTCAGGTATCGAGCACCTCCACTTGCAGATCCCACAAACAACTGGTCCATGAACAGAAGTGACAGTTTGGGTGGGTGAGGCCCACGTAACGCACAAAGGAAATTTAAAGAGCAAATGGCTCAGGTAGCATGTAAAGCAGGTAAATGCCAGCTTCCACCACAAGCAAAAAGATAACATGCACAGATGTCAGGGAGGAACAGCTCCACATCAACACCATCATCACATCTAACTGCAAGTGCACTGAGAAGAAAGCTTTTCTCCTCGTGGCTTCAAGGGAAAAGAGTGTAAACAGAGTGACAACTCCTATATGAAGATTTAACCTTGAGTCTTTTAAGGCAGGAGGACAGCCTGTTTACAGAACGGGTGTGGGCAAATAAGTAAACACAAATAATTCTCCTGAAACCGTCTTTGCTCATGATCAACCTGAAGGACATTTTTGATCTTGAAGTACAGTCTTTTTTGCAAGACTATTATCATTACACTGACTGTGAAGGTAGCTGCTGAGTAACGGACTGAGCAAACACCCTCGGGCTCCTTGACAGCTCTATCATAACCTCTTTGGCTGAAAACACACTGGTTTTGCCAACGTGCATACTGGTTTACAGGCACTGAGCACACTATTAAAAAAAAATAAAACCAAAACCTAAATCATCATCATCATCAGTCCGTGTTAAGGGGAAAAAAAAAAAAAAAAAAAAAAGAAGAAAAAAAAAAGCTTTCGAAAATTTTGCCTTTGGCTGCAGTTCTATTTGCATTTTGCCTCGGGAAGCCTGGAGAGCAGACGACAACCCTACAACACATACACACATCCTTCTGAAAAACATGAATGGAAGACCCGTATGGCAGGGCTGGGTGATCCAGCGCGCCACTTCGTTCATGGAAATGTCACCGATGTAAGTCAGAAATGCAAATGGCCGTGCCTCCAGCTAAGCGGGTTCTCATGCGTAGCTGGCTCTCCGGTTCTCACGCCCATTCATAAACACAGCACAGATGAAGAGCAACATCTCTGCTCTCCGGGCAACCGGCAAGCTACACGGGCACGGCTGCGGAAGGCCGTAAGGCACGGCCACCCCAGGGCATGTATGTGCACGAACGAGTCTGCCCCGGGCCCCAACAGGGGCAGCCCGGCGACAAGCCCGGCATGGGGCCGTTCTCGGTTTGCAGTGGAAGCAGAGCGGCAGCTCCGCTCTCGAGGGGACAGAGGGTTCTGGTCAGAGCCCACTTTGCCTCCCCTCACCGCTCCCGCTTGTTCCCACAAGCGCTCACACTTCCCAGGCGCCGCAGCCCACCCGTGCCCTCGGCTCTCGCTCCCCGCGCAAGGGTTGTCTGCCGACAGCACCGCCTCCTCCACCCAACCTCCGTGCCTCCATCACGGGTGAATGGGAGCCGGGGGAGGCGACTTCGAGGCACCACCCCGCCTCGCTTCCCTCAATGAGAGCCCAGGAACGCACCGCCCCCGCTCCCCATCCCCTCTCCGCTCCTCCCCGGGCTTGCTGAGGGGAGCAACGGTGGGCTCCCGGGCCTGCTGCTCTCCATCCCGTTCCGCGCCCCGTTTCTCCCCTTGTCCACCCTTCAGAAAACACCGCGCCTTTGTTATATCCAGAGCGGCGCTGGGGAATGTGTGCGTGTGTGCGAGAGAGCAGCCGCTTTCCCGGGCAGACTGAGAGGCGGAGCCACCGGCCCGGGCGGGCAGGGCTGGGGGAGTTCAGCACCTCGGCCCGGCGGACAGAGACGGGTGCTCGCCAGCACTCCCTGGCTCTCTTCCAGCAGATTCCCGTGTGAGCTCCGGTGGCCTTTCCTAGTGCGTCCAGCCCCAGCAGTAAGCGGCTGACTCCGCAGTCCCCCGCAGGCTCAGGGATAAGCGATTTTCGCTCATCCCGCAACCTTAACTTTCCCCTGTTGCTGGGGATGCCCGCTTTTCCAGTAGGGGAAACCCATCCCCATCTTCCAGCCGCTGTGCAAAGCCCTCAACGGCAAGGGGGAAAGGGAAGTTTCCGGGAGCGACACTCACCCAGGATGTTCCCAACGAGTGCCACGATGAACACGACAATGTAGCCAGCGATCAGCGCCCATTCGTACTCCTTGGGATGTAAATACTCCTTCCAGAGGTATCGCAGGAACTCCTCATCGTCGTAGTCGGAGGAGGGGGTTAGAAGAGCCTCCCGTGTTTCGTTTAGCTCCGATCCGGTCGTCCAGTTCCTGCACGCAGAGGAACCATCCTCAGGTTGAATCCCGGGCATCCCTGGTAGTTGGTCCGGTGACTGGGTTAAAAAAAGAAAAGAAAAAAAGCAACCCCCCCAAAAAACCCCAAGAAAACAGACCCTCTCAGATCATCCGAGCTTTCTCCCCTCTGTCCATCGAGGCTTGTGGTTGCCAGTACGAAAAGCGGGGTGTGGGGAGAAAAATGACGCGGGAACTTACGGGAACCAATGCGGGAACAGGCTGGGGATCCGCGTCGGTCCCCAACCCTCCCTGGCCAGCCTTCTCCCCAGCCGGTGAGCTGCATGCCGCGAGTGGCAGCTGCGCCTCTCGTGCTGGAAAAGTCACGTCTGTTTTGAGCGACGACGATTTTCTTCCCCCAAACCATGCATATGCACACGCACACCTCCCACCAACATCCCCCCCGACTTCTTCCACAGCCCCCCTCTCCCCCCCCATCCCCCTCTCCGCACGTCCTCTAGCTCTGCATCTCACCCTCCTTGCAGTTCGTCCACCCCACTTCTGCCCCCAGTTCTCCTCGATTTCCCACCCTTTCTTGCACAGGCAATTTTATTTAGATATTTCTATATTAAATATATATTCAAGATATTTGTAGATCAAAGGTAGCAGAAAACTGCTGTGGAAGGAAGTACAGGATGAAAGGAGCCATTAAAAAATGAATGTCTAATGAGGCTGTCTCCTTTCTGTGCTCCTTCTGAAAGGCGGGCTGGGTATGTGGCTAAATCAGACAAATCAACTCCAATGTTAAAATCCTTAAGAGCACTGATCAGACGAGAGCAGGGTTTCACTGGATTTGAGGATCACTGAGAGCTCACTGTAATCTTGAGTTTAGCATGCATGTTCCCTAGGTTGATGTAATTTCAAACATTCAGCTTGGGATCTCAGGACAGCAGCTGGTCCTCAGCTATTCTGAATTGAGCTGAGCTGGCAGAAATTTTGGCCAGAGAGGCCAAAAGTGCCAGTTAAACAGCACGTAGGATTCCTGGTATCTGATCACTGCTTTTTTTTTTTAAAAAAAAAAAAAAAATTAAAAAAAAATTCATACGTTGCCCAGTGTACATTTCCTGTAAGAGAAGATTTAGGTCTGAACTTGTCTCTCTTCAACTGAAAAAATTTTACTTGTGTTCAAGTAATCAATTTACTTCCTATCTGAATAATTTGAATCCACAATTAAGCACCACTTGCATGGCAGACATCACTAGCAAGAATTTCAGCACAGGGTCTACATCACTATAGAAATGGAGGCATTGTTATGGTGGGACACTGCCTCTAATACTTAAGCATAATAGGCTGATAATTGTTAACACTGTAGTGCTTAGCTTTAGATAATACTTGAGTTGTTCTTCACCAGTGTGCAGCCTTCTCTACTACCTTCAAAGTTCAGTACAGCATATCTATACTTGATGTACCTGCATCTACTTCTACAAATCTCCCTTCTGTGCTTTAGCTCCCTGTAAAACAAAGTGAAAATCCCTTTCCTTTTCCAAGGGGAAGTTAAACAGACTTTTTGGGCTAAACATGTCAAAGACTGAAATATACTCAGATACGCAGATAAGATCAGCACCAATTAGAAACACAGTCTTTATAAGGATCATAAATAAAGATCAGATATTTCATAACTAATGAAATCATCTACGGTTATATTAGTTGAGGCATGAATTTTGAGAAGTGATTGAGACTCTTCTGAGATTGTGGGAATACAGGTCCTTTTGGTACATAAATAGAGAGGATTTTAAGAAAGTCTTCGCTAGTGGTGGAAAGACTTAGAGTGTGACCATTTGGTGATCAGTAAGAGACAAGAGCATTCACGATCCAGCTTGTTTCAGATGTTAAAACTTTGGTCCATAACTCCTGTATTTGCCGCCAAGTTGTCGTAAAGTCTGAAACATTGTTTTTCACATGTAGTACTTTTTTCCTTTCTTCCCACAATAGCAAGAAATTGAATTAAAAAGGTCTAAATGTTAAGAAACATGGTTTTATGAAAAATAAATCTTAGAGCTCATTACTTTTTAATGAGATTACAAGTTTGATTGACAAAGACATAGATAATTGATTATGCAGATTGATAAACAACATTTGGTATTCCTAGAGTTATATAAGACATTTTCCTTGACTAATGTAGCACATTCTGATTAGGGAGGCAGGATAGAGAAAAATCTACAATAGTGAAAAATCAATATGGCACACATAATAAAGGTTCAAAATGGACTCACTAACAGATCTCAGAATTAAATTATAGATAAAGAGTCATCACTGAGCCTGTGAATTTCTACCATCAATTCTTGGTTCTGTTACACTCTTTGGATATCTCACTCTTTGACCATTGGTTGGATGAACAGACACTGCTGGATAAAGCACTGGTTGGACAAACAGGCCCAAAGAGTAGTGGTCAATAGAGATAAATCCAGCTGGTGGCCAGTCACAAGTGATGCTCCTCAGGGGTCAGTGTGGGACTGTTTCTGTTTAACATCTTTATTGACGATCTTGATGAAGATATAGAGTGTATCACCAGTAAGTTTGCAGACGACACAAAGTTAAGTGGGAGTGTTGATCTGCACAAGGGTAGGGAGACTCTACAGAGGGACTTAGATAGATTTGATCAATGGAACAATATTAATGTTAACAGGATCAGCTTCAGCAAGGCCAAATGAAAAAGAGGAGGATGAGGGGAGATGTCATTGCTCTCAACAATTACTTGAGAAGACATTGTGGAGAGGGTAATGCTGGTCTCTTCTCATAGGTAATTAGCAATAGAACAAGAGGGAATGGTCTCAAGCTGCAACAAGGTAGGTTTAGACTGGATATTTGGAAGAATTTTTTTCTCAGAAAGAGTGTTCAGGCATTGGAATAGGCTGACCAGGGAGGTTGAATTGAGTCACCAACCCTGATGTGTTTAAAGGGAATTTAGCTGTGGTGCTTGGGGATATGGATTAGGGGTGAACTAGAATAGGGTTATCAGCTGGATTTGATGATCCCAAAGGTCTTTTTCAACCTGAATGTTTCTGTGATTCTGTGATTTTTCATTGGCCTTGAAGAAGCTGGTAGGTGATCCAAAGACCAAGGGTAATCAGCTAAACACATACTGCAATGATGAATTTGTAACCAGAAAGCTTTATGTGATCCTTGGTGACAGAAATAAAAATACTCATGAAAAAAAGATTTAAGGTATAGAGAAATATAAGTGAAATTTTACTAAATTAAAATATTCATAGTGCACAAAACTGTGCTACTGAAGAAATACTTTTCAAATTTAGCTGTGTGTTCTAAAATCAAGATCAAATGTCTTCCTAAAAGGTAGGTCCTAGTTGAAAGGGAAATTAATTCAGAATACTCACATCACCTATAGAATGCAAGAGGTCAGACTGGATGATTACAGTAGTCCTCCCAGCTTTCTAATTTGTGAAGGTACCTTAGCAAAATAAATTCACCTGATGAATTTTAGTGCTGATTTATCTTTCCTTTTAATTATAATATTTTCATCAAGATTAGTGCTATAGTTTAAATCTATTCATTTCATATACAAGTGAACAGCAAATGCTCAGAAGCATGTAATTCCTATTTTGTTGATTTTTTTTTCAGTTCAAAACATGTTTAACATGGTTTTACAAAATTCTGCAAACAAAAAACATACTGTCTATCCAGAACTTAAAAGAAGTATAAATTCAAACTTGTATCTGTTAACCTTCTTGTCTCAGGAGAGTACTAATTGGTACTTTATTTCGCTAAAATGTTAACACACATTGATATCTCTTCTAATCCATAACTTTGCATCACTAATCCAAAAATACTGAAATGAAATTACCAGCTCTAGAAGATATGCCTTGTGGCTTTCACTGCCACTTATTGTATGATATTAGAACATGTGCATTTAAATCAAACACAATTTTATGCTTTATTGCCTCTGATAGCTCACAGAAACTGACATTCATAGAGAACAAACCAACCCTACCTCAACATCCAAACATATTGCTTTATCAAACATATTTCTCCCCTCCATAATAATGATCGTATGGCAGACTTAACATTTTTGTTAATCATACAGACACATAAGCACAACTGCTGAAGAGAAACTGACTGTTATATTTGCCATGGAGATGGATTGTATGAACATGTCCTTCCTTCCCATCTTCATTTCCCTGTTCTTATTAATACCTTTTCTTTATTTTCTTTCTTTCTTTCTTAAGATATATGCCACATGGAAAGCCACCAGCTTTACTATTTATTTACTTGAGCAATCCTGGTTAGTTGTGTGCCAGATTTTGTCCATGAAACCCTTCTGTTACCTTTTCTCCTGCAAGAGCATTCCAAGGTGGAAGTGCTGCTTCCTTGGCAGCACTGCTAAGTAGTTTTCAAGAAACAGATGAGCTATCATCAGCCAACTAGTGAAGAAGGGAAGGTGGTAAATGACCAAGTAGGGGGAAGCTAAGAACAAGAGGCACAAATACAGGCTGGGTGGTGAATGGCTGGAGAGCAGACCTGAGGAAAAGGACCTGGGGGTCTGGGTTGATGAAAAGCTCAACATGAGCCTGCAGTGTGCACATGCAGCCCAGATAGCAACCGAGTCCTGGGCTGTATCAAGAGAAGCATGGTCAGCAGGGCAAGGGAGGGGATTCTGCCACTTTACTCTGCTCTTGTCAGACCCCACTTGGAGTACTGTGTGCAGTTCTGGAACCCTCAGCACAGGAAGGACATGGAAGTGTTGGAGCGGGTCCAGAGGAGGGCCACGAAGAAGATCAGAGGGCTGGAGCAGCTCTCCTATGAGGACAGATTGAGAGAGTTGGGGCTCTTCAGCCTGCAGAAGAGAAGGCTTCCAGGACACCTTATAGTAGTCTTCCAGTATCTGAAGGGGGCCTACAGGAAGGCTGGAGAGGGACTATTTACAAGGTCTTGCAATGACAGGACTAGAGGCAATGGATTTAAACTGCCAGAGGGGAGATTTAGACTGAATGTCAGGAGGAAGTTCTTTGCAGTGAGGGTGGTGAGACACTGGCACAGGTTTCCCGGGGAGGTTGTGGCTGCTCCCTCCCTGGAGGTGTTCAAGGCCAGGTTGGACGAGGCCCTGAGTGACCTGTCCTAGTGGGAGATGTCCCTGCCTATGTCAGGGGGTTGGAACTAGATGATCCTTGAGGTCCCTTCCAACCTTACCATTCTATGATTCTATGATTCTAAGAGACCAATTCACAGAAAAAGCCACATCTGGGTTATCAACAGCCATAAAACTGAGTGGGGTAGTAAGTGTTGTAACTACTAGGCAGTCAGGTATAAAGGTCCACAAAATAAAAATGTGTACTCTGTTGTTTGTGAAAGGAAGAGATTAATCAGCAATCTTATAAATGTACATAAAAATGTTCCATCATGCAATACATTTACAGTGCCACATTGCTTTTACACTGTTTTTTAGCATTGATTCATTCATGAACTGCAGGTTCAAGAAGCAAACTGAGTTTTAATATGATAGATATTATTCACACCTGATGGTGAGTTTTTTGAGCCACTGGTGATATGTTTTCTTTTTTGTGTGTGGAAAGTGGAATTGCCTTTTAAACAACCCAAGAGCTTGCTAGAGTACCATTACCAAACTATAGCAATAATATCAGCAATGGTCTATTGATTTATAAGCTTAGTAGCACTATTATATTGAGACAAAACTAAGGATATTTGTTCTGCTTCTATCAGTGATCAGATAAGAAAGATAAACAGTTAAATCATGTCATCTTCACAATTAACATCCATCAGTGCAGAATGTATTTGAAGTGAAAACCTCTGATTGTCGTCTACAAATTAGAAGCAACTTCATTCATATCAGTAGCTATGTTGCTGTAACACTCATTAAAACAGTACCCTGCATAGTTGTGCAAATTCACATAAATTGAAAGCACTATGAGACTGTGAATTGTGGTGAAAATACTGTTTTTCAACCTGCAACAGAATTGCCCACGTCATTCCTGTATGTTACAGGTGTAATTTCAAAGGTAGTACAATTAATATTAAAAAAAAATAAATCCCAAACCCAGTACACTGCTCCTTGTGATTTTCTTGAACTACTCAACTAATGACAGTCTAATAGCAAAAGGGATTCAGAAAAAAGAAACCCAAAAAACCCACACCTCCCCCGCTTTGATTAGGAAAATGTATGTGTTCCATCCTTGGTATTCACTCCTCTACCAAGTCTACAATTATTTAAAAGCAAACACATTTAATGGTCAGGGCATAAATCCAGGCTTGATAGAACAAATTATAAAATATCTTTCTCAAAGATTTTTCTGGGTTGCATGTAAGAGTTGAAAGAGGAATGTCTTTTAATGCTTTTGACGGAGGTTTTTTTTTGTTTTTATTTGGCTGGTTTGGAGTATTTTGTTCAATTTTGTTTGTTTGTTTACCCCTAAGACAAGGCACACACAATGATAAGTTTGGTCACCAAATTTAAATACATGAAAAAGAAAAAGCTCATCTTAAATTCATGTTTATGTGAATACTGGAACTTGTAGAAGCCAAGGCAAATTCATGACAAGTCCATCAAAGCTGTTAAATGAACCAGTTTGGATGCAACATTGCACTCGAGCTCTGAAGCCAGAGAAAACAAAACCCCAAATACAAACTGTTTCTTCAAATTAATTTCTCAAGCATCTGTTCCTGACCCATTCTGAAACAGTACAATATCTTTGATGTGATCTGAGACAAGGTGGATGCTTTCATATTAAATATTTTGAAGAATAAGGAAGAGGTACAAATCTTTTTTCTTTTCCTTTTTTTTTAAAATGAATTATTTTGTTATTTTGAAGGAAATAAAGGCCTTTCAATTTAGCATAACATCCTGTGCTCTGGAAAACATAATGTTCTTTATGATAAAGGTTTTCATGGTGATTAGAAATCTGGATATACCTTTTAAAATATACAGCAAGTAACAGTCTCTATTCTGCAGAATACACATCTCTGGTAGACAAGATAGGTTAAAAACATTAAAAAATAAGATTTTAACTGCTGTATCACTTTTAGTGTATGAAAGCTAAGTGACACCAACCTGTATGACTGTCTATGACCTGTGTTTTCTATATTCAGGTTCACTGGCCTGACGACATAAGGTCAGACCGAAAGTACTATATTGTCCTACTGCTTTCATCAAACTTTCTTACTTTGTTCCCCAATCCCTCAGAATAGCAGGTCACACTGCATGAGGTCAAAAATCCCTCTACTCAGTATTACATCTCTCTTGGTGCCAGGAATGAATGTAGCAGAGAACACTGCGAGTTTGCAATGATTCTTTCCATTGTTACAACCTCCCATCTTTGGTCAGTTCACAAATTAGCCCCTTGCTGAGGTCAATCATTATGTCTGGTTAATAAATAGGTCATTACATTTTTTACCCAACAATTTTGCTAAATTGTTTTCTGAACCCATTTGAACCTCTGCCTTCCACTTGAACTAGAAGCAATCTTTTCCATTGTTTGGTACGACGTCCTTCCTTCGCTAGATTTTAAGTTGTTACTGGATAACCTTTTTTCATTTGTTTCTCACATATCATAAAAATTCTAACACTTCCACTTTTTCCTTAACACTTGTGATGCTCTTTTCCTCAGTCAAGTCCTTGAAAAGAACTCCACTCCAGCAATTGTTTTATATTCGTTACTCAACTTAGCATCTTCAGAAAAGTTTGTTACCATATGCATACCCTTTGTTAATCATCCGTGAATATGGGCAGAGGAATTGAGTGCACCCTCAGCAAGTTTGCAGATGACACCAAGCTGTGTGGCAGAGTCAACTTGCTAGAGAACAGGGATGCCATCCAGAGGGATCTGGACAGGCCGGAGAGGTGGGCCCAAGCCAACCTCATGAAATTCAACAAGGCCAAGTGCAAGGTCCTGCACCTGGGTAGGCACAATTCCAAGCACAAATACAGGCTGGGTGGTGAATGGCTGGAGAGCAGCCCTGAGGAATAGGACTTTGGGGTCTGGGTTGATGAAAAGCTCAACATGAGCCTGCAGTGTGCACATGCAGCCCAGACAGCAACCGAGTCCTGGGCTCCATCAAGAGAAGCGTGGCCAGCAGGGCAAGGGAGGGGATTCTGCCCCTTTACTCTGCTCTTGTCAGACCCCACCTGGAGTACTGTGTGCAGTTCTGGAACCCTCAGCGCAGGAAGGACATGGAAGTGTTGGAGCGGGTCCAGAGGAGGGCCATGAGGATGATCAGAGGGTTGGAGCAGCTCTCCTATGAGGACAGGCTGAGAAAGTTGGAGCTTTTCAGCCTGGAGAAGAGAAGGCATCGAGAAGACCATCCAGTATCTGAAGGGGGCCTACAGGAAGGCTGGAGAGGAATTACTTGCAAGGTCTTGCAATGACAGGACAAGGGGCAATGGGTTTAAACTGGCAGAGGGGAGATTTAGACTAGATGTCAGGAGGAAGTTCTTTGCAGTGAGGGTGGTGAGGCACTGGCACAGGTTTCCCGGGGAGGTTGTGGCTGCTCCCTCCCTGGAGGTGTTCAGGGTCAGGTTGGATGAGGCCTTGAGTGACCTGTACTAGTGGGAGATGTCCCTGCCTGTGGCAAGGGGTTGGAACTAGATGATCTTTGAGGTTTCTTCCAACTTCAACATTCTATGGTTCTTTGATGGTGACTAACACAAGTCCAGTCCAAGTCTGGATCTAGTAATAGATTTGTGCTGTCATCTTTTCCCATTCATAAATAATTATTTATTTTTAGTGTTTTTCTTTTCCCCTTGAACCTCTTATTAAACACAAGAGGACCTATAAGACCCTGAAAGTATGAAATGTTTTAAAAAATAAATATAATTTTTTAAAAATTAAGGCAGATGTAATAGATATGTGATGTGTACCATCCCTTTTCAAAATACATGAGGATTCTTTTCTGTTATGTGTATTGACATGTTCACTACCTCTATCATATCAAATTGTGGAGTACATGAAATGAATTTTCAATGCAATGTTTGAAAACTCTCTGTAGGCCTGCTGTAGAAGGCCAAAATAGACCTAAACATGTCCTGGTTTGTCCGGACACAGTTTTTGCTCTCTCTCCCTTCTTTTTTTGGGGGAAGCAAGTGCAGAAAAGGAAAACAAAGGTCTGATGCCTCTGAGTCTCCTTCTTTCTTTCCAAACTTGTAAATACATGAGGGTACTGTGTTTATACACTTGTTTGTGTGGTGATGCCCTGAAAAGGGTAAGCAAGCTTTGGTTTCACCTAATATGGTCAGTTTTGGCAAAGTGCCACTCTGATTGGCTGAGCTGTGCCAAAGAGCCATTAGTCTTAGGATACACTGATAAAAAGAGATGAGCAGGTAAAGATAACATGGTTTTGCCTTATTGTGCTCTGCCCTTGCTCTGCTTCAATGAGCTTCTACCTCATTGTTTTCTGCCCTTCCATCCTGCCATGCTCTGCAACATTCTGCCTGCTACATAATAACAAGCTTTGGGTTTTTATACCTGGAAGCTGCCTCATCTCAGTTTACCAGAAGATTGGCATTCAGTACCTTCATGTGATAGGCTCGCTTAGCCAGCGTGATATGGGAATCCAAGAAAGGAGAAATGTAAGAGAGGAAAATAATGAGTTGTATACAAGCATTTGACTTTCATTCCCTCAGCTTCAGAATGCCTCCCACGGGGGATACCCCGGGGCCCAGGGGAAAAACAAGACATGAAGTGTGTTAAAGACTGAGCTGTACATCGGCTGGATTATGTTAATGCATTGTTTGTATGATGGTATGAAATGAGTCATTGTGAGGTGATAGGGGTCCTTTTGTCTTGCATGGGTCTTGTCCTTGAACTGGCATGGAATAAAGACCACTTGCTTCAATGCAAAGGATGTTGTTGCATTTGTCAGATCACTGGCAGTGACAAGTGGTGGAGAATGAGGCCAATGACAGAACGAAGCAGTGACAGTGTGACATTGTGCCCATCAACACATCTACAAGACATCCTGCCTGACCCTCTGCAAAGCTCCCTGCTGAATCTGGAGTCAAAGATGAATCAGAATCAGGTCAGAGATCATCTACCTCTCTCCCAGCACCCTTGTTAATGCCTGGGAAGATTAGAAGGCTAAGATGACATGATCAGAACTCCCTGCAAGTATTTGGGTACTGTCTGGAAACTGCAGTTAGCCCCAGGAGTCCAGAGAGACAATTTTTTTGTGAGTAAATACTTAAAAGTCTGCTTTGCAGAACTCTGTGAGCTCTGAAGGGAATCTGAATGCCTTCTGCCTTAAGCAGAAAGGAGCTTCTCGAGTCCATCTAGTGGGCAAGTGGTATAACAGACTGCAAGATCCTCTTTCCAGTTCTAGTGGTTTAATGTTATATTATTGCTAGATATTTCTTAAGCGTTCCAGATTCTGTGCCCATCTATTGAATACTTTTCATGACCATTGCAAAGAACCTATTATTATTAAGATTGTGGCTGGTAGTGAGACTTATGATATCAAAATTAATAAATTATATTAATTTTGGAAAAACCCTTATCTCACACCCATTACTGCCACTACAAGACCCAGGTACATATTTGACAGTTTTCACATCTTCTGACATGTGGGACAGATTTCTCTAAGCAGAAAGTACTAGCATACTCATTCCTGTATCATTTGTACTTGGGAACTACTTGACATGAGATGAGTTAGACATGATGTGGTTTAAATCCCCTCTTTTAACCCTTTTCTTTCTTCTCTCCAGATGACCTTTCTTAAGGTGGTATTCTGGTTGCTAAAGTGATCTTCAGCTTTGAAAGCCCCTGAATTCCTCCAGGGAACTGTTTGGCTTCTTTATTTTCCGTTTTCCTTGCTGAATAGTGTGGGTGGGCTGGACCTTGAGATGGAGAATCTACACTGAAGAACTGTTTATAGGTGCACTGCAAATTCCATTTTTGGTTCCATTGTTGTTAAAGTTCATTAATGGTCGTTAATGAATATGTGCTTGCAGCAAGAAAGAACGGTGTGGAGAATGATAAAAAAATATAGTAATAAACAGATTAGTAGCTTTATCTGGTCAATAATACCGTTGAATTTGCTAGGCAATCTTTGTAAAAGGATGGCAAGAAGTATAAAACCAATGGGAATATCTTTGAAAAGAAGTCAAAAAGTGGAGATGCTTTACCACAGGAAACATATTAGAATGGGTATTACTAAAACATGTGCCAAAAGTTGGACAGCAAGAGGAAAGCAAACTATGTATTCCTGTTGTCTCTAACTTGTGGTACAAGAGGGAGTCACTGAATGAAATTAATAGTGGGAAATATAGAGTAGATCAACATTTTTTTTTTTCCAGTAAGGTAAAAATAGACTGAAGAACTCATTAAGGTAAAAAATGTAGTTACCTCTTAGAAAAATTAACTAAGTGATATCTTACTGCTCATAGGTTAACACACTATAACAATTGTTTGGTAAGCTGAACCCTAAGGCTGGCTGCAATTCTTTCCTCTGCAAATCTAGCCTACTGTAAGGACACAATTGTCTTACTGTCATCAGAAAATATTTGAACTGAATGTTTTGTAAATTACATTATCAGTTGCAAATAAAAGTTTAAAATAAAACTATTTGGGGAAAGTATATTCCTTGAATATTGCACTGTTCCCATTCACTACAGATTAAGAAAACAAGTTTCATCTTCACATCCCACAATATAAAAGTTTCAACTCAGATATGCAGATTCGATCCCCCTGAAATTGTACCTGCGTGGTGTACTCAGGCAGGACAACCTCACAGACTCTTGAAGTCTGTACTTGGATCTTACTCAAGTCTCTTACACAGAATTTGAGATCCTGCCATAAGTAATGTGGAAAATTTCCTAAATTACTCATCAGTAATTCAAGACATTTACATAGAAACAGGTTTCTTATTCCCAGATCCATTAAGAGAGCATAATATTGGAGGTTGAGAGCACACTGGAGAGCAAGTAGTGCTCCAGAGAAGAGGACTTATATTGCCTCCTGTGTATCAATCCATCTCCTAGGAAACTAATATTTAATTAATTATAAAAAAATATTCCTTCACTTTACTAGAGGCAGGTTAGCTAGATCATATTTTGCCACTCTAGTGAGGGAAAACACTGTTAAGAGGGAATAGACTTCACCTAGAAGCCAAATGCCTCCTTTTGCTATTAATAGCATTACAAGCAACATTACAACTTAGCATTAACAGTACCCTGCATTGCTTTGGGCTGTATTGTTGCAATAGTGTAGTATGTTAGCTTGTGACTTTCTGTGTTTTTTATTTAGGTCTGTAGTGCAAGATGTACACTTCCTTCAAATATTGGTGTTCCTCATGCCCAACAAAGCAAAGCTTCTTCTGTGTTCTATACGCTGTGTTATTATGCACTAACTTCCTACTTTAAGATTCTCCTAGCGACCAATCTTTGAACCTCGGTTTTAGATTTGCTCTGTGAATATTGTTTTGCTGGACATTCATTCATAGTGAAGTTCAGAAAAGGAATAATGAACTTACTCCCACATAAGCAACAATACTGAACTGAATGCTGAGGAAGTTCACTTTGCACCAGAAACATATATTATTTTTGACTTGTATAATTATATCTGTTGAATTTTGCATGTATTTTTATCATCAGACAGAATGTTCAATAACAGTAATGAATGAAACAAGTTACTAAAGGTTAACAAAATAGTCAAACCTGCATTACTCAGATAAAATAATTTTATTTTTAGAATAAATTGTTGTCTGAACAAACTTCTGGAAAACGCATTTAGCACTGTAATGCAGAGCAACAGCTAGCTCCCTTTCTATTGTTCCCCTCCTCCACGTCTTCTGAAAAATAGTCTTTGACCAGTTTCAGGAATCTTCTGCTGTTTGAAGTGGAGGCTGACTTCAGATGAGGAAACTATTTACCATCTGTTTGTCTATGTGCTTGTCCCCAGAGTGCCTATGCATATGCTGGACTGATTTGTGAAGTAATGAATGCATCCATAATTTTAATTAAATAGAGCTAGGGCCTGTTCTCTGGTCTGTAGTTATCCTGGCTTTGGATCTTTGGCTGCACCTCTGCTGGTACTGACTACATTTAGACAGTAAACTAAACAAAGTTTAAGCAATGCCTGAATGTGTTTTGGAAGTTAAAATAGGGTAAGAAGCATTTCTACAGTTTTCAGGACACCATCCATTCTCCAAGAAAAGAGTTTATCTGTTGTGACATGAGCCATGTCATACTAACTGGTGTCATCAGAGGAAGGTTCCTGGTTCGTTCGTTTGTTCCTGAACACTTTTTCTTGCCCTTGTTGAAGATGTATGCAACATTTTCACTTTTGCAGTCAGGGGAAATCCTTCCTGATTGTCATGATTTTTTAAAGGTGACAGAGAAAGTCAACAGAATTAAGCACTTGCTTCTGCATCGCTGGATTTACTCCATCCCATGGTTGACCTGGTAGTGTCCAGATCTTGGGCTGATGATAGTTGAACTATGGCCTGAATCTTGCTGCTGGAGCTGAAAGGCAAGCAGGGAGCTGTTGGTTACTACTCCTGTGGATACCAGTTGCAGGTTCTGCAGCTCATACCATATTTATTTCCAGCTGAAACACACTTTATTTATTTAGTTAGGATGGATTTTCATAGGAAGAGAAATACCTCTGATGCTTTCTGTGACAAGTGCTATACTCATTATGTTTGGACTGAAATTTTAGTTAAATTATATCAGGCAGTGCAGGTAATAAATCATAGCACTTATAAATCAATGAAAGTCCTTGAAAGTTAAGACAAATTGCCTTGTTCTTATTCCAAAATGTGTAGTTTAAAAGAAAACCACAGTAGTCTAGAAAACATAAACAGAGTTTTAAAATTGTGGTCATCTTCAGAGCTTATTGTGGGAACAGACAAGAAAGAAAAATGTAGGAGGTCAAACAGGAAAATAGGGATGCACAGACCTTTCTAACGCCAAAGAAAATAATTCACACTGTTGGAAATCTAGCTCATGTCTTCTCATTCCTGATGTGTCTTACACACCCAAATGTTTGCACCTCAGAAATAGAGGACTATAACCAGTGTGGATAGTGGAACATTAGAAAAAAGAGCCCCCCAAGCTTGAGCATTTTAACATACTCTTTACATCTGAAATTATGTTCTTTTTGTGAAGCAGTGGATCACAGCAGAGCCATAACTCTCTGTCCTGTTATTTCAGCTGTTCTTCAAAGCCTCCATTACATATGCTGGTTACCTATTGAAGGTTATGCGCAAGGTAGGTTGCTGGAAAGGCCTGGACCTTAACCAGAATCTACTAAAGCTTCTTCCAAGCTCAGTTTGGGTCCTTGGAGGACTCAGTGATGTCTAAGTCAGGTGCTTGCAGAGGTCATGTTTAAAGGTAACACACTGTACAGAAAACTACTGTGCTTCAAGGAAGGCAGCCAACTACTATTGCCAACAGTTCACAGCCCCTCATGGAAGCTTTCATCTCAGAAAATAGATGGTATTTATCATGAAAGTGAGGTTATGTCTATGATAAATGAATTAATATACAAGACACAATTCTTTAGCCATTGCATTGATACTACTTGATTTCTTGTTTCTCAAATGGAGTTGCCGTCCCTGGAGGTGTTCAAGAAAAGGCTGGATGAGGCACTTAATGCCATGGTCTAGTTGATTAGATAGGGTTGGTTGATAGGTTGGACTGGATCTTGCAGGTCTCTTCCAACCTGCTTGACTCTATGATTCTACAATTCTATGAAATCAGAGCACTCCTGTTCAAACTATATTTTGGTTCATTAGTATAAGTCTAGGCATGGTCTGGATACGTATAACTCCTGTCAGTTAGTGGTCCCTTTTAGTTTGATGTAATTCTCAATGAAACTACATTATTTAGCTCTGAAAAAAGACATGCAGCAGAGAAGCATATGAGATTTTCCATGGACACATAAGCATGACTAGACAGAAGACTACTATCACTCAAGGATTTCTCTTACAGAACAGCCCAGCAAAGTTCTTAGAGCAAGAGATAGTTTAGGGCCATTCCAAATTATTCCATTTGCTCAAAGCCTTAAGGCACGTTCAAAGCCAGAAACTAAAATTACAGAAAAGCACCATTGGGTCTAGTTAAGCAAAAGGAATTGCATTTTCTCCCAGCAGTGCCCACAAAATGCTTCTTAAAAAATCAGGAAGCTTTCTAAATGTCTTAAAGCCATTTGGGTTTGCATCTTGTCCAAGTATTCCAGAAACTTCTCTTAGGTGACAGAATGGCATGTAGTTTCTAGGGAGCCGCTTGAAAATTACTAGTTTGGCAGTAATCTGAACTATAAGGAAGGAGTATTGTGATCTGTTCTATAACTCACATATTTCTTGGATTTAATTTGCTCCCAGGAAGTGAATAATTCTTATCAAATTAGTTGAAATATTCTAGCTTACCTCTTACAAAGACATGAGCTAAATAGATAATTATGTTTGGACAATGAAATCTCAGGTAATAAAATTTCTGGGAAATCTTTGAAAACAAAACAAACCAAAACAAAAAACCCAAATGAACAAACACCACCACCACCACCACACAAAAAAACCCCAAAACAATCAAATATCAACAAGTAAAAATAGCTCAATTTTAGAGTCACTTGAACCATTAAAATAAGGGGTTTCTGTCCCTCCCCATCCCCTCAATTTTTTGTTTCCAGAAAGACAACAGAGTTTTGTTACACTTATATCTTCAACATAAACCAAATAGCCCCTGGCACTACAAGGGTATAGACACTGCTTTTAGTACACTCAGATTAATGTCACCTCACCTTCCCTAAAGCAACAGCCTATAGAGCCTGAAAAATGAGCAGAATTGCGTGGGTGCAAGTGACAGACTTATGTTTTCCAGAGTGAAAAAGAAATTAAACCCTCTATTTTTCTTTATAGCTTATCAAAGATTATTTGTAAGAGAGACAACACGTGTTTAAAAAAAAAAAAAAGAAAAAAGAAAAAAAAAAGAGTGCAAAATAGTTACATATTTGGCTGCCAGCAAAAATTCACAACTTACAGTGTTGCTATGTTAGACAATTAGATTCTTAGATAAGGTACACAGGAAAATTTAAGGAATACCATCGTATCAAGGGAAGTTTACAAAGTGTTTCTATCTGAGAAAAATTGGAATGTTTTGAGCATGCTTTGGCAGGCTAAATTCCAGATCCAGCACTACCTTATTTAATTGAAAAAGAAAAGCTATTAAGCACTGTCTTAAACCAGGAAACTGCTGGTTATAAAAGTCAAAGAAAGATTGCACTTAGAGTCTCCATGAAAAAATCCATTGAAACTTTCATCAGTGTTAAGCATTCTAAGCACTGGAACTTGAATGTCCCCAATACAGAGTTGTTGAAATCGTTCTTGCACAGGCTTTTACTGAAGAACTACTCTCACAAGTTCTTCCTGGGAATAGTTCAGGAGGAAGTATATACAAGGGAATACCTGCAACAGAGTCTATGAATAGAGTCTTTCTGTCTTGGAGACAGCTTCTTAATATGGATGTAGCCAGGCCATGTCAGTTATCAGGACAGGAAAATTAAATTAGACACTGTAATTTTGCTAACATAGGTGTAACCTGACAACATTCAGAGCATATCAACAATGTAGATTATTTTTCAATATTCTGTCTTCAAATTTGTCTTATCTACCATTTGTACTGACAAACAGAAAAATTACATTTTGGATCCATTTTGACTATGTAAGCAGTATCTAAGAATAGTAGTTGAGTTAACTGGTAGTCAAGATGATGGAAGAAAAAAAAGATCTCAGGGGATCTAACATCATCATGAGGTTAATGTCATCTAAGTATGGTAAAAAAAACCAGTGCTTATGTGCTGGTTTTGGTTGGGTAGAGCTATTTTTTTCTGCATAGCTGGTGTGAGACTATCTTTTGGATTTGTGCTGAAGACAGTACTGATAATTCAGGGATGATTTAGTTATTGTTGAGCAGTGCTCACACAGAATCAAGGCCTGTTGTGCTCTTTATATCACCACAGTAGTGAATCAGCTAGGGACTGCACAAGAAAATGGGAGGGAGCATAGCCAGAACAACTGACCTCAACTGACTAAAGGAATATTTCATACATATAATGCTGGAGGAAGAATGAGGAAGGGGGGACATTCCCAAGTAACTGTGATGTATGATTGTGATGGTTTGGGAGTTAATGTCCCCCACTTTATGAAAATCACCCAGACTAGACTCAACCAGCTGAAAGTTAAGGAATGAAGCTTTATTTACAGCTTAGCACAATATACAAGCAGATATATACACTATATACAAGAATATTTACAGAAATACACTGAAATACAAAAGTTAAAGGTAATACAGAAACACAACACCCCTCCCAGAAATCAGAGGCCCCAGGAGGGGCTCCCAACCACCCTTCCACCTTCTTCCCACCCCTATACCTTATTCCAGGGTCTGTCTTACATGCAAGGTGAGTTTGGAGGACAGGACAGGGGGGTTAGAAGCAGCGTGATTAGTTGGGTTACACAGCAGAAAGCCAGAAGACACTGGCTCCCAGAAAGAGAGACTCTCTGTGTTATCTATGTTTGTGTCCTTGTTTTCATACATCTCAGTAAGTCTATGAGTAAAGCAGAGATCACCATTGTTTTCTTTTCACAGCTTATAATCTAATTTTTTAATTAAAATATTCCAGTTAGCCTCAAAGCAGCACAATGATGGAGCCCTGCTTTCCTGGAGATGGCTGAAGATCTGCCGATGGGAAGCAGCAGTTTAATTCCTTATTATGTCTTGGTCGTGCATGCAGTTTTTCCTTTACCTATTAAACTGCCTTTATCTAAACCCATACATTTTCTCCCTTTAACTCTTTCAATTGTCTCTACCATCCCACCAGGGGTAAGTGGGCAAGCAGTTGTGTAGTGCTTAGTCACCAGCTGGGGTTAGACCATGACACCTTGAATTTCTTTCATCTGCAGCAGAATTGTATTAAAAAATAACAGTAAAAAAAGAATCAAACAATAGTATGCTCTAAATAATTCACTTTCTTCACTGAGTAACAACCATGTATTTTTACATAGCTGATTTCCTGGGCAGCCTAGGGAGAGCTCTGTGGTTTCCATTATTTATTACTTTTGAGTTGTTACTCAGTAGATGGGCTCTCTCTATTTTCAGAAGAAATTAATGATAAAAATGGGATTCTTCTTTGCCCTACAACTAAAGCCTGTTTTCCTGTTTTCCCTGAGCACAAGAGGAACAGGATTTTCTTTGTTTCCTCCGGTTATCTTCTTGGTCAGTTTCGCACCCACAAAGCTCCCCTCTCAGAACTATTTAAGACAGAAGAAAGTTGAACTAGACATTGTGTTGTTTAAACAGAGTTTGTAACTGTCTGGTGCTTAAATACCTGTTTACAGCAACCAACACCACCTTTAAGTACAAGAAATATCTTTGTACCTCTTGTTATTGTCTATGATTTGCAATGATGGAAGAAAACCATTGTAACTTTAATGATAGATAAGTGACCGTTAGAGTGATGTTTTTTCTGGTGAATCAACAATTAGTATTTTTGAAGGACCTGCTGGACAGCTCAAATTGTATCCTCAGTAACTTAACAAACAGAATTGTTGAACATTAAAGTGACAAGTAAAATTGAATGCAATATATAAACTGTGTGATTGCTTACACAATGTGCTGGTTTGAGGCTAATTAGAATATTTTAATAGAGAAATATTATATTATAGGTTGTGAAAAGGAAACAATGGTGATGTCTACTTCACTCCTAGGCTTGCTGAGATGTTTAAGAATAAGTACCCAAAACATAGATAACTCAGTCTCTGGGGTACAGCATCTCAGTCTAGCAGTTTCTGGCTTTTCCTCCTGTCTGCTGAGTAATCTCACTAACCACTTTTCTTCTAACCTCCCTGGCCAGTCCTCCAAGCTCACCTTGTGTGAAAGGGAACCCTTGGGGTAAGGTATAGAGGTGGGGAGAAGGTGGAAGAGTGGTTGGGAGCCCCTCCTGGGGTCTCTGGTTTCTGGGAGGGGTGTTGCATTTCTGTATTACCTTTAACTTGTATATTTCTGTAAACATTCCTGTATATAGTGTATAGATCTGCTTGTACATTGTGCTGAGCTGTAAATAGAGCTTCAGTCCTTAACTTCCAGCCAGCTGAGTTCTATGAGTTCTAGCCTGGGTCATTTTATAAAATGGAGGGAGGGGGCAGGTAACTCCCAAACCATCTCACACAGTCCTCTTCTAAGGATTATCAAAACTGTGCAAATCTTTAGCTCCACACTGAATGTAGGATATCTGGAGAACAGCTCTAGATGTGTGGCACATTACTTATCCTGTGTATCCCTAAAGACAGAACTCAGGTGCTAGATCCTATTGAACAGATATGCTAAGAGGACACTATGTTTTGTTATCTATGACATAATGGTGACATTTAACAAAATAATTTATGTGCTGAACTGAGAGATCCAAGTCAGAATTATCAGAGGTCCTAGGGTTAGGCTAGAGAGAGAAAACAAAGCAGAAATTTCTCCAGATAACTGAATTCTTAGGCTTGCCTGGAAGTCTTCCCCAACAAAACAAAGAACTTGAAGAACCTGTGTTTTGAACCTGTGTCTTTGTTAGTTGTTTGAGAGTTGAAAGGGTTCCCAGTAGACAGAAAGAGTTGTTGTGTGCCTTGCACATTAAACTTTGGAAACTGTAATCACTAGATCCCAACCTGGACTCAACACACATAACTCAGATCCTTCTCCAAAAAAAGGGTGAAACTTACCAAGTCACTTCATTAAGGAAAGTTTACTAACAGATTTCCTATTAAAGTACAGAAGACAATGTACCTCTGAATCCATTTTAGAAATTTCTGGGTTTCCATTTTGTGCATGGGATCTGCATTCTCTTCAGCTTAATCAACAGATACTAACGTAGAATTTCTGTTGTTCTTCTGTTAACACTTTATACTTATGTTTAAAAGAGTTACCTGTTATGTAAGTCTGCTTTGGCAGAGATTTGGATCCCGGAGTTACAAAGCTACAAGAAGCACTTTAAATGTAACTGAACACAAATTAAATCTTTAAAACTAGGTCTAATTTTACTTTCATGTTTTTAAGTATTTAAACTACTACAGGTAGTAGTCTTTTTCATCTAACTTTTTTATTCTACTGCTACTCACGTGTTGAAGTTGATCAGTTATAGCTGACAAGATGGTATTAAGCATATATATTGAAGGTATATTCTGTTTTTTAAGCATAGGTGAAGTCTATTACTTCAGACAATTTCAATTAGCACACAAGACAAAACATTACACAAGAGAAACTTCTTATTAATAAATCAACTTAATAGACTGTAATTATTTTATTTGTATTAATTCCTTAAAATGTAAAATAATTACCAACATACTCTAAGTGGGGAAGTTGTTCCCCAGCTTTGTTACTAAAATAAATGAAGGCCAAAAATTGGTTTAATAGATAAGATGTTGTACATTCTTGTCCCAGGTTGGGAACTGTAAGGTTAAAAAGAGTCCTCTGGGGACTGGAAGATTGTTATTCAATCCCTTAATTCTGCTATATCTTCATAAGCTCACGGCAAGGCCAGCTTGTTCTCCTTTCCTCCCGCTCCAGCCTTGCGCCAGGCAGGAGCTCCCTTATCAGGATAAACATGTAAGGATAGGCCTTGTGTGGGGCCTCCAGAGGCTGTGCTTAGGCCTCTGGAGGATGGCAGTGGCATGGGGGGGGGAGGATTGGAGCACTGGGGATTGTAGATTTAGTTTTGGGGTGGGGGAAGATTCAGGGGGTTTGCTGATGACTTATGTATCTGCTTTGTAATTTCTGTCTGTAACACTCTCTCCAAATACAATTCTGTTTTTTCTCCAATTCATTTGAGAGCTTCACTCTGTCGGCTCTTTAAACCCACGACAATTCTTTCCTTCTGATAAGTTTTATTTTTAATACTGAGATAAGAATTTGCAATCTGTTCTTCCTGATGTTTTGTCTGTGTTTTATTTAACAAGTATCTCCAACAACAAATTTAACTGGTAGCAGAGAAACGGCAGCTGAGCAAAAACAAATGCAAAATTACTCAGAATAAATACAGAAGAGAACCGAATTGGGTATTGATATGTCTGAGAAGTATTTGTAATTCTTTTTGTTTGCTGTAGTCAACTTGTACTTCTCCTTAATCGTGATATAATTTTTACCAAAAGTAGGTGAGGAAAACGGTGAATTATTTGGACATTTTGCACAAATTTAGATATATTCATGACTGATAAGTGCATTTGAAATGATCTGTGATCGGCCTGTTCACTGAAGGTAAAGTACTACCTAAAATCCTCTTTCTTAAGAAAAGTGAAGTGAAAGGAAGAAAAAATAACTGCAAAATGAGCAATTGGAAAAATATGTCCTATATATCTGAAAACCTGTGATTATTTCTATTTTTTAGATTCCTGTTTGGTTTAGGGTTAATGCAGGGCAGTAATGCTTTGTGCTTAGCTGTGCAAATTTTGGTGTCACAAAACAGCTCCTGTTCTAACCAGGTACTGGAGGAAAAATAATTTGTTCTGTGCCAACTGCAATGTTTGTTTCATAGTGTACTTCCTAAAATTGTGTCATTAACACAGTGAGTTAAAGGTGACACTGAGAGGTGGCTGGCAGGGAATTATCTCCAAATGGGAAAAAAACCCAAACCACAACCAATATCAAACATCAAACATATACATATATATATACGTATGTATATATTAGTAAATACCTAATCTTTACTGAGAACTAACCAATGTTTTCTGACATGTATTGTGCTGTTTACATCTTTTAAACTGACAAAGTAGCTTAGAGTAGGTTTCATGACATCAAAGGAGAAAGGTTATCATTCTCTTCCTTTCCGTTTTCTTGGACTCTTTTCACATCTAAAATGTGTCTTTATGCAAACTTTTCTATTTTATTCACCTATAGCTTGGCAATTCCTGTTCCTGCTAGCAATACATCATTCCTTCTTAGAGTAAAAATCTATTTCTGTTGTTTGAAATATCTCTCTGGTGTGTGAAACTTGGACCTTGTACTTGATTTTAACATCTTTTTTGTTCTTTGTTTGTATTGTTTGGGGGGTGGTTGTGTTTTGTGTCAGGTTTTTTTGGGGGGTAGGGTGTTGGTTTTTCCTGTGTATATTTTCAACATACACTGTCTGCTCAAATAACTCTTTCCAAAATGTGAATACTTACTTTGTGAAATTGTACTCTCTTTTTCTGGTATTGGGTACACTAGCTTCTAGCTTTGAAAAGACTGTTATTTTAGAAAACAAAGGAAGGGAAGGTCATCATAGCTGGCATATGCAGGAGATAAAAATGGAAATCTGACTAGTAGATAATTTCATAGAAAAAAATTTAGTTTGTTCAAATTAGACTACGTTATAGAAGGCTTTCCCCTGACATTAACAAGAAAACATGGATAGAGAGGAAGAACAGTTAGAGGCCCACTGAACCTTGACTCTTCAATGCTGGTGCAATATTGTGCTGGTTTGAGGCTAATTGTAATATTTTAATAGAGAAAATTTTATTATAGGCTGTGAAAAGGAAACCATGGTGATGTCTACTTCACTCCTAGGCTTGCTGAGATGTTTAAGAATAAGTACCCAAAACATAGATAGGTCAGTCACTGGGGGCACAGCGTCTCAGGCTGTCTAGCTTCTGGCTTCTCTCTGCCGATTAATCTAATTAATTTCTTCTAACCCCTCTGGTCAATCCTCCAAGCTCACCTTACGCATAAGGCAAACCTTGGGGTAAGGTATAGGGGTGGGGAGAAGGTGGAAGGGTG
>VWZE01006286.1:8697-23484 GCA_013396675.1 Eubucco bourcierii | reverse complement strand
TGAGTCTAGTCTGGGGGATTTTATAAAGTAGGGGGCGCAGGTAACTCCCAAACCATCACAAATATTAGATACAAATCATTGCAGTTTAGCACACCCTTAAACCATCATTATTGGTAGGGATTTTCTTTGAACTATCATAGAATCATAGAATGGTAAGGTTGGAAGGGACTTCAAAGATCATCTAGTTCCAACCCCCTGGGGGGGGAATACATGATATGTTCATTAAATAAAAAAGAATTTGATATAGTAAATGTTTCAAAGTATCTTTCAGACATCAAAGGGTTGCCAAACTAGGCTGAAATGAGTGGTCTGAGAGATTATAGTAGTTCCTGGGGAGTTAAATTTTTTAACAAAGAGACAGAAATATATTCAATGTCTGAAACATTGATATTACTCATTATTTTGCTTATCTCAATATTTTAAGTGGTTCAAAGTTGGGTTTTTTTTGACACAGATTCTGAATAAATTCTCACAGGGAGAATTTGACACTTGCTATTTTAAAATAGAACTCTTAAGTTTAACACTAACAAATGACCGTTTATATCCTTGCTGGACAACTTTAACACAGAATCTAATGTCGCACTTCAGAACCTCTCAGTTTCATCAGCAAGTTCCTGGTCAAAGAGTTTCCTACAGGATCCAAATCAGACACTGGCAATATTCACAATTATGATGGGATGGAGAGTTAGTTATTCATCCCATCTTTAACCTTTTCTGAAACTTAGTTGAAGAGTATTCAGAAAAGGATTAATATCTCTAGGAATCTTACACAAACTCTATTCTAAATTCTATCTAAAACCTAGCCAGTAGGTATAAACAAAATCAGAACATTTTAGAAGCTGGTGTATGACTTCAAAGAAAAATACAGGATAATGGATGCTAAGCCATTGTTCCAGAGAACACTAATTGTAGCCAAGATGTTTTAGGTTTTGAAATGCTGCATAGCTGTGTCCATTTAAAATAGTCTTAGTTTACTTCTCTGTTCATTTCACACTGCCTCCTTTCTTTACTGAGCAGGTTTTAGTTTGTGACTATGCTTATAGATTTATTTCTTCAAACTCCTTAATTACCATCACAGCCACACCAGCCTCAGTTGCCCCCTTGCTTCTTAAACTCTTGTTGAGATTAATTTCAAATAAAGATAAGCTTATGACACAGAATCCTGATCAGGATCTTTACTAGGTAAAACCTGGACTCTTTGTATTCAGATTTTTGGCTTAGGGACTTGCTTAAACTGCACTGAAGTCTGTCTTTCCCTTAAAACTTCTTGTAAAGTACTAATTACACTTGTTGCTTCTTTCAGGGTCGAGAGATTACAGAATACAGTGATCTTGTGTTTGTTCCTTAAATTCAGTATTTTTATTTCTGCAGCCTTATTCCCAGTAATAGCCCAATACTTAAAAAAAACAGTGTTGCTGAAACCCAAAATGTAGTATTCCTTTGTTTGGGTATCATACATAGATTATCTTCCTCATTTTTGGTATAGGACAAGTTCTAATTCTTTCCTGTTTCATTTATTTTTCATGGCTTTTGAATGAACATTTTGTGGTTCATTGCAGATTGCAAGATGTAACTCAGCTTTCTTCATTACACTGTGCTTTCTCATTGGTTCTTTTAGGTTCTGATTTACTTCCAATATTCTGAATGAAATGGCTTTTCATTTATGGAGACATGGTGCTTCAGTGTGCTTTCACTTTGATGTGAACTGCAATCATCACAAAATTTCATATTCAGTTTAAAAGAATTTTCATGTTCCATGTTACACTAGAGCCTCTGAGAAACCTGACCCCAGTTGACTTCAGTGAGTCTTCCAACAATAAGAAAATGATACATTTTCATTTGTTTGTTTGTTTTCTCTAATTGTGACACTACTGATCTAGCTTAGAGCAAAGTAAATTATTAGCTTAAAAGGCAATGTGACAATATAGAATCATAGAATCAGTCAGGGTTGGAAGGGACCACAAGGATCATCTAGTTCCAACCCCCCTGCCATGGGTAGGGAAACCCTACCCTCATCCAGCCTGGCCTTAAACACCTCCAGGGATGGGACCTCAACCACCTCCCTGGGCAACCCATTCCAGGGTTTCACCACTCTCATGGTCAAGAACTTCCTCCTCATGTCTTCTCCTCCTATGCAGAAATGAAAAGGCAAAGCATAGGAATCTGTGACTGATGGTAGATAAAGCAAAGATTGAATATAAAGATTTTTTGTCAGTTCTTAAAGCTTCATGGAATCAAATTGTTAGCTACAGTTCACTTCTTGAAAAATAAGCATTTTAGTTTCAGTATTCTGTTTGCTTTCCATCCAAACCATTTTGTGATTACTTGATTTAAGTTTAGGGTCTATAATTACATTTTCATGGAAACTCTCACTACTTTAGTCTGTATTTAAATGTGGTAAGCTCAAGTCAGAGGCTTCCTCTCATGTTCATAAGCACCAAAAGCACTTGGCAGTAGTAGATTCAATACATATTTAGCTTTTATAATTAATAACATACCTCATAACAGACTTAAACTCTGACTCAATGTTCTGGACTCTTTCCTTTTAAGCCTGCAAGGAATAAACATGTGGTCCATCCAATCCATGGAATAAATTCCAAGGATGAGTTAAGGAAAGAGTATCTGCTCCTTTAAGGGCATAAGGGAAGGCATAAACAAGAACATAAAAAGAGACACAAACCTGACAGACCAGGGTAATGAAGACAAAAACAAGAAACAAACTTGATCAATAACAATAGTGACTGTGTCTTAATAGAAACCCCATATCTCTGGGGTACTGGGCTGGGCTCCAGCAGCTGGGCAGGAGGAAGTCCTATTAAGCTATTAAGAACCTTAACAATTAGGACAGTCAATTTTGTAAGACAGATTTTCAATTATTAGATCTTCTGCTACTCTATGAGAGATTATCTTAATTTTTGGAAGTAGTTTGAGAAATAAGTATTAATATTAAGATACTCTATAAATTATGTGTATTGAAAATTAGGTTTTTTAATAAAGTCCTTAACCTTTCTAAGAAACATTAGTTCACATCACTTTTATATTTAGAAATAGTTATATGGTTTCATACATGTAAGTAAAAAGAGAAACCAATTATTTTTACAATGGACCTAATTACAAAAGGGGTTTATGGAAAATGGAAATGTCAACCTTTAATTAAGTTCATGTTGGACTCAAATTCCAAAATGCCTGTTTAATCAAAAACAAATGTTACCTCAATGCAGAGTCGTAATAAGAAATTATCACCAAAACAGGATAGGAAAAGAAAAGATTCTATGTTTCATAGGATTAATTTGTTATTGTTTCTGGCTTTATCAATAATTTGATGCAAGAAATTGTGCTGTATAGTTTACATTATCATATAGAAACATACTTTTTTTTCTCTTTCTTGTTCCCTTTTTTCTTAGTTTCAGAGAACTATTTTCCATTTGTACTGACAAAATACACCAGAAAAAAAATAATTATCCAAGTGTCAGGATGGTTACCTTTCTTAATGCCCTGGGCCATCTAATGCTACGATGCTTAAAAAGAGGAAGAGCAAGTGGCACATTCGTTATACCAAACCCTGAGTAACTCATTTAGGAACACATTCTAGATTTTCTCTATGGGTCAATTAAATTAATGCTATGGCTCAATTAATCCTCAATTAAAGTGAAAGGAGATGTGAAGAATGCAACAATCGCTCCAAAACTGTATTCTCTTGTGAATGCAGCCTACTGATGTGACTGGTGGATGAAGCCTTGAAAAGCTGATCTTGAAATAAATCTATTAATTTTGTTTATTTTTAAAAAATTGTTTCTTCACAAAATTCTATAGTTCGTTGTTAATTACAGAAGCACAGGTACAGAGTAGGTATTTTTTATTTGCTGTTATATGAAAAGGAAAGCAGGGCTGTGTGTTTGTAAAGATTGACAGTTGACGTTCACCCGCACAGTTCTTTATCACTTCAGGGTGGGATGAAAAGCACAAGGGTCATAGAATGGTAAGGTCGGAAGAAACTTCAAAGATCATCTAGTTCCAACCCCCTGACATAGGCAGGGACACCTCCCACTAGTACAGCTCACTCAAGGCCTCATCCAATCTGGCCTTGAACACATCCAGGGAGGGAGCAGCCACAACCTCCCTGGGCAACCTGTTCCAGTGCCTCACCACCCTTACTGTAAAGAACTTCCTCCTAACATCCAGTCTAAATCTCCCCTCTGCCAGTTTAAACCCATTGCCCCTTGTCCTGGCATTGCAAGACGTTGTAAATAGTCCCTCCCCAGCCTTCCTGTAACCCCCTTCAGATATTGGAAGGCCTCCTCGAAGCCTTCTCTTCTCCAGGCTGCAGAACCCCAACTCTCTCAGCCTGTCCTCATAGGAGAGCTGCTCCAGCCCTCTGATCATCCTCGTGGCCNGTCTGGACTGCATGCGCACACTGCAGGCTCATGTTGAGCTTTTCATCAACCCAGACTCCAAGGTCCTTCTCCTCAGGGCTGCTCTCCAGCCATTCACCACCCAGCTTGGAGTTGTGCTTGGGATTGTGCCTACCCAGGTGCAGGACCTTACACTTGGCCTTGTTGAATTTCATGAGGTTGGCCTGGGCCCACCTCTCCAGCCTGTCCAGGTCCCTCTGGATGCCATCCCTGCCCTCTAGTAAGTCGACTGTGCCACACAGCTTGGGGTCATCTGCAAACTTGCTGAGAGTGCACTCCATTCCTCTGTCCATGTCACTGACAAAGATGTTAAACAGCACTGGTGCCAGCACTGATCCCTGAGGGACACCACTTGTCACTGGTATAAAATATTATTTAATTGAGAACAACAGACAGAAATATCATCACTTTCAGGAAAGCTTACTGAATTTTGGATGCTTACCTACAAAGCGAGAAACTGGATAAGTATCCAAACTTTCATTTAAAACTTCTGGACTTGTGGGTGCTGAATATGAGCACACTACTGAATCTATCAATCTCTACTGCTAAGAGGGACCTTCAAGTATCCCAGGCCCTTAAGACAAATGGAGAAATATGAAGCAAGGAAGACTTACCCTGGGAGAAGGGGGACCAGGTTAGTGAATATTTAAATGAAGAGGACACATGCAAGTCTGTGAGGCCTGAAATGATGCACTCATGACTGCTTGGAAACTAGACAATGTTATTATAACATCATTCTCAATTGCCTTTGAAAGATAGATCAGAAGATCCCAAGCACTGGAAGGGGGAAAACATTACTCTTCAAAAAGGACAAGAAGTGAGATCTGGATAGCTACAGCCTTATATCAGTCCCTTGGGAAGGTGACAGTACAGAAAGTGAAGATCAAGAAGGTGGTTAAGTCAAGTCGTCAAGTACTTACAAAGGAGAGGTCATGTCTGACAAACCCAATATCCTTCTATGGCAAAATTACTAGCTCAGTAACTGAGGGAAGAGAAGTGGATGTTATGTATCTTGTTTTTATGAAGATTTTAATGTCAGCCTCCCATAACATCCACCTCAACAAATGGGTGAAATTTGGGCTACGTAAGGTGAACTGTTGGACTCAAAGGGTTATGACCAACAGCATGGTCCCCAGGTGGGAGGCAAGTCATGGGTGGTATCATAGAATCATAGAATGGTAAGGTTGGAAGGCACATCAAGGATCATCTAGTTCCAGCTCCCTGCCATAGGCAGGGACATCTCCCACTAGTACAGGTTACTCAAGGACTCGTCCAACCTGGTCTTGAACACCTCCAGGGAGGGAGCATCCACAACCTCCCTGGGCAACCTGTTCCAGTGCCTCACCACCCTCACTGCAAAGAACTTCCTCCTGACATCTAGTCTAAATCTCCCCTCTGCCAATTTAAACCCATATATGGTATGCCCATATGGTATACCCTAGGTATATGGTAACCCCATATGGTATACCCTAGAGGTCAATCCCACGGTCAGTATTGTTCAATGCAGTCATTAATGACCTGAAAGATGGAAGAGAGAATGCCTTCTCTGAGTTGTCAAATGATAGAAAACTAGTAGGTGTGACTGATAAACTAGAGGGATGTGCTGCTGTGCAGATGGACCTGGTTAGGTTGGAGAAGTGGGCTGATGGGAATCTCATGAAGTTCAGCAAGAGGAAATGCTGAGTCCTGCTCTTGTGGACTTTACCAAACATAATGAGCAGAAATTTTGTTACGAGGGAACAGTTTGCAGAGATGACCTGCACAGGAGGAACTCTAGGACTTCCTTGTGCTGGCCAGCTGGTTCCAGTGAGCTCAGCAACAGAAGGACAGAACCATTGTGTCCCAAAACTAAAACCAATCCAATGAGCTTATGGTACATCTAAAAATAAATTGTATTTATTTATTTTTTATATATATATTTATCTATCTCTATATATATCTTTATCTATATTTGAGAAAGAGCAGTGACTACTTGGAGACAGAAAAGAAATGCCAGGGCAGGAGAAATGTCATAGCAGGAGACATGCCAAACAAAAAGAGAAAACAGAGGAGCAGAGGCAAGAGAGGCACCTGCAAGATGAAGAAATGCCAGTGCTGCAGTCCAATCATCTGAAAAACAGCTTTGTATAAAGGTCCTGAGTGTCCTGGAGGAAAAGATTTGACAGTACACCTTGAAGCAAAGGAAGGCAATGCCTTTCTGGACTGCACTGGGAAATGCATTGTGACCAGGTTGAGCAAAGGCATCCTTCACCTTCTCAGGTCTGGTCACATCCAAAGTACTGTGTCCAGTGGAATTACTGGTAGAGGTCCAGATCAGGACCATGGAGATGGTTATGGGACAGCAAGATCTGAAATACAAAGAAAGTTTGAAAGAGCTGGGATTGTTTAGCCTGGAGAAGAGAAGGCTAGTGGAGAACAGAATCTCATCAGCATAATGGGATATATAAAAACCTAATAGAAGGGAGGTATTCAGTGAAAAGACAATAAGCTACGAGCACAAATTGTAATACAGGAAATTCCATTCCTTAAAGAAAACCTTATTTACTCAGTTTGTATTTAACTTTCCTTTTGGGTTGTGTGTGTTTGTTTTGTTTCTGTAAAATCCCTGCAGGAGACAGGGCCACTGAAAGCAGGTCAGAAACTGGATGACTTTTATTGTCCTTGGCAATGAGAAAGGTATTGTTTTGGCAAGAAAGGATGAAAACAAGTGTCATGATCATATTTTAAACTTACTTTTAAATACTTGAGCACTGAGTCAAAAAGCCAGCTGTGAAGGTAACTGTAACCTGAGGCTCTGACTATAAGTTGAGTGGATTCAAACAACATAGAAAAAAAAAACAACAAACAAACCAAAACCAAACCCTAAACCCACAGACCTGTGATTTTCACTCAAGGTTTGTTGAGTGAAACGTTATTTTCCTTTAATGAACCATGTTACAGCATTTGACTGTCATACCTCTTAAAATTATGTTGGCCTTGTGTGGAAGTATTTATGGCAATTTCACTTCCATTGACTACAAGTTAACCAGTGCAAACACACTGTGCTTTCATGCTTTGCCAAAGTAATTTAGAGTGATACTAAGAACAGAACATTATGTACTTTTTACCATTTCTTTTCTCTTTCTCCATCTGATGGCATTTGCTCACAGAGAGAAACTGATTCCTGTTAGTTCTAATTACATCAGTTTAAAAAAAAAAAAAAAGGTGAAGATAGCCATAAAAATCTGAAATTGACTATGAAAACAGAAAATGACAACAGGGTATGTTTTTCATTGTATATAGGCTTTCAGCTATAAATAAAAGAAAAACCATGGCTGGAGCTGTGATATTTGGCAAGTAGACCACACAGGAGGCACAATAAAAAAAAGTTAAATCCATAGACTGAACTATTTGGTGAGGAGATTGATATCACAAACACCACTGCTACATTCAGAAGGGTAGCAAAAACTTAGTCTTTAGTTTTCTGTTACTTTTACCATATCAGAAAAATGCACCAGCATTTAATCATATTCCCCTCAGACCACTGAACCTTTCCCTGGATGCCTGGCCTCTTGATAGCTGTCTTTGGAGAATGCACATACAATTTCCTACACTGATTGCTTTCTTGGGTGTTTGCTCCAGTTTGAGAAGGGCCAAAAAAACTGGTTTGCACAAATCCAGTTTTGATGGGAAGGACTATTTTAATCCTCATTTACAGTTGTTCAAGGCACAAAAAATACACATAATTTGGAGATAGTTGAAAATACTGAAAATTGAAAATTCAGAAAATCCATATTTTCTGAATCTGCACGTGGCCCAATGTCTTTCACTGAGATGACCCAACACATATTCATCTTTCACCCTGCATTATTAAGAGTACAGAATGGACATAGTCCCAGAGGACATAAAAGAAGTAAAACCAAGGACATTTAGGGACAAAGCAAGAAGGTCAAACTTCACCCACAGATAAAGCTAGCTAGACACAAAGGATAAGAAGGAACTCCACAAGTGTGCTGGTAGTAAGAGGAGATTCAGGAAAAATGTGGCATCTTTTTGGATGGGAGAGATCTTATAGTGGATGATACAGAAAACATTAAATTACTCAATAATTTTTTTTTGTCTTGGTCTTCATAGCCAAAATTGGCTTCCAAACCTTCTCAGGTGTAATCTGATGTCATAGAATCATAGAATTACAGAATGTTTCAAGTTGGAAGGGATTTTAAATGTCATGTAGTCCAAGTACCCTTCAATGAGCTAGGGCATCTTCAACTAGATCAGGTTGCAGACAAGCCTGTCCAACCTGGTCTTGAATGTTTGCGGGGATGGGGTATCTACCACCTCTCTGGGCAACCTATGCCAACGTTTTGCCAGCCCTGTTGCGAAAATTTTTTCTTTTTTTTTTTAAATCTAGTCTCAGTCTGCCCTGTTTAATTTTCAATTCTTTTCCCTGATAAAAGCACTGTCCCCATCTTTCTTAGAAGTACACTTTAAGTACTGAAATGCTTCAACAACATCTACTTAGAATCTTCTCCCTTCCAGGTTGAACTCCAATTCTCTCACAAGCCTTTCTTTAAACCAGTCTTAGTAGAGCTCAGACTCAAGGAAAAAAGAAAAAAAAAAAAAGTTTGGGTGGGGAATGAGGGGGTGTACCCTTGCGTTATAGAGTTTGAAAAGCATATTCTGTCCACCTAGTCAGAGAGAAGTTATGGAGGTTGCTCGTCCATAACAAGTAATTAGTACATACCCAGTGTGGAAAAGAGAGAATTTTCTAAGTCCTACAGAGAAGAGTATGAGCTAGTACAGCTACTTGAAGTAGCATTCTCAGGCCACTTCCCTGAGGATGAAAATTAAACATTGGAATACTTCATCAGAAGAAGTGGGGGAGCATTAAGCTCTTGCAGAGATATTGAATTTCATTTTAAAAGGCAGCCATCGATTCACCTCCTGGGAGCAATCCTGTAGTCAGTGTTCAGAGCCAGCCTGTGCGGATCACCACGTATTTCCATGGCAACACTTGGATTTCTCTGTGCTGATCTGCCTCGGTGTAATGGCACGACACATCAGATTGGGTCAGAGTCCTCAGTGTGTGTCTTGTCATGCTGCATGCCAGATCTTGGTCAGAACACAGAATGGGTTAACTTCTCTAGCGTTACCAGAGCAAGGCAACTCCCGTCTTGGAGCTATAAGGCTAGCCCTGCAGGGCTATTTCAAACACTCTTGGTTTACTGGCATCACAGGTTTGGTTTGAGTTTCCTTCTGTCACGTCATTCACATCAATCTGTGGACAAAAAGACTTCTCAGGATGAACAGCTTCCATTCATTTTCCATTCCATTCATGTCCAAAAGATAACTGCTTAGGTTGTGTGCTAAGGAAAAAATCCAACCCCTCCTTCTGCACACCAACAAAATGCTTTTAGCAGGATTTTCCATGACTAACTGTTGGCAGGCAACCGGAAATACCCCTACTGTGGCTGTGCAAAGCACAGTCAGAATTAACACTTTAATGATTCTCCAAGTCTAAGACTCTCATCAGCCCCAAACACATTAGGGCTGGTCTGGAACATTATTAACATCACTACCAATCTGTTAGTTCATGTTCCTAGTAAAGAGGTTTTGGTAAACCCAGAGATTTTGCCTGTAATAATAAATAACAGTGGTTGATTGCCACTGTATAAACTGAAGACCTGATGACACACTATGCATTTCTCATCTCCACAAAATCAGGAGATGGACTTATCTGAACTACATTGGGATTTATCTGTCTGCAAATATGAGTAAAATGTGTCTGCCCAGGAATACATGAGCATGAGAATCCTTGGGGTATTTGGATATATGGCTAGTAATGTCAGATAAGCATCTTATCCAGTCAGACCCAGATATTATTTAAAAAAAAAAAAAAAAAAAAAAAGAGATGATTATATAATTTCCACTCATTGACGATGAACTCTGAAAGACATCATCAAAGATATAAAATTCAAAGGTTCAAATATTCAAATGTTTCAAGGCTAATGTTCATCTGTACAAACCTCCTTCCCTCAAAAATCAGCTTTCTTAAATGCTGAGGAAATGCAAAAGAAGGACTTAACAGCTCTAATTACCTTAAACTCTCAGTAGAGAAAGCAGTGGACCTCATTGTTTGACTTCATATGGGTACATCAGAGAAATAAATATATCCACAAAAATGAATTGTGGAGATGGGCTCATGACCATGTAACCAGGAACTTTAGACGTAACTAAGTTTGTTTAAGAAACAAATTGGTTTTGGTACTTTATACCATTATGTAATGGAAATTTTAATTAAAAATTAAGAAACTTGTCCAATCTTTGTATTTCCTGGCTCTAATTTAGCTAGGTGTGATGGTTTGGGAGTTACTTGCCCCCTTACTCTATGAAAATCACCCAGACTAGACTCATCCAGTTGGAAGTTAAGGAATGAAGCTTTATTCACAGCTTAGCACAATACACAAGCAGATACAATATCTTACAAATGTTTATAGGTATATACAGAAATATACAAGTTAAAGGTAATACAGAAACACAACTCCCCTTCCAGAAATCAGAGTCCCCAGGAGGGGTTCCCAACCACCCTTCCACCTTCTTTTCACCCCTCTACCTTATCCCAGAGACTGCCTTACGTGCAAGGTGAATTTGGAGGATCAGTAAGAGGGGTTAGAAGCAGAGTGATTAGTTGGGTTACACAGCCACAGAAGCCCAGGGAGAAAACACTCTGACAGAGAGAGGTTCTTTGCTATCTATGTTTGTATCCTTGTTTTTATACATCTCAACAAGCCTATGAGTGAAGTAGACATCACCATTGTTTTGTTTTCACAGCCTATATTCTATTTTTTTCATTAAAATATTCCAATTAGCATCAAACCAGCACACTAGGTCTGTTATAAAACCTTCCATTTATGAAGGTAAATTACACTCTGTCTGTGAAACACTTCACACTTCAGCTGTAGAGACAGAAGAATGGCGATCATCACCTTTGCTTTACTAATGGCTGTGTGCCAAAAGAACATAGAAAACAGAAAAAAACTCTAGGCCATATTATTTTCTCATCTGATAAAACAGACTGTGTTGTACAGGTGTTACAACACCTTTAAAAAGAAAGGAATTACTTATTTGAGAAGAGGGGAAAGATTTTGCATGGAATGTGGGAAATGGTAGCATTCACAAGGAATAATTTTCTACTCAGACCCTTAAAATCATTCACAGGACTTTCAGTTCATTACATCTGGTGCTACTACTTGCAAAATAAGCTACATATGTTCAGGTCAGTGTAGAATCAGTAGCTTAGAGTAGTAATTAGCATTCATACTAGAATTCCCATAAGGAAGAATGTTGTTGCTGTTTATCATTTGAGATCACTGGATTTTAAGTTCATTTTCACACGATGTGATCCAGTACTTTGCTGCAGACGCTACTGGTAGAGTACACTGGATTTTCTTTTAAACTCAAATTTTCAGAGCATGGAATACATACAACTAATTGAGATACAAGCAAACATTGATTTTGGAGATTAATTCTTAACTTCATGACTTGTTACCTTAAGATGAAGAACAAAGAGAGAAAAGGGAGATGAGAGTTAGGCCTATAATAAATAGCATATTTTTTTAAGTTGACTGCTATAATATAAAAACAACAGCTGGCAAATACAACTAGCTCACAACATTGAATGATTGTGGAATGGGAAAGAGTTCCTCCAGAAAGTGCAGTCTTCTTATCATCTGTCCTCAATTACTATCTGAAGCAGAGAAGCATTGCATCTTACTTCCTGTTCTTTTAACTCTTCTGGCATTATACATGTGTGTATACTCCTATGATTCCAACAATGAGTACCTCCTTATCTCTGTCTGCATTCATCTTATGCTAAAAATTGCCAACAGGCTTCAGACTTCCCCATTAATGCGCAGATCACTGATCCCTAATAAGTACCAGAAGATGAAGAACAAATATGCTTCCTGTTTCTAATTTTCCACTGTAGCTGCCACAGAGCAGACAGAACAGTGCCTAGCATTTCTTCAGTAAGAAAAAAAGAGAAATGAACAGTCTGAGCAGATATGTTCTCCTGAAAGCAGTTAATTTCACTGATTGCATGAATATTGGTGAACACCGAAAAAAAAAAATTTCAGTTTCCTCTTCCTGTGAGGATGAAAACAGTCAGGGAAATCTGACGTATTAGCTACAGGACTTGGTTGCATGTAACTAAGTGAAACACATGGAATTTCAAGAAATGTTAACTATTTAAACATCTGTGCAGCACTCTCAAAACCTCTTTGAATTAAATCTGTTTCATTAAATATTTGCTGAATGTTATCAGTAAAGATTTGGGAGTCATACGATGGAGACAGCTAAACTTTAGCACATGCTTTTTTGGAACAATGATTGACATGTACCATATAAACTCATTCAAGTCCAACAAATCCAAAAACTCCCAGGTGGAAAACCATGTATGCATGCAAACATTCCAAGACAAGATGATTCTGTATAAACATAACAGCTATAACTATGGTTTTAAAATTATTGTAGCCCACTGAAGAAATCATTGCACTTGTTAATCCTGTTCCAGTAAGCTGGATCATTTGGAGCATACAGATGGATGCAAGATCCTACTGTATGAAATTAAAGGTCGTGACATCATTGGAAAAATGTTTTCCCAGTGATGTGCCCTGTGCCCTTAGCTATATGATTGGTTCACTTTTTTATATATATATTTATCAGCTTTGTATTCTTGCTGGCTATAGAATGTATTTTTAGAGAGACTGGTGGCATAAAAACTTTAAAGCAAGACCTCTAGGTATGTTTTTGGTTGGTGTTGGTTTTTGTTTGTGTGGGTTTTTTGCCTGTGTGTTGTTTGGTTGTTTTTTTTTTTTTTCTGAATAAATAGAACATTTGCCATGAAAACCAAAAAACAACTAGTTAAATCTTTCATACACATTTTCTAATTGCATATTTTATAATAGTCTACCAGATCAGTAGCTGCAGCTTACAAATTGCTATGAAGAGCTCTTATTGTGCTAACACCAATATAAACTTTACGGTGTGATTATGTTGTGGTGTCTCCATATTTGTATGAAAACTAAATTTAATTATGGATATTAACTGGATGCTTTCATTCTGCAAAGATGAAGAGTTCTTGTTTTAAAAAGTGATAATAAAACTCTTCAATACGAAAAATATACAAAGGCATTTAACCTGCAGACAAAGAGATTGAAGGCATCACTTGCAGAGTTTTAAAACAAAATTTCAGGCAAAAGCCTACAGGACCTCCATGTTCCACATAAATGAAGTGATTAGAGCCCACTGACATGTTTCTACACACAGTCACTTTGGCTGCTGCAGAGAACAGGTCTGAGACCTGATAAGTCCATCCTTATTTTATTTAGACAGCGTATAGGCACTAACAGTCATATCATGCATATATCACATTCAAAGTAACCACAGTTTCTAGAACATAAGCTCCTGTACTTCAGTCTTTATTCCCTGGATGCATAGCATTTAAGGTTCTTTTATCTTTTAATATCATTCTTCTGTGTAGTCTTCAAAAGTCAACTATCCAATGTACTTTTGCTCCCCCCACCACGGTATTCATGCTTGTACTGTTAGCTCAGCTGTGTCACTAAAATTTGGAAGAGCTTCCAGGAAATGAGTGCAGTTACTCCAGATAAATGTTGTTATCGCTTACATCCAAATGTTGCTTTTAGTCATGCAAGACATTTAGCTGTCCTGCATGTTCTCATTTCTATATAATGATAAAAAGAAGCCATTATCAAAGTGATAGTGTAGAGCTTGGAATGGCCCTGAGACAGAAAAGAGATCAGAAATTGAGAGATCAGTTCTGATGACCTTGACCTCTTTTCTAGTCCTAAGTAGCTCCATCAAATTCAGTGAAGTAATTGGCATTGCTATTGAGTGAGTAATGCTGTAGAGTGAGAGTACTCAGCTGTAGTAAAAGTACTCTTCTGTTGCATGATCTGAGAAACTGAAGCTCAGCAAATACCGTGGCTTCCAAAACAGGGGGAGAGGATGCTTAAAGAATAACTGTAATCATGAAAAGAGGAAAAGCAAGGAGCCCATACTGGTTCTTAAAATTAGACAGATCCTTAAATGCCTTTTTTACTTGGGAATTATGTTTCAACTGTATGGGTGTATACAGAAGGCATGATATGAAGAACCCTAATAAATTAGACAAGCTTACCTGAATTTCTTTACTAAACGCACTAGGCAGAGTGTGGTAACATTCCTATTTTTGATTACGAGTTTAATGTCAGAAGTCATGTATTATATTAAGACAATGAAAAACTGCAGGCATACTCTGAAACAGAGAGGCTGGAGAAGGTGTTTCAGAAGCTGACTCCAACTCTGTACATGGTGTGATGGTTTGGGAGTTCCC
>VWZE01006285.1:8051-25263 GCA_013396675.1 Eubucco bourcierii | reverse complement strand
CATTGGTGTACATGCACTTCAGCTGGGCTCTCTATTCATCAATTGACCCTACTTTTTGTCCCACTCTCTCCATTCCAGAGAGACTGATTGCCTCACCCATCCCTTCAGACCTAGTTTAAAGCCCTTCTAATAAGCCCTGCCAACTCTAGTGCTATTTGTTAAGGTTGGAAGGGACCTCAAGGATCACCCAGTTCCAGCCCACGTGCCATGGGCAGGGACACCTCACACTAGAGCAGGATGCNACATCCAATCTCCCCCCAGTCCTATCACTACCTGACATCCTAAAAAGTCCCTCCCCAGCTTTTTTGCAGCCCACTTCAGATACTGGAAGGCCACAAGAAGGTATCCTCAGAGCCTTCTCCTCTCCAGACTGAACAACCCCAACTGTCTCAGCCTGCCCTCTCAAAAAAAAAAACCCAAACAAACCACCACCAACAAAACACAACACACACAAAAAATGATTCCAGGGTTCCACTCAGCTGAATATATGCAACTGATTCCTACAATAAGCACAAACTACATAAAGTTTTACCTCATTGAGCTTCTTTTGCCATCTGCGTCTCGTGGATGACGTTGCTTGTGATCTGCTCCTCCTGCAGGAGCTTGCACTTGTCTAAAACATGCTGCTGCCTGAGCTAATAATGGTCATGCTGCTTCTGACACTCCTTCAGTTTGTTTAGTGTTTGCTGGAGAGACCTGCAAAATTCAGCAGTAGGAAAGATTGACTTGGGACGGGATTGGAAGTGCCAGCTGCATGTTTGCGGCTCTGGGGGCTTCTCCAAGGCTGCTCATCAATACCTTTGGTGCAGGCAAAGAAACCTATCGAGTCAAACATAATTATTCATTTGGGAAGGGAAATTGCTGCCAGAGGCAACAAAAGGCAGACTGGAATCAGCACCAGGATGCTTCTCTGCATTACCTGTGCTGGGCTTCCAGCCTCCTTTCAAGGGAGTTGCAGAGAGCAATGAGCTCTGCCTTCAGCCTCCCCTTCTCCAGGCTGCACAACCCCAGCTCCCTCAGCTGCTCCTCCCCAGCCCTGTTCTCCAGACCTTCACCAGCTTGGTTGCCCTTCTCTGGACCTGCCTCAGTGTTTTGGCGTGCTCCAGATCCCTTCCTTTGCAGTCAGTGAGGGTTGGGTTCTTCTCCCAAGGAAGAAGTGACAGGGCAGGAGGGAACAGCCTTAAGTTGCCCCAGGGGAGGTTTAGGTTGGACACGAGGAACAATTTCTGTCCCAGAAGGGCTGCCAAGGACTGGCCCAGGCTGCCGAGGGCACTGCTGGAGTCCCCATCCTTGGAGGGGTTTCAAAGTTGTGGAGATGTGGTGCTGAGGGCTGTGGTTCAGCAGTGTTCTGTTAAGGCTTGGACTTGATACTCTTGGAGGTCTTCTTCATCCTGCAGGACTCTGGGGAAAACACTGCTTTTACAGGCTGGACACTGGGGAAGGTGAAAATTTGGGGTAGAAAATTGCCTTTTAGAGAGCAAACCCTGGGGAAGGTGCAAATTTAGGGCAGACACCCAAATTGCCTTTTAGGGAGCAGACACCAAGGAAGGTACAAATTTGGGACAGAAAATTGCCTTTTAGAGAGCAGATCCTGGGAGGTGGTGGAAATGCGGGGACAAACAGCAGAGCCAAGAAAACCCAACCTCAACCCTGTGTAATGGTCTCTGGTTTATTGGAGGTGTAAGATAAAAATCAGCGTTTACCCATCCCAAAAAAGAGCAAAAGCCCAACTAGAGCAATGTGTTAGTGAGAGATTAATACTTTTTCTCCATTCTTTTATCCAAATATATTAACTTTGCTTACAACCTGTGCTACTCTGAGCAAGGCAGTGACATCAAATCATCTGGGGCGTGTTTCTACAGCTGTAGCAGCAAAGAGTTTAGGTAGAAGTCCACAAGATCTTGCAGTCTGTGAGGTTCCAGGGATGAAGTCTGGGGCCAAAAGGAGTGAAGTGTTCCAGGTTGATTAGCAGCAAGGCTCTAAACATCCCACAGGTCACCATCGAGCTGAGAAATCCTTCTTAAAAATTCACTGCCCTGTCCTGTAAAATTCCAGCAGCTGATCCAGATCCCACTCCAGAGCCCTCCTCCAGCCCCTGGTTCTCGGAGGCACAAAAGTATTTCACTTTCAGAGGGCGACCAGGGAGCCAAGTGAGGCGCATGTGGCAGGAAATCATCTCCTGTAGAAGAGAAGAGATGGGAGAATGCAGATGGTTTTAGTCCTCTTTGCTCCCAGTCCTCTGTGGATGACAGGAGGTGGGAGGGAGGCATCTGCCCTTACCTGTGTTGGGATTTCGTGGAGCAGCACAGTGTAGTCAAACTCAATAAAATCATCTTTCCTTAGCTGGGCAGGGATTGAAGAGAGAAGCAATCAAGAAGATGAGACTGAGGAAGTCTAGAGTCTGCTCTGACTTTGACTGGATTTAGCTTTAGGGAGTATGGAGAACACAGTCTGGGGTGGCTGGTGGGTGGTTGCAAGGTTTGTGCATGGACAGACAGGGAACTGGGAGCAACTGCTGCATAAAAACCTTGGAAGGTGCTAAGTGCAGCAGGGCTCTGCAGGGTGAGTGGGCTCTGACCTGAAAATAGGCTGACTCAGACCCTAAGGGAGGGCAGTGAAGCTGGGGAAGGGTCTGGAGCACAGGGCTGGTGAGGAGCAGATGAAGGAACTGTGGGGGGTGGGGTGTTTCAGTCTGAGAGGAGACCTTCTGGCTCTGCAGGACTCCCTGAAAGGAGGCTGGAGCCAGATGGGATTGGTCTCTTCTCCCTGTGAGTGAGGACAAGAGGAAATGGCCTCAGGTTTCCCCAGAGGAGGTTTAGGTTGGACATTAGAAGAAACTTCTTCACTGGAAGGGTTCTCAGACTGGCACAGGCTGCCCAGGGAGGTGGTTGAATATCTGGAGGGGTTGAAAAGAGGCAGAACTGTGGTGCTGAGGGACATGGCTTAGCACCAGCCTGAACAGAGTTAGACAGGGTTGGACTCAGTGATCTTAAAGGTCTTTCCCAACCCAATTCTGTGATTAATTGAGCTGAATTCTCACATTAGAGACTGTTACCCGAGTGCTAATCTCTCCTTCAGAGAAATCTGAGTAACTGGGGAGTGAAAAAAAATCAAACAGTGGCTACAGAATCAGAGATCTGTTTGACTTGGAAAAGGCCTTTAAAATCATCCACTCCAACCATTGACCCCACACCTCTGTGGCCACTAACCCGTGTCCCAGAGTGCCATGGCCACACCTTTCTGGAACACCTCCAGGGCTGGGGACTCCAGCACCTCCCTGGGCAGCCTGTGCCAATCCCTGACCACTCCCGCAGCAAAGAAATTGTTCCCCCAACCAAATCCTGGCACATTTTCAGGCCATTGCCTCTCTCCAGCCACTGCTGAACAAAACATTTGTTTGGAAGTGGAGGTGCTGGGTTGGAGAAGCACCAGGGTAGAATGGTGCCCACTCCAGCCAGCAGGAGCCTGGTTTGTTCTCTGGTAGCTCCTGTAACACAGTTGTGAGGTTCCCACTTCACTTACCCACTGCTTTACAGACTTGACTTGTGCCATAAAGTAACCCAAGTTCTCCCTCGACTTCTCCCACATGATATAACTGCTGCCAGCCACAGCCAGGGCCCAGACAGGCTGCAAGGCAGGGTCAATGTTGCCATAGCTGTCTGCAGGGGAGAAAGGAACAGAGATGCTTGAGGTTGGCACTTCAGCAGAGATGATCAACCACAGAGCTCTGCTGCCTAGGGAGTGCTGCTTCCCTCCAGCGTGGTACAGCCTTGAACCAGGCTCTGACCCTGCAGTTGTAAGGCAGGCATGGAAGTGGGACAGAGCTGAAACTATCAGGAGGAGCTGTCCATGTGGTCCCTGCAAGGAGGTGAGGAGCCCAACGTCCATCGTAATAGAAACATAGTTTCATGGAATGATTTTGGTTGGAAGAGACCTTGAAGGTCATCAAGCCCAACCTTTAACCCAGCACTGCCAGCTCACTAAACCCTGGCCCTCAGCACATCTCCACAGCTTTGAAATCCCTCCAGGGATGGCAATTCCACCACTGCTCTGGGCAGCATGGGCCAGGTGTGGGCCAGGCCCTCTTGAGGCTGAAATTGTTCCTCACCTCCAACTTAAACCTCCCCTGGGGCAACTAGAGGCCATTTCCTTTTGCCCAGTCTTTTCTTACTAGGAGGAAAAGACCAACCCCCACCTGGCTCCAGCCTCATTTCAGGGAGTTGCAGAGAGCCAGAAGGTCTCCCCTCAGCCTCCTTTTCTCCAGGCTTAACACCTCCAGCTCCCTCAGCTGCTCCTCCCCAGCCCTGTTCTCCAGACCCTTCACCTGCTTCATTGCCCTCCTCTGGAGCTGCTCCACCCTCTCCATGTTATTCCTGGAAGGAGGAGGCTGAAACTGAACCCAGTACTCAAGGCGTGGCCTCACCAGTGCCCAATCCAGGGGCACAATCCCTGTCCTATTCCTGCTGGTTGATCCAGGCCAGGCTGCTGGTGGCCTTCTGGGCCACTTGGGCACACCCTGACTCATCTCCGGCCACTGCCAGTCAGTACCCCCAGGTCTTTCCCTGCTGGGCTCTTTCCAGCCACTCTGCCTGCAGAACTGCCCAGGCTGCTCTGCAATCCCACTGCTGGCAATCACAGCAGGGTTCGTGGCTCCCCAAGAAGCCCTGGTGAGGCAGAACTGCTCTGCTGGCTCTGTGCTGTCAGTCAGTGCCTCCTTTGCAGGAAGTTTGGAGGGAAGGGGAAGCAGAGTTGGGCACTGGGAGGAACAGACCTGGGATGTTGCTGGCAGTGATGGGTCTGGTTTGGTGCCGCAGGGCTTGGTAGAGCCTGGTGTCCTCCTCTTGGATTTGTTTCTGGTCCTGGGTGGGGGTGCACTTGATGGTGACCACAGGTGCAGCTGCTTGCTTTGGGTACAGCACTGTGGCAAGGCAGCTGCCAGCATCTGTCTGGAAGAGCAGGATGGAAAACTCAGCAGTGCTCAAGATTTTAGTTAGCAGCAACACTGTTAGACAAGCTCTTAGCAGCAAGCCCTGATGGAAGACAGGGGGAGTACAGTTATGTCTTCAGGACATGCTTTGAATGAGCTGTGGAGGGCTCCAGAAGCACTTCAGAAGACACTCTGGTGATCCTCAGAGCAGCCATGCCCCATGCTGGACATTCAGGTAAGTCCACTGTGAAAGGTCCATTGAGCACAGCTCTTACAGATGCCCTGGCTTGGAGCTGTTGGGTCTTCCTTTACCAATCAGTGGCAGCAGAAAGGTGAAGGAGCAGACACTCACCCCACTCTGGTAGTCCTCAGCAGTCAGCTGCAGGTAGTACTTGTGCCCGGAGTCTGGAGTACTCTGCAAGAGAGAAGGATTCAGCCATCAGGGGCAGTTGCAACCTTACATGCTGTAACTTGGAAGATGCTACCACAAGTCCTCAGAAGGGAAACTGAGGGCACTGTGGTCACCTCACGGTGCAGAGGAGGGAACCTGAGGGTGCTGTGGTCACCTTCAGGGGTGGATTTCACTGCAGAGCTCATCATCTCAAGAATGCCAGGAGGCCTGCATGGATGGATAGAGAGCTCCTGGATACACTTAAAAGCAAGAAGGCGGCTTATAGAGAATGGAAGCGAGGACAGGGGACATGGGATGAGTACAAAGATATTGTTGGTGCAGCCAGAGCTGTGGTAAGGAATTGAATTGAATTCCTCAAATTGAATCTGGCCAGGGACATTAAAGGGAATAAGAAGAACTTCTTCAGGTATATTAGTGAGAAGAGGAGAACTAGGGACAATGTGGGACCCCTACAGAAGGAAAATGGAGAGCTGCTGACAAAGGACATGGACAAGGCTGAGGTGCTCAATGACTTCTTTGCCTCAGTCTTCAACAGCAAGGGCTCCAACCACAATGTCCAAGTTGCAGAGGGTAAAAGTGAGGACTGGGAGCAGGCAAATCTGCCTACTATAGTAGAAGATCATGTTTATGAGCTCCTAAGAAACCAGAATGTGCACAAGTCCATGGGGCCTGATGAGATCCACCCACGGGTCCTGAGGGAACTGGCAGATGAAGTTGCCAAACCACTGTGCATCATATTTGAAAAGTCATGGCAGACTGGTGAAGTTCCTGCTGACTGGAGAAGGGCAAACATAACACCCATCTTCAAGAAGGGTAAAAAGAATGACCCTGGAAACTACAGACCAGTCAGCCTCACCTCTGTGCCTGGCAAGATCATGGAGCAGATCCTGCTGAAAGTCCTGCTAAGGCAAATGGAAAACAAAGCAGAGGTGATTGGTGGGAACCAGCATGGCTTCACCAAGGGCAGATCTTGCCTGACAAATTTAGTGGCTTTCTATGATGAAGTCACAGCGACAGTGGACAAGGGAAGGGCAGCTGATGTCATCTACCTGGACCTGAGTAAAGCATTTGACTCTGTCCCACATGACATCCTGGTCACCAAACTGGAAAAGCATGGACTTGATGGATGGACCACTCGCTGGATAAGGAATTGGCTGGATGGTCGAACCCAGAGAGTGGCGATCAACGGCACAATGTCCACCTGGAGACCAGTGACAAGTGGTGTCCCTCAGGGGTCAGTGCTGGGACCAGTGCTGTTTAACATCTTTGTCAGTGACATGGACAGAGGAATGGAGTGCACCCTCAGCAAGTTTGCAGATGACACCAAGCTGTGTGGCACAGTCGACTTGCTAGAGGGCAGGGATGCCATCCAGAGGGACCTGGACAGGCTGGAGAGTTGGGCCCAGGCCAACCTGATGAAATTCAATAAGGCCAAGTGTAAGGTCCTGCACCTGGGTAGGCACAATCCCAAGCACAAATACAGGCTGGGTGGTGAATGGCTGGAGAGCAGCCCTGAGGAAAAGGACCTTGGAGTCTGGGTTGATGAAAAGCTCAACATGAGCCTGCAGTGTGCACATGCAGCCCAGACAGCCAACCGAGTCCTAGGCTGCATCAAGAGAAGCGTGGCCAGCAGGGCAAGGGAGGTGATTCTGCCCCTTTACTCTGCTCTCGTCAGACCCCACCTGGAGTACTGTGTGCAGTTCTGGAACCCTCAGCACAGGAAGGACATGGAAGTGTTGGAGCGGGTCCAGAGGAGGGCCACAAAGATGATCAGAGGGCTGGAGCAGCTCTCCTATGAGGACAGGCTGAGGGAGTTGGGGCTCTTCAGCCTGGAGAAGAGAAGGCTTCGAGGGGACCTGATAGTAGCCTTCCAGTATCTGAAGGGGGCCTACAGGAAGGCTGGGGAAGGATTATTTACAAGGTCCTGCAATGACAGGACAAGGGGCAATGGGCTTAAACTGGCAGAGGGGAGATTTAGACTAGATGTTAGGAGGAAGTTCTTTACAGTAAGGGTGGTGAGGCACTGGAACAGGTTGCCCAGGGAGGTTGTGGATGCTCCCTCCCTGGATGTGTTCAAGGCCAGATTGGATGAGGCCTTGAGTACCCTGTACTAGTGGGAGGTGTCCCTGCCTATGGCAGGGGGTTGGAACTAGATGATCCTTGAGGTCCCTTCCAACCTTACCATTCTATGATTCTGTGATTCTATGATCAGCTGGATTCTCCTCTGGTCTGCCCTCTAACACTACTCATTAAATTGCCCAACCAACCATCTGAGAATATGATGGCTAAGGACAGCTCTGCTCAGGGGCAGCAAGTGGAGCACCTCTTGGAGCACAAAAGCTTTAGAAATTGACACCTTTAACTGCTTTTAAGCAGCGGCAGGGAGGGGATTCTGCCCTTCTGCTCTGCTGAGACCCTCCCTGCAGTGCTGGGGCAGCTCTGGAGTCCTCAGCACAGACAGAGACCTGTTGGAGCAGGGCCAGAGGAGGCCACAGCAATGCTGGCAGGGCTGGAAGGGCTCTGCTGGGAGGCCAGGCTGAGAGAGTTGGGCTTGGGCAGCCTGGAGAGGAGAAGGCTCCAGGGAGACCTTCTGGTGGCCTTGCAGTGCTTAAAGGAGCTGAGCAGAAAGCTGGGGACAGACTTTTGGGCAGGGTCTGTTGGGACAGGACAAGGGGGGATGGTTTGAACTGAAAGAGGCAGACTCAAGCTGGAGAGAAGCGAGAAATGTTTGACACTGAAGGTGGTGAGAGCCTGTGCCAGGTTGCCCAGAGAGATTGTGGATATCCCATGCTGGAACCATCCCAGGTGAGGTTGTTTGGAGCTGTAAGCAACCTGCTCTAGCTGCAGTTGTCTCTGCTGAGTGCAAGGGGTTGGACTGGATGAGCTTGAAAGGTCCCTTCCCACACAGCCTATTCTATGCATTACACCTTGGATTTGGTTTTATATTTCAGTTTTCCCCTGCTGCTGACAGAAATGGTTCAGTTAAAGCATTTTTGGTGTGTGTGATGACAGTGCCCTGGCCCCAGGCTGGCTGAAACAGTGAGGGTAGTGAGACACTGGCACAGGTTGCCCAGAGAGGCTGTGGATGCCCCCTCCCTGAAGGTGCTCAAGGCCAGGTTGGATGAGGACTTGAGCAACCTGAGCTAGTGGAAGGTGTCCCTGTCCATGGCAGGGGGTTGGAGCTGGGGGTCTTTAAAGTCCCTTCCAATCCAAACCATACTGTGAGTCTATGAATCACAGAACACTTGGGGTTGGAAGGGACCTTCAGAGATTAGCTTTTAACATTGGAAAAAATACTAACGACCCTGAAAGAGGCTCAGTGTCTGACCCAGCAGGGTAAGAGCAGCACCTTGTAACAATATCCTTATTATCTGCTATTTGCTGCATTCCCCAGGCTCTTGTTTTCCTGCCAACACCTCAAATCCCTTTGGAAATGTCCATAGTTTTGGGCAAGGAGTAACAAACCCAGTGGAAAACTTGAGAGCTGCTGCAGCTGTTTCTTGTTGAATGCCACAAAGTGGGTTTGAATGTTTGCTCTCTTTCCAAGCCCTTCCCTTGATTAAATCAGCCAGAAATAAATGAAATAAAGAAGGGTTTTAGTGTGATTAATTAGACAAGCTGCCTGATAGACCAGGCAGGTCACTTCTGGGTCAGGAAGTTTGTTCCTTTTGCATGTCTTAGGTGGTTTAATAATAAATATTTGTCCTTACTGTGAACCTCTTCTGGCTTCTGTTGGCTGCTGCTGTGGGATTTGTTGCTAGACTCGACGCCATGTGGAAGAAAATGCATTTTCTGATGCACCTGCAGCAGCAAGGGCAGGAAGAGGATTCTGCCCCTCTGCTGAGACCCCACCTGCAGCACTGGGGCCAGCTCTGGAGTCCCCAACATGAGAAAGACCTGGAATTGTTGGAGTAGGGCCAGAGGAGGCCACAGCAATGCTGGCAGGGCTGGAAGGGTTCTGCTGTGAGGCCAGGTTGAGAGAGTTGGGCTTGGGCAGCCTGGAGAGGAGAAGGCTCCAGAGAGACCTTCTGGTGGTCTTACAGGATTTGAAGTGGGCTACAAGAGAGCTGGAGACAGGAGTGACAGCATGAGGTGTGAGGGCTTCAGACTGCAAGAAGCTGCATTTAGATTGGACATGAGGAAGAAATGAGGGTCGTAAGGCACTGGAATAGGTTGCCCAGAGAGGTTATGGAGTGTTGAAAGCCAGGAGGGGTGGGACTTTGAGCAAGCTGGTCTGGTAGGAGGTGTCCCTGCAACCTGCACTAGGAACTAGATCATCTTTAAGGCCCCCTCCAGTCCAGACCAGTCTGTGGTTCTGTGATTAAGTGAACACCAGCTGCCTTTTAAGCTTTCAGTGTCAGTTGCTGCTGTCCTGCCCCAGCACTGTGCTCTCAGCCTTATTTGATTTTTAAATACAATATCTTCGGATAAAGAGGAGAGGCAATTCCAGCTGTTAACATGAACCTGAAGATTAGAACCCAAAGCAAACGTCGATATGGGGCTTTTTATCTCAGCTGGAACCTTTGTGTTCTCCTGCAGGAAGCCATTAACTGCCTCATGTCAGCCACATTTAATTCCCAGGGCAAGGCCACCAGCCCAGGACCTGCCTTTAGCACATGCATGGAGTTAGACACTGCAGATAAGAGGACAAATTGCCTTGGTCACTTGGTCTGCTTTATAAACCCCCTTCTTGATGCTTTACCATGAGGTAAGTGTGGACCTGGAGGTTGGAACTNCTTGTGTCGAGCTGGAACCTGCTGTGCTGCAGCTTCCATCCATTGCTGCTTGGCCTATCCCAGGCAGCAGAGAGCAGAGCCTGTCCCCCCCTCCTGACCCTCAGCCTTCAGAGAGTTATAAACATTGATTAAATCCCCTCTCAGTCTCCTCCCCTCCAGACTAAGCAGCCCCAGGTCCCTCAGCCTCTCCTCACCAGGCAGTACTCAGTCCTCTCAGCATCCTCCTAGCCCTCTGCTGGACCCTCTCCAGCAGATCCCTGTCCCTCTGAAACTGGGGAGCCCAAAACTGAAGGCAGCACTCAAGATGAGGTCTCACCAGGGCACACTACAGAGGGAGAAGAACCTCCATTGATCTGCTGGACACACTCTTCCTAATGCCCCCCAGGCTCCCATTGGCCTTCTTGGCCACCAGGGCACATTGCTGCCCCACGGATGTTCTCCACCAGCACTCCCAGGTCCCTCTCCACAGGGCTGCTCTCCAGCAGATCACCTCCCAGCCTGTACTGCTGCAGTTTATTGTTCCTCCCCAGGTGCAGGACTCTGCACTTGTCCTTGCTGAACCTCATTTGGTTCCCCTCTGCCCAGCTCTGCCTGCCCAGGTCTCACTGGATGGCCTCACAGCCTGCAGCTCTACCAGCCAAGCCTCCCAGCTTGGTGTCATCAGCAAAGTTGCTGGGCAGACTCTGTCTGTGCCCTCATCAATGGCATTGATGAAGATGTTGAACAGCACCATGCCCAGCAGTGATCCCTGGGGGAATCCACTAGTCACAGATGATCTTCAAGGTCCCTTCCAAACCAAACTATTCAATGAACCTATGAAGGGAATGGAGGGGACAAAGTGAGGATGAGTTCAGACTTTCACCATGTCTTTTTTTTCCTCTGCCTCCTCATTCTCCTCTTCACCTGCCCCTAAATTTTGCCTACTGGTTAAATATTGCCCTCAAAGTGGCAGAGAAAGGGCCACAAGGAGACAAGACTTAGCAGAGAAAAGTAGTCAAAAGTATCTTTCTGAAGTGCAGGGTAACAGGAGAACCAAGTGGTGCTGAGAGCAGGTGCTGAGAGCAGGGTCTCATCTCTCACCATCAGCACTGCACTTAGATTTAAGCTTCCAACTGCTGTGAAAGCTACCCAAGAGGTGTTAGGGATTTTGTTTCTAGCATTCCTCTCCTCACTACAGAACCCGTGTGGCAGGGGTTGGAAGAGACCTCTAGAGATCACCCAGCCCAACCTCCTGCTAAAGCAGGGCACCCACAGCAGCTTGCCCAGCAGCACAATGCCCAAGGGGGTTTGGGGTCTCTACAGAGAGGGAAACTCCACAACCTCTCTGGGCAGCCTCCTCCAGCACCCTCACGCCAAACAAGTTTCTCCTCCTGTTCAGATAGAACCTCCTGGCTTCCAGTTTGTGGCCTTTGACCCTTGCCCTGTGGCTGGACACCACTTAGAAGAGTTTTCTCCCATTCCTCAAGTTTCTCTGAAGCAGAGGCTCCAACAGAAGTCTCTGGAGACTTGTGGAGAAAAGAGGAGACCTTCTAGCTCCCTGCAACTTCCTGAAAGGAGGTTGAAGACAGCTGGGGGTTGGTCTCTTCTCACTAGTAACAGGACAAGAGGCAAGAGGAAATGGCCTCGAGTTGCACCAGAGAAGGTTTAGGTTGGACATAAGGAACAATTTCTTCCCCAAAAGGGTTATCAAGCCCTGGCCCAGGCTGCCCAGGGCAGTGGTGGAGTCCCCACCCCTGGAGAGGTTTGGAAGCCCTGGAGGTGTGGTGCTGAGGGCGAGGGTTTGGCAGTGAGCTGGCAGTGCTGGGGTGAAGGTTGGACTTGATGATCTGTTCCAGCCAAAATGATTCTGTGGTGCAGCAGCAGACTTGGTAGTGCTGGGTTATGGCCAGCTTTGAAGACCTTACAGTTATGTTCCAGCCTAACCAATGCCATGTTTCTTTAGTCTAAATTAATGAGCCAGCCTTTGATTCTTCTCAATAGGTGGCTGTGCAAAAGCTTCCTGACTAATGACTGGGTAAATACTCACTTCCAAGAGCAGAAAGAACCTTGTGTGATATGTTTAAAGTAGATATTCCCTCTCCAACTCCACCACAGTAGAGCTTTCAAGAGGTGCAACACAGCTACAACAGATTTTTCAGGCTGAGTGTGCAGAGCAGAGTGCTTCCTTTGATCTTAGCAGGGAGGAGGGACATTTGGCAGAGGATCCTTTTGACTTGACCAAAGTATTTCTAGTCTCAAAGCAAACATCCCTTTTATTTCCACTCCTATTTCCCCACTAGCATCCCCAAATGTAAACCCCCCTCTGGTAGTGTGAGTTAAAGCAGAGCTGGGGAGTCTCTGACATCTTGCAAGAAAGGCTGGCTGAAAGCAGCCAAAGATGAAAGTGGCCAAAAGAGAAGAAAACAAGGGAGTGATTCATTTTTCCACTGAGGAGCTGGGTCATGAGATTGTTTGATTTCCAGCCTCAAAATAAATGCAACTTCCCTGACAGATCTGGAGTTCCAGAAAGGGTAGAAGAGCAATTTAAGAACAGTTCCATTCCAGGTCCCAAGAGAGGTGTTTTTGCAATTGGTTTTCTCTGCTCTGACTCCACATGCGCATGGAAAGCGATGATCCCTCTCCCACCCCATCACTGGAGGTTTCCATCTCTTCTAGGTGTTTCCCCACCAAGATTTCCTCCCTAGGACCACTTTTTGGCCACTGATCAGGCTGCTGGCACTGCTGAGACAGGGGGGAGAGATGTCCCTGTGGAGCTTGCCCAGGGGAGTTCACAGGATGTTAGGGGTTGGAAGGACCTCTGGAGATAATCCAGTTCAAACTCCCTGCCAGAGTAGAACCAGAGAATCCAGCTCAGGTCACACAGGAACACATCCAGACAGGCCTGGAAAGGCTCCAGAGAAGGAGACTCCACAACCTCTCTGGGCAGCCTGTCCCAGGGCTATGGGACCCTTACACTGCAGAAGTTCTTCCTCATGTTGAGGTGGAGCTTCCTCTGCTGTAGTTCATACCCATTGCCTCTTATCCTATCCCAGGGCACAACTGAGCTCCCTCCCTCTTGACCCCCAGCCCTCAGATATTTATAAACATTGATTAGATGCCCGCTAAGCCTCCTCTTCTCCAGATCAAACAGCCCCAGGTCCCTCAGCCTCTCCTCATAAGGCAGTGTTCCAGCCCTCCCACGGTTCTCCCCTCCCACCATGCAGCTCAGGTGGTCTGTGGCTTCTGGAGGTGTTGAATCCACCAGTAGCCATGTGAGCTCTAGGGCTGTGCCAAGTAGGAGGGAAAAGCCAGCAGAGATGCTGAGGGGCCTGGAGCATCTTTGTGAGGAGGAAAGGCTGAGAGCCCTGGAGCTGGAGGAGAGCAACCTGAGAAGGGATCTGACCAATGCTCAGCAAGAGTTAAAGGGTGGGGAGCAAGAGGATGGTGCCAGACTCCTGTCAGTGACAGGACAAAGGGTAGTGGGCACAAACTGGACAACTTGCTGTGGGAAAGTGCAGCATCAGCGTTTTGAAAGTTTCTTTCCTGATTTCTAGGAACTCCAACTGGCACACAGTAAGGCTTCTCAGAAACCTGCTTTCAAGGGCAAGTGTCAAGAATTCCATGAGACACCTGCTGCTTTTTTCTGAAAGGTGTTCCAGAAAAAACCCACAGCGATGGGAAGGGACAGCAAAAAGAAAACTGCAGCCTGAGGAAAGGTAGCAATTATTGTACACGCAGCTTATCTCTTGGGGTTGTTGATGAACAGCCAACTGAAGATAAGCCAGCAGCCACAAAGGCCACCAGCAGCCTGGCTTGGATCAGCAATGGTGTGGTGAGCAGGAGCAGGGAAGTGATCCTCTCCCTGTACTCAGCACTGGCTTCAGTTTTGGGCTCCTCTCTCCAAGAAGGACATGGAGGGGCTGAGGAAGGGTCTGGAGAACAGGGCTGGGGGGTTCAGGTTGGAGAAGAGGAGCCCAAAGTGAGACTTCCTGGTTCTCCACAACTCCCTGAAAGGAGGCTGGAGTAAGGTGGGAGTTGGTCTCTTCTCTCTAGTTAAAAGTGATAGCACAAGAGGAAATGGCCTCAAGTTGCACCAGAGGAGGTTCAGATTGGACATTAGAGGAAACCTCACTGAAAAGGTTCTCAAAGACTGGTACGAGCCACCCAGGGAGGTGGTTGAATCCCCATTCCCAGAGGGGTTTAAAAGATGCAGAGATGTTGTGCTGAGGGTCACAGCTCAGCCAGCAGCCTTGGTAGAGTTAGAGAAGGGGTGGAACCGATGATCTTCAAAGGCTTTTGAAAAGATCCTACAAGACTGTACCTGTACAGTTTGCTGCCAGCAGAGAAAAGCACTGAAATCTCATTTTACCTGGACTTCAGGAGTACTTCCCAGCTGGTGACTCTCTTCCTAACAACCACAATTCCACTGGCCAGTGGGCTAACAATGTTAGCTTTGAGAGACAGTGCTCATGATTCAACTCCACCAAAACCTGCTCCTGCTTTAATAGCTGCAGGAATACAGCAGCCCACAGCAAACCAACCTTCTTACCACAATGAAGAGAACAAAAACCCACCCCAAACCCCAACAGTTGTGTCTCCTTCATTCACAAAAATGCAGCCCATTCCTTCCAGGAAATTTTTCTCATGTTTTTCCAGGGGAGGACAGGAAAGAAGGAAGTGACCATGTCCAGTGCATTTCTCCTCTTGTTTTCACAGAGCTTGCAGAGGGAAAAAAAAAAAAGGGAGGGGGAAATAAACTGCAGAAAGTGCTTACAGCAAGCTGCAGCACGGAGTGCCGTCAGAAAATAATGAGCCATTTCACTTATCTATAATTAATCCAATTTTCCCTTCCCTTTATTAAAAGGCAGATGGATGATACTGCATGGGGAAAAGAAAAAAAACAATCTCTTTCCCTCCCCACAACCAAAATTACCTCAAATACTCTGGGGTAGGAAATAGGATCTGCACCAAGCAACCCCTTACTTCTGAAGGGTCTCTTTAGCAGACAAGAGAAGGCAAATCATATCCTGCATCAGGAGAAGTGTGGGCAGCAGGGCAAGAGAGGGGATTCTGTCCCTTGGCTCTGCTCAGACCTCACCTCCAATCCTGACTCCAGTTCTGGTGTCCCCATCAGAAGGGCACAGAACTGCTGGAGAGTGGCCAAAGGAGGCTACAAAGATGATCCAAGGGCTGAAGAAGCTCTGCTGTGAGAGCAGACTGAGGGACCTAAGGGTGTTCAGCCTGGATAAGAAAAGGCTCCAGGGGGAGCTCAGAGCTACCTGCCAGTGCCTGAAGGGAGCCTGCAGAGGGACTTGTGCTGAGGGTGTCTGGAAACAGACCAAGGGGGGAATGGTTGAAGCTGAGGCAGATCAGGGTTAGGCTGGAGCTGAGGAAAAGGTTCTTCAGTTTAAGGGTGGTGAGACTCTGGAACAGGCTGCCCAGGGAGGCTGTGGATATCCCCTCCCTGAGGGGTGGGGTGGGGGGTGGGGAAGTGTCAAGGCCTTGATTTTGTGCTTACAAGGCACAAGTATTTGTGTGTAAATTTATAGCTCTGTTGAGAAAGGTTTATTGAAGTATTCCCATAACTACTGGTAGCAGTAAATACAAAAGAAGCCCTTGCAGGTTCCAGGAGATCAAGCTTCACATTGGTTTGGAGCCACAATCAGCAGGGACATCTGTGAAAGCTTCAGGCCTCAGGTCACTCTTGCAAGGACCACAACAGCAGATCCTAAGGATCTTAGGCAGACTTGAAGCTTCTTGCTTGAAAGGAAAGACTTTACCCTGCAGCATCTTATCCTCAGTTCTAGGAGTGAGTGCCTGCATTGAAGATGCCACACAGATGATGAAGGATAACTGTAAGATCTCCTTTTCAGATGCCAGAGCTGTGAAAAGGGTCCAGTGGATTCCAGTGCTGCATTTGGCACTGACTGGGACTCCAAAACAACCATCCCTTGCTTTAGGACACCTGCCTGGCCCTAGCCTGAGAGAAAGAGTAGTTTTAAATCCCATCCTTTGTGACAGCTTAGACCCTCCTCAGGTCTCCAGGAACACAGTGCTTTCCTTCGAGATCTACACCCTTGCACAAATATTCCTCACAAGTTTTTGCCTGTTTTCTTACTTTCAGAACCTGAGTTAGCTGGAAAAGAAGCCCAAAAGTATGGCTGGAGGAAGAGAAAAGCTGCATGGCATGGTGTTTGCAGGCACAGGTACACCAGGCATGCCCTAGGCACCATCTTGAGCATCCCTAGCAAGCTCTCTGATGTGGAAATCGTGCCCCTGTAGCTGTGTCTATTTCAGACTCCTGCTCTTTTCTGTCACCTCCATTGGACATATTTTTGGTCCTGCTTTCTGATAGGAACTGCATCACCTTTCCTTGAAGCTCTTGGTCTCCAGAGGCAGAAAGGTAAGCCCTGTCCATCCCCATTTGCACAAAGCACATGGTCACTCCAGAAGGGATTCTGCTGAAGATATTTTCCTGCCAAACTGTTCCCTTTCCATCATGTGCCTGCCATATGCCTCGGTTCTCTTTTCCCCTCATCTGTGCTCTGCTTCTTTTGATACCAGAACAACCTCAATGTCCATATGGGATGCTGGGCTTGGATTCGGGGGAATATTTAAATCATTAATACATTAACAACTTTTTGAGGTGGGTCTCTGCTTCCCTCTGAGGAAAGCCTGGTGTCCCAAGCCCCTTGAGGAAGAGGCAGGTGGAACAGCAGCTCCTTGAGAGGACCCAAACAGCCTGGGGAAGAGGTGGTGGGACAGCAGCTTTGAGAGGGGACTTGTGACACCCAGGTCCCCGAGGAGAGGAGAGGTAGGACAGCAGCTTTCGGAGGTGACGTGGATGCCCTGAACCTCATGAGAATGGGAGCACGCAGGGAGAACCGGGGTGCCTCTGTAGGGAGCGGCGGGACAGCAGACCCCCGAGCTCGCCAGGCAGGCACCCGGTGCCGGTGCCTGTGCTCGCAGGGCAGCGAAGCGCCGCGCGGCTGCCAGCGCCACTGTCGCCATCGCCGCGTCACAGCCGCCTCAGGACCCTCCCGAAGACATCGGGCCCCAACCCGCCCGTCCCGGCGGCCGCCCCTTACCTTGACCGTGGCCTTGCGGAGCTGCCCCAGCGCCCGGAGCGCCGCGGGAGAGCCGCTCTGGAAGTTGAGG
>VWZE01006281.1:7449-74232 GCA_013396675.1 Eubucco bourcierii | reverse complement strand
AAGCAGCCTCTTGAGAGTTGATTCAGAGCTCATTCACCCTCTGCCCCCATACAGGGTCAGTCATGCATATGTTGCTCGTTCATTCAGTCTGTTCTTCAAGACCTCTGGTGGTGGACTTTTTCTTCCAAAGCCTCCTCAAGAAGACTCTTTCTCTGGTGTAAAATACATACTTTTGGAAAACTGTTTGGATACATAACTGGGATCCATCCTGCAGCATCAGCAACCTGTATGTTTGGTCTTGTCCACTGTGAACAGTGGGATCAGTGTCCCCTTTCTCTTTGTAACAGGTATTTATCTACTTTTAACATTTAAAATACTTTCTCAATCTCCTTTGTAGGTTAAACAGCCCACTAAAATCAAGTAGGCTATTCTGTTTGATCTATCCAGGCAGCCTGTTTCTTTGTAAGAAACATGCTGGGGATCTCTTTTTCCCTCTTTCCAGCAATGAATTTTGGTGATTGCTTTCATTTCAAATTCAACCTTGGCTTGTGTTTATATATAATAATAATCATTTTTAAAAAATCTGGCACAAAAGTAGATGGATTATCTCATCTTTCTAATAATGTAGTGTTCTCTGGTACATTTCTTCTCATTGCTTTTTAGGGAATTTTTGATTTTGAAGTTCTGCCATATGGATATCTATCAAAGTAAGCAGACTGTGTGTGTGTTGTATGTCAAGATGCCTCAGTTATTTGGCTACACTCAAGGGTATTATTTCAGTGTTAGGCATTTTAATTTTTTACTTGTTTTAAAAAATTGTTTATTGAGATATTCTGATTTTTGTTTACAATGCAGTATGCCTTTGCTTGCAAGCTTCATTGTTTGGAAATACAGCATGATATTCTATAAATAAAAGTGCGATGAGTTAACATACAGTAATGATGAATTCAGGATTTAGGCTTTTTAGCCCAAAGGAATGCAAAAGATTGGTCTAACACCTAAAAAAAAAGTATGCATATATCTTGTTGCAAGACAGATTATAAACAATTTCCACCCTCCTCCCCCTTGTATTTGTTTCAGTAAATGCTAAAGGCCATCTTGGAAACAAAGTCATCAAACCTTTGCTTTGAAGCTTTGTTTGATTGGTTCATCAGATTTTTTTTATTTTCTAACTCATTAGAAAAGGTTGCTCAGTTAGTATTGATTATGCTATTGCTGTTTGAACCAACCATGTTTACCATTCAGTAAATACAAAAACCCCTATTGGTTTAAACTTTGGTATAACTGTATTTGAAAGGACGCGATGGGTGGGATCAAATCAAATAAAATTTGGCAAAACAAATTTCAGATTCACAATGTTTCCATATACATTAACCATGTACCACATCCTTAGACATTCCTGTTCAATTAAAGTATATTCTGGCTCTGAAGCTGAAGATCTTGATCAAAGCCCTACAAAATCAGATTTTCTTAGTTCTTGGTTGATAACAGCAACCCTTTTATAGAGGAATTGGTCTTGGCTCTTGCCATGCCAGGTCATGGTCACACTTTGTGCTCTGTGGAGGTAGACTACAATCCTCTGGGACATGTGCCACTGTAGAAAGAAATTATGTTATTAACAGCAGGATTGAATATGATGAAAAAGAGAAGGCTTCCTTTGTTTAGATCTATGGGGAAACAGGATGTGAAATAATTACATATAATTTATAGTATATAACCATATTGTTTCCTTGGCAAGAAAGGAGGTGGGTGTTATCCTGTCATGAAGACAGCATTCTTTAATTACTCCAAGAGTTCACATGAGCACTTTACAAATATATTCTAGCAGTGAGCTATGACTAACCACATTTATTCACAGTACTAATACATAGAATACTTGGAGCTTTTAACACCAGTATAGAGTATGTGGACAACTTGCAGTTTCTAACAAAACAACCAGCAGTGCACTCCTTAGCAAAAATAGCCTGCATTCTTTTCTCATGTCAGATTGTGCATTCTAATTTGTGGGGTGGTGATCTGTCATAACTAATTTAGCAGATTGGGCTGAAGCTGACCCACATTATGCAATGGTCTTCTTCATCACCCTGAAAAGGCTTGCTGGTTTCACTCAAAACTTGCTGTAACAGGTTGAGATAAATATTATTGAAAGTGTTGGGTGTAACTGCCACCTTTTGTCTTAGAAGAACTGTGGGACATAGCTAAGTAAAAGCCAAGTTAAGCTCAAATCAAAGGCACATATGGGTTTGAACTCTTTGGGCAGAGGGATTTTGCTGTGGGACTGTGTGTGTGATAGAGCAAGAAGAGGATGAGAGTGAGTGGGGTTAACCAATAATGGCATGAGAAAACAGTACAGCTGGAATATTTAGGGAAACCGCCAAGTATTTTACAATTTTGCAAATAAGTGGAATAAGCAAAAATACCATGAAAGATTCCCTACTCCTCTGTCAACCTCTTCCTACACTAAGCTATAGAATCTCGCACTGTTAACTACCCACTTCCATCAAGTGATGTAGTGGTGCCTAACATCTAAGTCAGTCACACACACTTTTCACAAATGCCAAAGACCAGCTTGACATGAAACACGCCTGCAAGCTGTGCATTGTAAAGGTGTACATATTAGGAGCTGGTGACTCCTCTTGGTGATGCCCAATGACAGGACAAGGGCCAAGGGGTGGAAGTTGAGGCATAGGAAGTTCCATGGAAACATGAGGAAAGATTTTTCTTCACTGTGAGGATGGTGGAACACTGGAACAGGCTGCCCAGGGGGGTTGTGAAATCTCCTTCTCTGAAGATATTCAAAACGTGCCGAGATGTGTTCCTATGTGATCTGCTCTAGGTGATCCTGCTCTGGCAGGGGGATTGGATTGGATTGGATGATCTTTTGAGGTCCCTTTCAGCCCCTAATGTTGTGGTTCTGTGTAAATAAAACCATTCTGACACCTGTCACATAGAAGCATTGATTGGTATTTTTTTATTTGCATGTTGACTCATAATTTGTACCATACAGCTGGATTCTATAGGTGGAAGTGTTGCTCCTATTTCATACCAGCACTGTCTTTTAGCAACAAACTTGTGAAACAGTGTTTCTAACCTATCTTTTCCCCCCCCCTTCTTTTTGTTTACCATAAGGGGTGAAAACACCTCATCTGTCAAGACCTTACAAAGTCTGAACCATACTGAAGAATATTATAACATTGCAATTTAGTAGCTTTGTTTCATGTGAATCAATACTTTTACTCAGATGAATATCTAAATGATTTTATTTTGTAAATAGATGCAGAAGGTTTGTTAGTTGATTTTTTTTTTAACATGGATTGATTTGCCTGATCTTCTTTATTTAACCTTGAGAAATCTTTACTGGTTTTATTATAGGAGAGTCCCATATATTTAATGTAAAATGCTAAATTTTTAGCACAGACTTGCTTTCTCCAAAATACTGATTAACTACTACAGTTCAAAGGTGCTCAGGAAAAAAAAAAACCAAACTGGCTTGGAATGTGTTTCTTCCTGAGTTGCTGAACATTTTGAGACTTGCAGTGTCATTTGCTCTTCCTGAGGTTTTGAATGCACCAAACTTCTCAAAATTTTTTGCAGTTGCTGTTCCCCCCTATTGAGGAGTTCTATATCCATAACTGTGTGATTTGGCAATGACAGTAACTGGAGAATGAACAGGAATCTGTGAAATCCAATCTGCCATACCATCTAGTTGGGATCCAAGAGAGGTTAAAGAAGATAGTGTAGGACAGTATCTCTAGAAAATGTCTGTCTGTTCATACCAAGAGCCATTCGCTTCCTCTCCTGTCTAATATGGCCCTCTTTTGAAGGCTTCCATTTCAGGAAGGAAAACCCACTACAAGAAGTCAATAAATAAATTCCAATCTGATAGTACTTTACATTAATATACTCTGCACTTTGAAACATTGATTCTGTTACCTGTAATGAGGTGGTAACCATCAGCAAAAGACAAAGCAGATAACTAGAGATGGTAATGCCTGATTTGATTGCTCTGAGTCAACAAGGCTAGAAACACCCAGAGAGGGCAGATGATCCATGGTCACTTTTGGTAGAGCTGCCAGCACGGGTGAGGTGTGTAGGGAAAACTGTTTCAAAATTAACAACGATATTAATTTTGATATCCAGGCAGAGATTGTTAATAACTATGAACATTGTTTGTTAACATTAAATCTTGCCAGAAACCTTATTTACAAGGTTCAAAAATGCACGTTTTGGAAATTTACACATACAGGGAACAGGTAAACTGGAACACTTTAAAGGCAACCAACATAAGCAAACATTTTACTGGCAGGGAAGGTTTGCATGGTCACTTACACCACTTGCAGTTAATTATCCTGCTTAGCCACTGGATGGACACAGGAAGCTTCTTTCTGCTTATGGCAGAAGGCAGTTAATGATTACAAGAGGCTTGAAGTATTTACTCACAAAAATATCATGGGACAATACCCAAAGCACGTGGTGGGCTGCTGCCAGGTTGGAAGCTGTTAGAGGCTTTGGAGTTTCCTCAGGCTCCTGGGTGCTTCAGATAAAGGAGGCAGACGATCTCTGACTTGGTCCTGGCTCTCTTGGCAGCAGGCTCTCAGGTGCAGGCGGATACCTTGCGATGTGCAGTCCTGGCACGGTGTCACGCTGGCTGTGCAGGCCGAATGCATGGAGGTATCAAAGCCTGCTCCTGCTCCTTGGGGTCCCACCCAGCTCAGGATTGATCAGGTAATAAGCAGGCCCAGATACAATAGCAGAGAGCACAATAGCACCAAGCTCATCCTTTATATCCATTCAGCCCGAGACTGATGGGCCTTTGGACATAGATTAGCCAATCGGGGTGGCATTTTGCCCAGTTTGCCCATATTAGGTGAAGCTGGGGCTTTTGTCCCCTTTCCTGTGGCCACCACCCCCAGCACAGAGGGAGGGGGAGCAGGGGAGCATGCCTGGGCAAGCCAGGACATGTACAAGCCCACCTTTGGCCTACTTAGGCCTACCACGACAAGGTGGTGACAAGGCTATATTTTGAGTCTCTGGGAAGATTAAACTGGAACCAATACAGTTGTGTATGTTTCTTTAAATGCATTTTTAAAGGCATTCAGCAAATGTCAAGGCCCAAGCACAACAGGCAATAATACAAGTGACTAAAATAAGAACAGAACGTGGCCATAAGTTTTTAAAATGTCATTGCAGTCTTCAGATTATTTGCTATATAGCTTACATGAGTTACATCAATGTCAACCATCATCAGCTTTCCCAGAGAGTCATTTAGCTTTGTATTATTCTCAAATACTTTATGTTGATAACATAATTTGGACGTTAGTGATTTACTGCACCTAATATGAGTCCCCTGAAACAGCAGTGGAGTCACCCATGAGGTTGCTAGCAATACAAACCGAAGCTATCTAATAAACACATTTTTCATGGCAGACTCACTAATAAAGACACCACTAGAAAGAGCATCCCTTAATCACATATAATATGGGTGGTGTATATTTAGTGCATAATAAATGATCTTTTTACCCTAAACAAGAACCTAGGCATCCACTCTACTAAAAATAATGAGAACTAGGCATCCACTGTACTAAAAATACAACTCACTTAATACACTCTAAGAATAGCAGTACAGTGTGTTCAAAAGTCTGTTGAAATAAATGAATTCTGGGACTTCCCCCAAAATAACACTTGAAGGAGCCTGGGTTTGTCTGCAGCTGCTTGGGTTGTCATTATGGGAAAAGACAGCTAGGTGGAGGAGTTGTTAATGCTATGATGCTCAAGCTTATGCAGCCACCGTCTGGGCTGGACTGAAGGAGGAGCTTAGCTTTCTGCACTGTGAGGAGTTTTGTCAAATTGCTGAGCTTACTCACAGGATGTAAAACTAAGCACAAATATAATTTCCTGGGTTCGTCATCACATGCCTTGGGGTTTTACTAAACTGTTGGGTGGGGTTTTTTTGTTCTATGGTTACATGAAAAAAAAAAAAAAGTCCAGCACTTAAGCTACGATTTTTCCCACTAGGGGATTTTCTCCCTAAAGTTTCTAAGTCTTTTGAATTAAAAACACGAAAAAACCCCAAACTGAACCAAAACTGTAAGCACCTTCATCTCTGTAAATAAGAATAAAAAATAGTGAGGTAACCTTCCCAAAAGGAATTAACTGGGTTGGACAACTTCTGCTGCCCCTCATCCTGCCTGTCTCATCCCTGTCTGAGGGCCCCACTCAGGGGCACACCACATGCTATGGGGTCTCCATCTGTGATGGTTTGGGAGTTCCCTGCCCCCCACACTTTGTAAAATGACCCAGACTAAAACTCAGCCACCTGGAAGTTAAGGAATGAAACTCTATTTACAGCTTTGCACAATGTACAAGCAGAGATATACACTATAGACAGCAATATTTACATAAAAATATACAATTTAAAGGTAATACAGAAACACAACACCCCTCCCAGAAATCAGAGACCCCAGGAGGGGCTCCCAACCACCCTTCCACCTTCTCCCCACCCCTATACCTTACCCCAAGGTTTGCCTTACGTGCAAGGTGGATTAGGAGGATCAGCCAGGTAGGTTAGAAGAAAAGTGGTTAGTGAAGATTAATCAGCAAAGAGGAGTCAGAAGCTAGACTGCCCGAGACACTGTGCCCCAAGAGAGAGACAGACTGCCACTGCCTTATCTAATGTTTTAATTCATTTTTCCCAAACAATCTCAGCAAGCCTATGAGTAAAATAGACATCACCATGTTTTCCTTTCACAGCCTATAGTGTAATTTTCTCTATTAAAATATTCTAATTAGCCTCAAACCAGCACACCATCCCTACTGCTCTCAGCTCTTTGTAGGGGAATAGTGGGACTGTCATCATATGAGCAGGTCCCCCAAGTGAGGCTTATGGGACACAGAGGTGAAAGACAAATTTCAGAATGCTGTCTGAAAGGAAAAAAACATTGTTTCTTCAATGGACCCAAGAGATAACCTGATCCATAAGAATGACTGGGTTGCAACTGACATGTCACAATGTCACAGTAGCACAGGATGTTAGGAAATGGAAGGGACATCCAGAGATCATCAAGTCTAGTCCCCCTGCCAGAGCAGGACCATAATCTAGTGCAGGTCACACAGGAACACATCCAGACAGATCTTGAAATTCTTCAGAGAAATTAGAAGGGATTTGAGCTACCAATCCCTATTAGCCATCTGTCAAAGGAACCAGCACTGTGTTAGCTATCTTCTTTCCCCAACACACTGCTGTTACCACAGACCTGTTTAGGTAGAGTGTCTGAAGGTAGCTGACCTTGTCCACAGCAACTTCTTAGCGAGCTGTTGCCCTTCATGGGCTCTGTGTGCTTTTCATACTGGACCCATACAGGATGGTTGTGTATCTGTATGTCAGAATCACAGAATGGTTGATGTTGGGAGGGGCTTCTGGAAGCAGTTTGGTCCAGCCCTCCCTTGCTCATGCAGGCCACTGAAAACTGACTGCCCAGGACCATGTCTGGATGGGGTTTTGAGTATTTGTAAAGATGGAGACCAGAACCTCCCTGGTCCACTTTTGATGGTGCTTGGTCATCTTTCAGTGAAAAAGTGTTTTCTGATATTTGGAGGGAATCTCTTGTGCAGATTACCTTGGATCTTGCCTCAGGGCAACAATGCAAAGAGCTTGACTCTGTCCTCTTTACACTGTCTTCAAATTTTTGTACACGCTAATGGGATCAAATTAAATGAACTGCTTTATGAATTTCTGAATTGGTAGGCTAGAAAGCTAAGTAAATCATATAAATACCATCCTCCCGGGTTAGTGAGAAGGAATGTTATGAAGTTTTAATAAAAAGGAAACCCACATTTCTGCTGAGAGAGCATATTATATATATTTTCAGCTATTAATAACACTGAGCTGATAGGAGGAGTCAGTAGTGACTTTCTCAGTTCAACATTACAAGTGTTGCTGAGTCCATACCTGAGTTGTGACCAACCTTATGTTTCAAGTGTTGGGGTATGCTGCTCAAAAGGAACATAGTATAAGGGTGTTTATTGTTGCCCTACCAGCTTCTTCCTGCTGTTTTAAAGTCTATTATAGAAATGCTAAAAAGATTCCAAATAAGATTTTGTACTTTTTAGATAGAAATGAGATCCAGCACTGAGCCTGCACGTCTCCAACACAGATGTGATGGATGGAAGCTCCATGTTCAGCCAACCCCTCTGTTGCTAGATAGGTTGAACATTTATGGCCCTGCAAAGGCAGCATTTCCCTGATGCCTATCACAGCATCAGCATATCAGCTCACATGGGAGGCTGGATGACATTGCTGCCCATGAGAGCAATTATTCTGTTCCTTCCACTTGCCAACCACCTAGCAGCTGTCATCTTCTGTGTTTTCCATTTTTATATGGTGGTAGAAGTGCACAGTCCTCCTATGCTGCTTCTCAAAACCATGGAGCTTGCTCCATGCAGCACATGGAGTGACTGTCCCTGAGGTAGCCCTAAAACAAGCTGGGCCCTTGGGCTTGTATGTGACAGGAGCACAACTCCTGCAGTCAGCTTATGCATAGCCTGCTGTAGCTCTTCAGAACACTTTCTGGGGCAATAGTTTGTGGGGATTTCCACACTAGTTTCAGTAAAGCAGATCTTTAACTTTTAGAGGGAAATGTGGATTTTCAATTGACTCCAAACTGACTAATTATCCCTGAAGATTTTGAATGGGAAAAACCTATACATATGCTAATTACAAGTGTCCATATTTTCTTTATCTTTAATTATTTATATAATTGTGGAAAACGATGCAAAATCCTCTTTGAATAGGGTCTCTTCTTCAAAAGAGAGTCATAAAAGCCCCTCAAGACAACTTTTCTGGGACAGCTCTTGCAAAGCAGACACCAAGCAGAGGTTACATCACTGGAGTTGCAGAAGATGCGAAGTAACTCAACCACTCGGTGGATTTGAGGAGAGGAATACTAAAAGCATCTTGGCTTTGGGAGAAGAGATACTGCCTCCCAAACTGCTGGTACATTTTCTGCTTGATATTTTACAGGCGTAAGTGATCAGCAGACCTTCATATAGAAAGCACATCCCTGCACTCCCCAAGAAAAAAACAAAACAAAACAAAAAAAGGGCAAATGCCAGTGGCACAGGACCCTGGCTACAGACCTAACTGCTGCAAGGAAAATACAGTATTAGGAGAAAAGTTTTATTTTGTGGAGATGCTTGAACATTTCTACCTGAAAAAAAAAAAAAAAATTCAACAGAACTTACGACTCAGAAGAAGGATATGGTTTTTTTCTGTGGACACAATCAGCTGTAAGAAGTATAACTGAATGGTGGCATCCTGCATTTCCAGGAAAAACCCAACAGGATTCATGTAGTAGCTCCTTTCAGACGAGGTTTCTGTTCACTGCAGTGAAATCAATTAAAAAGTAGTTATCAACCAAGTATCGGCTAGCCACTTCGTTTGAAGAAAATGCTGAGATTTTTCTGCTTCCGATGGGCCTTTTCACTAGTGAGCTGCCCTCAGCTCTGCGCCGGACCCCTCAGCAGTAGGTGGCAGCACGCCACCTTTGGAAAGGACGGTTGTGTGGCTGGGACTCCGACTCATTACCCAGCTGGTTAAGAGACACTGCAGGCTGGTCAGAGATGTCACGTTGCCATCTCCCTCCCTCCAACAGCCCGTCTGTCCTCTATAGCCTATAAATTACCTGTCCCTGGCTTTCCCTGTCACATAACCACTTGTTCATCCCCTCCCTTTCCACCCCTCACAAACACTTCATTGTACAGCAGAAATACCACTTGCTTTTGCCGTGATTTTACCCCAGTTATCCGTATTTAGAGAAGACTAAAGGAGGCAAGCTGTGATTGAGCACAATGACCATCCCACAGGGAAAGGAACGGACAGAGATGTTGTTAAGTGACAGCGTCAAACTTCACAGGATCAAGCTTTATATGACCGGACATATTTAGCATTTTAGCAGTACTGTAAATGAGGATGTGCATCGTTTCCTGGGATTGTATAGCCTTTGGTGGAACTCTTGGTATGCAGCGAATTACAATATCGTGCTTTCTTAAACACAGCAGACATAATTAAAGTCTCACTCTCAGGAGTCAGATCCGTTTGACTCACTATTGTTACGAGTTAAGTGACTTCCATTTATTTTAACAATGGGTTGTTTAGAATGTGAAGTCAATGAATTTCTTGTCTTTGTGGAAGGTGTCATTTTTACTATGCCAGGGACAATGTGGTATTCTGGAGTAAAGCTAAAAATAGAGGGCAGATACTATTGGATCTGTTTGTCACTTAACAATCACTAAAAATGCTTTGATGAAATCAGTGAACTTCTTATTTGCATCAGTGTACTATCTCATCCTTTTTGTCATTAAAAAAATGAGTCTGCACTTTTAAAGGTATTGCTAAACCAACAATACTTTAGATTATATGAAGCAGTAACACTTCTGAAAATGCAGTATATTTATCTATTCTACTTGTCATTTTAGCATAGTAAACTGGCTTAGACACAAAAAAACCCCAACTTATATCAGCTTTACTGTCTGACGCTTTTTCAGAATTGAGCATTGCATTGGAACTTTTAAGGGAATCTCATCAGGAAAAAGTAGTTTGAACTGCTGATGTGGCCACTCACAGCCATAACTTCACAGACATTTCAGTTTGGAAATTTAGGGCATGCCTGGTGCCCATGTTTATTGTTAGGAGTCTAAGTAACTTTGTGGCGTTAGACATTAGTCTTGACAATGGAAATGTATTAGCCTGAATTAATGTCCATTACTGTACACAGTCTGGTTGTCAAGCTTAGAAGGTAAAACAATGAAACCTAAAACTTCTTTCTTGCTGTTTTAGTAAGGAAAATGGGCAGAATGCTTACCTTCAGCAGAGGGGAAGATACCATCTGAGACCCTGGTAAGTGGCTTACATTGCCACAGATGCTTCTTCAGGGTGGCCTACCTGATGCACAGGGAAGGGCAGGATGATTGTCAGCTGTGATAAGGATGCAGACAGGCAGCCCTTCTTGCCCTCTCAGTGAGAGGATCATGCTATAAGCACCTCACAAAATGGTGACACAATGGCAATTCTTGTAGGTTTTTTAAGGCAAACAACACCATAGCAAACAGCATCATAGAGGCTTGACATCTCTGAAGTCCTGAGAGATCTCCACAGTGCTGCAAATCCAACCTTCTCCACTTCCCAACATTTGCCATCCACATGGTCACCCTTGGAAAGCTTGGGGCTAGCTATGCTTGTCCCCATGGTCACCACATGCTCAGTGGGCAAACTTGCCCAAATCTAGATTTGCTAGTCACTGAATCAAGAGCACACTTAATCAACTGGGCCTGCATTTTCATGTGATACTACTTTCATCCTTGTGTGAGAGAAACTCATTGGCACACATTACTGCATGTGGTACTGATGAATATGCCTTATAACTGAAGCAAAAAATGCCAGCAGCATCTGGCAGTCTGAGCAGCCAAGCTGGAAAAGAGTAGGAGGGACAGTGCGTGAAAGCCACTTCTCAAATCACTGTACCAATCTCTCAATTTTTCTCCTCAAATTGAAAGGAAAAGGGCAGGATTCAACACAATAGTGGAATGAGTCTAAATTTTGTTCATGATTGATTTTACTCTCTTGCTTACATAACCCACCTAATCCTGCCTTCCAGCTTGGTAAATCACAACCTTCTTCTTAGGCATCAACCTGGAGGATTGTGATGAAAAGCAAATCTCATTACCAGTGAGAGCTATAGAGAATGGAAAGTAGAGAGAATTGTAACATCGCTGCCTAGATTGAATCAATTTTATCTTCATTCCTATTTGGTATTACTTCTTAGATACACAGAAAGCATTGTGCCAAGGAGGTGGGGAATGAGGTAAGAATTGGATCAAAGTGAGACAAGATGTCATGCTGAAGGTGTGGGGTTAGGGGATCAGTGGCCAAAAAAATTCTGTATTTCTATGATTCTATGTTTATTCCAGTGTCCCCAGTTAAGCCCTCAAATGAGTACTCAGATTTACAAAGAGATATTGAACTCTCTGTAAGAGGGCTGTCATTGACATGTCTTGGCCAGTAATAGCAGTTTGAGACACTTCTTTGAAATGTACTCTTATTTGTTGACCTAAACATGAGCTGTCCTCTTGTGGCAATTTATCCCTAGTGGGGAGACCAAGCAACATGAGGAGAATCTACTTCACAGTGATAGGTGATGGAGCACTGGAACAGGCTGCCTAGAGAGGTTGTGGAGTCTCCTCCTCTGGAAACTTTCAAAACCCACCTGGATGCATTCCTGTGTGAATTACCCTAGGTGATCCTGCTTTTGGCAGGGGAGGTTGGACTCGATGGTTTCTGAAGGTCTAACCTCTAACATTCTGTGATTCTGTGATCCTGTGACCTAGGGCATCTGACCTTTCGCAACCTCCTATGATACTGGAGGAGGTGCAGTTCTGTCTTTTCACTCTTTAGGACTGAGGCAGTGCTGAAAATATTTGAGGGGAGCTGGAATGTTCCCTAATTCAGTCACTGCCACCTTGAAAATGGTTGACATTTTATGCTAGTAACTTTGGCCTTGTTTCTTCAGACAAGAGGGGTTTTTTTATTTGGTTGGTTGAGGGTTGTTTTTTTTTTTGTTTAGTTTTGGGTGGTTTTTTTGTTGTTTTAAGGTAGATTTGCTCTTTGCTGAGACTGAAATAAAGTATAGTCAATGGGTGCATGAGAAGAAAGGGGAAGGGCAAGTGGAAGGAGGCACCAACATAACAGTCACTCACAGGAGTCTATTCCTAGGTGTTTTGGGAAGTCACACTAGCTAAATATATGCTGTTCTTGAACCAGTTTTCCTTCACCTGGAAAACTGCTGTCCCAGAGGAAAGGCTGAAGTAGGTGTGCAAACCAGCCCCTGCAGACTTCAAGGATGAGGAAAAGAATGAACTCCTGGTGAGAAAACATAGTCTTTTCCAGGTTGTCCTTTACCAGAGCTATATGCAACCCCTCAGCAGAGCAGGGCCATGGGATCGTTGCGCCAACCTGCAAATGGTGGATGAAGGCAAAGCCTTCTGAGCTGCACAACCACATCTCTCTTCAACCATCTCTGATTAGGAACCTTGTGTTTTGCAGCAGTAGCAGAACAAATGCAATCAGGAAGGCTACATGAAATCAATTTCTGTTTAATTATTCATTGCATATCTCTGTGCTATACTGAGGAATCCTAGAGTACCCAACTGCTTTGAGCTGTTGTGATGGTTTGGGAGTTCCCCGCCCCCCACACTTGGTAAAATGACCCAGACTAAAACTCAGCCACCTGGAAGTTAAGGAATGAAGCTATATTTACAGCTCAGCACAATGTATAAGCAGATATATACACTATATACAGCAATATTTACATAAAAATATACAATTTAAAGGTAATACAGAAACACAACACCCCTCCCAGAAATCAGAGACCCCAGGAGGTGCTCCCAACCTTCTCCCCACCCCTATACCTTACCACAAGGTTTGCTTTACGCTCAAAGTGAGCTTGGAGGATCAGCCAGGTAGGTTAGAAGAAAAGTGGTTAGTGAAGATTAATCAGCAAAGAGGAAACCAGAAGCTAGACTGCCTGAGCCGCTGTTCCCCCAGAGAGAGACAGACAGTGAAATGCCTTATCTATGCTTATGTTCTTTTCCCAAAACAATTTCAGCAAGCTTATGAGTAAAATAGACATCACTGTGTTTTCCTTTCACAGCCTATAATGTAATTTTCTCTATTAAAATATTCCAATTGGCCTCAAACCAGCACAGCTGTCTTCCTGAAGGTAAGCATGTGATTCTGATTTCTATTGCTACTGTAAATATGCAATTATTTATAAACTACCTCATGGGCACTATATGGTCTCCTTTTGAATAAAAATGCACAGAAGAAGCTGAAAAAAAAAATCTGTGAAAGAGTGGCATAGTAAATTGATACGTAGCATGCCATCTGCTTCCATGTGTGAGTGATGTTATAACTGTAGGAGGCATAGCCAAGACAACTGTATATAGCCAGCTCTGTTGCGGTGTTAGCAGATCTGGTCTTCGGCCTGGTATAATTTCTGTGTTGTCACTTGCTGTGGCTGGAAAGCTGTACTGACTAACTTCTACATGGCTGGAACTAATAACCCTCTGTGGTTTCTCCTGTGTAAGGCTACCCAGTGAACACCCCTTAATTTGACCTCAATTGCTTTTGAATTTTGCTGGGTTTATGAAGCACACCAAGTGTTACTAATTCACTGGACTCAAGTTAAAAAGCTTCTGACAAAGTTTGTTCTGTTAAACAGTGAGAAAACTGGTGTAGAATCTCTCATTTATTAATGTATTTTCCATACAGGATCAAAACTTATTACAGAATTGCTTGGATGATGTTAGAATAATGTTTGCATTGGTTCACAATTATTACAAAGACATCATGAAAGCTGCAGAGATTTGAGGATTTGTTGTTGTAGTGGTTGTTGTTGTTGTTATTATTATTATTGTTGTTGTTGTTGTAATATCAAGATCTCTAAAGTACAGGTGCTGAATGGAAGCATCATTGATACTGCTTATGGTGTGGCACCATGAACCCTTAAATGGGTCACTGGCTTTGCAGGGAGAAGTTAGCTCAGTACCAGAAAAAGGGTAATGTAGGTAGTTATGGGTTAGAGCACATTGTCCCTGTGTTTTGCTCTGTTCAGCATTACAAGAGATAGGCTACAGAAAAAGCTGCAGGCACCTGGTGTCTTACAGGCAGGTTAAGGCTGTCACAAGCAATACGGACTGGGCTACTAACCAACACACACCCATTAGTATTGTGGTATGACTATTTTTTTCAGACACGGAAGTAAAGCATGAAGTGTAAGTCTTATCCCAGACCTAACCCTGTGAAAAGTGCTGTGTGTTCCATGGCTTATGGTTGCCTTTAATTTTGTTGCTGAGAGAAGTGGATTTGTTCCACCTGTCATCAGAAACTTGTACACAGGAGTAACACTTCAGTTTCTTTGTATTCGGATACAAAACAGCAGTGCAGGAGGAATTACTTTTGGTGACCTACTTTCACTGAGTCGAGAGCAGATGTGTTTTCTATAGCATGCAGTACTGCTGCAAAGCCTGTTGGTTTAGTGCTGAACTGCCGGTGCCTGTGTTCATTTACCTCTTGAGTTGGTTAAGACAAATTCATTTGTGCCAGAGATTAGTCTGTGTGTGTAGTCCACAAGGAAAAATCATATAGATGGTGAAGTTTTTGCTTGGCTGACTGGAGATATGGGGAAAGAGCAACTATAGCTAAAGACAAACTTAGAAATATTAGTGTATATGCAAAGTAATGTTGCTGCAAGAACAGAGAACACTCTGGTGCCCAGTTGTGCAATTCTCAATAGCCATCAGTAGCCACCTTGGCTATATCCTCTGTATTTGGGATTCATGCATCAGGTGAAGATTCGCTGAACTTTATATCTGCAGTTGCACTTGCCTTATCATTTTTCACAGTAATGCTACTCTAAAAGACCTGGACCTCCTACAACTCCATTGTAGTTTTCCTCCCGTAAAATGTTTTCCTTGTCAGTGCAGCATGTCTGTGGTTTGGCTGAGCTGGAGTTAATTCTCCCCAGAGCATCTTCCTAGTGCTGTGTTTTGCAGTGCTGTAGCTGGGTGTTGATAACACACCAGTGTTTTGGCTACTGCTGAGCCAAGCACCAAAACTGTGCTTTTCCATCATTTTCCCCCCAACAATAGGCTGAGGGGTGGACAAGATCTCGGGAGGAGACCAGCTGATCCAAACTGATCAAAAGGATATTCCATATCATGTGATGTCAGTTCATTGATGACGTCTGGCCTCTGGAGCAACCACTCTGCATATTGCAAACCTGAATGTGCACAAGTCCATGGGGCCTGATGAGATCCACCCACGGGTCCTGAGGGAACTGGCAGATGAAGTTGCCAAACCACTGTGCATCATATTTGAAAAGTCATGGCAGACTGGTGAAGTTCCTGCTGACTGGAGAAGGGCAAACATAACACCCATCTTCAAGAAGGGTAAAAAGAATGACCCTGGAAACTACAGACCAGTCAGCCTCACCTCTGTGCCTGGCAAGATCATGGAGCAGATCCTGCTGAAAGTCCTGCTAAGGCAAATGGAAAACAAAGCAGAGGTGATTGGTGGGAACCAGCATGGCTTCACCAAGGGCAGATCTTGCCTGACAAATTTAGTGGCTTTCTATGATGAAGTCACAGCGACAGTGGACAAGGGAAAGGCAGCTGATGTCATCTACCTGGACCTGAGTAAAGCATTTGACTCTGTCCCACATGACATCCTGGTCACCAAACTGGAAAAGCATGGACTTGATGGATGGACCACTCGCTGGATAAGGAATTGGCTGGATGGTCGAACCCAGAGAGTGGCGATCAACGGCACAATGTCCACCTGGAGACCAGTGACAAGTGGTGTCCCTCAGGGGTCAGTGCTGGGACCAGTGCTGTTTAACATCTTTGTCAGTGACATGGACAGAGGAATGGAGTGCACCCTCAGCAAGTTTGCAGATGACACCAAGCTGTGTGGCACAGTCGACTTGCTAGAGGGCAGGGATGCCATCCAGAGGGACCTGGACAGGCTGGAGAGTTGGGCCCAGGCCAACCTGATGAAATTCAATAAGGCCAAGTGTAAGGTCCTGCACCTGGGTAGGCACAATCCCAAGCACAAATACAGGCTGGGTGGTGAATGGCTGGAGAGCAGCCCTGAGGAAAAGGACCTTGGAGTCTGGGTTGATGAAAAGCTCAACATGAGCCTGCAGTGTGCACATGCAGCCCAGACAGCCAACCGAGTCCTAGGCTGCATCAAGAGAAGCGTGGCCAGCAGAGCAAGGGAGGTGATTCTGCCCCTTTACTCTGCTCTCGTCAGACCCCACCTGGAGTACTGTGTGCAGTTCTGGAACCCTCAGCACAGGAAGGACATGGAAGTGTTGGAGCGGGTCCAGAGGAGGGCCACAAAGATGATCAGAGGGCTGGAGCAGCTCTCCTATGAGGACAGGCTGAGGGAGTTGGGGCTCTTCAGCCTGGAGAAGAGAAGGCTTCGAGGGGACCTGATAGTAGCCTTCCAGTATCTGAAGGGGGCCTACAGGAAGGCTGGGGAAGGATTATTTACAAGGTCCTGCAATGACAGGACAAGGGGCAATGGGCTTAAACTGGCAGAGGGGAGATTTAGACTAGATGTTAGGAGGAAGTTCTTTACAGTAAGGGTGGTGAGGCACTGGAACAGGTTGCCCAGGGAGGTTGTGGATGCTCCCTCCCTGGATGTGTTCAAGGCCAGATTAGATGAGGCCTTGAGTGAGCTGTCCTAGTGGGAGGTGTCCCTGCCTATGGCAGGGGGTTGGAACTAGATGATCCTTGAGGTCCCTTCCAACCTTACCATTCTATGATTCTATGATTCTATGATAAACCCTGCTTCCTGGGAAGTGACCAAACATCGTCTGCTGATGGGAAGCAGAGAATAACATCTTTGTTTGCTCCTGCTTCCACGTGTGGCCTTTGGTTTTGCTTTTCTGTAGTCTTAAATTACTCTTATGGGCCTTTTGTTATATTTTCCCTCTTCCCTGTCCATGTAAGAAGGAAAGTGATACAGCAGCTTTGGTAGGTATCTTACCCCCAGCCAGGGCCAAAGCACCACAGTGCAACACTGGCATCCTTTGCTATTTATTTTCCTGTGGTTTTGTTGATTCTTTGACAGAGATGGTTTAGATAGTTTTTTATTTCTTGTCAAGGTTGGAATTGATAAAATAAAAATCCTTTATCAGCAAAAAAGATATAAAGACTTGAAGCCTACCTAGCATTTCTCTTGTCCTCTCTGTCACCCTCAAAGCAATTAGTGTATAGCCTGGTATTGAAGTCTAAGACATTTTATTGATTATACAAATATGAAGCTAATGCCATTGACCACAGGGGACTGCAAGCTATGAATCTTTTGGAAGTCTGTGGAAGTAATCCTGGCTTTTATGAGAAACACTGTGGCCAGCAGTGATCATCCCCCTGTATCCGATCAGTACTCTTCTCCTTGATGGCAAATGATAGGACTAGAGGAAATGGTTGCAAGCTGTGCCAGAGAAGGTTTAGACTGGATGTTAGGAAATTTTTCTTCACTGAAGGGGTTATCAAACATTGGAATGGTCTGCCCAGGGCACTGGTGGAGTCACCATTCCTAGGGGTGTTCAAGCACCATGTGGACCTGGTATTTAGGGACATAGTTTAGTGTTGGCCCTTTGGTGATAGGTTGAGGGTTAGACTGAATGACATTGAAGGTCTCTTCCAAAGAGATATATGATGTGATGCTGAATAGCTCTGTGTGTCTAATTAGGAAATTAATCTCATCCTTTTCAGTAGCATTCCTACCACTTCATGGTGACTGCTAGTGAGTGAGCTTTGTGAAATAAACTCTGTACCAACTCGGTGGCTAAATTTCTTGGTTCATAAAACTTGACACCCTAAATGGCATTCTTGTGAGCCATTAACTCTTAGTTCTTCAGAAATAACAGCATTTATATATGGGTGTTATAGACCTAATCCGGTCTATTGTGACTAGACTGGGGATTTTCTGCCTTTGACTTATCCAGATCTTCATGGAAGACTGAGACTGGGACTGAAAATTCGCTGGAGAGATCCATGGCAGGGGTATGTCAAATCTCTTTTGCACTTTTGAGCCTTAGGATATTCCACAGTTAATACTTCCCCAGCAAGGTAACAGAGGTGTTACCAACTGTCTGCTGAAACAGTCCTGCCTTTGGTGAAGCACTTAAGGAAATCCACTGAGACTGGAATTTGGGTTTGGAAACACTGTATGCTCTTATTGTGACTAAACGCCCTTGTCCTGTCTGTCCCCTTTTAAAAAGTGCATCTCTTGGAGTATGAATGCTGGTCTTTGTGGCTGTTGTTTTCATTGGTCAGCTGTGCTAACCATGATGTTTCCTCTGAGGTAGGTGGGTAGGTATAGATCGTGTTGCAAGAAGTGTTTTCTAGCTATTCATTTTGACCTGTTTTGTTTACTGGCATCTGGACTATTTGTGAGTACTGAGTTAAACAAAAAGCTTTTCAACTTTAGACAGCTGTCCTGAGCCCTCAAAGTAATGTTCAGATCCCCTCAGAGAAAGTACAGGTTATTTCTGAAGTAAATAGGACTGGTGGCCGCTTGTGCTTAATAGAGGGTTGTAATATAAATATAGCTATGTTCTTACTTGAATGAGATGGTTTATAATTGTCCTCTCTTTTAGCACAGTGAGCTTGTTCTCAGAGGAGTCAAGATGTGGGTGATGTGTTTGCCTGGCATGTTGTAGTGCCATCCTGTTTGCTCAGTGCTCTAGCTGTCTGCATGGAGTTTGCAAATTGCATGGCTTCACCTTCTACTTGTTGGGCTTGTGGTCTGGTCAGTCATGAGAAGGAACTTCCTCCTTGTGGCTTTTCAGAGCATGGGTCCCACCAAAAGCTGAGTTTGTCCTGGTACAATCTGAAGCAGACAGAAGCATGCTGGAGCACTGGACAACGGAAGGTGTTCAGGGGTCACACATGTGTCTGAGCATACTTCCCAGGTCCTAAAGAGTACTCTGCATCTTGGCAGACACTGGCAGCACTGAACAAAAGATTCCAGACCATTCTTTATTTCTCGGACCAGAGCAGAGTTGAGAATATCCCCTTCCCTCTGAATTTGCTTGGTCTTGAATAGTACAGCCAGTGATCACATCTTACTCTAGGAAAGTGAGTTCTATGCGAAGATGACCTATCTGCTTATATAGTGATACTGAATGTGCTGAAGCCGTCACACTTGCGATGGCTCGTCCAGGTTTTTTCTTCAACTGATTATTTCACTAGCAGAATTCTTTAAGAAAACGAAGAATTTGTGCGTCTCTTAGAACCCTCATTCCTGGGGCTTATTCCATTAGCTGCAGGGACTGTGGATCCTGGTTAAAATAATCTGCCTCTGGAAAGCAGAGAAGTTGACCCTGTTTATTCTGCCCAGAAAGATGCCAATTAGTGCTCTATTCAAGTCAAAATTTAACAAAGACTTGAATGTTCTTGTGTCTGTTGCTCAACAAGATTTTTTTTATCAGCCTACAGGGAGACCACGCCTCCTTTTCAAAGTGTGGCTGGAGGTCTGCCAGCAGTAGTAATAGAGAACTGTGCTCATTGTTTAAATGCTGTTGGATGCAAGAACAGCAGACTGATGTCTGTTTTCCTTTCATTTTATGATTATCTAATTGCAAGAGATATATAATTCCATGTTATGTCAGGAAAGTTGTTTCTCCAAGCATCTGGCACTTCTCTGGTTATCTATAATTGGTATCTGAAAATTAATAGGACATCCAGCATTCATGTAGGAAATACTACTGGGAATTGTTGCCTTCACCAAGCACGAGAAGACTTCAGAGTCTGCAAGAAGTGCCTTTGTCAGTGAACATACAATTTTTTTTTTCTTTTGTAACATCCTAGCAAATTACAGACTTTGGGTATGGTTTGAAGAAGTGTGTTTTACAAATGTAGCATCTGTATGCTGCTGGTTTTAGTGCAGCCCTTGTACAGGTCATTAATCTGATCTCGCCTCATAAAAATTTCTCCGCCCTCTTCCATGAGTTTCTTTGTTACTGTAACACTTTCCAGTACCTTGGCACCTAACTCTGCTATTCTCCCTTATAATTACCTGTGGTAGAACAACTGCTTTATTATCCTCTGTGTATTTGCCTCCTGCAGGGGTGCTCCTGAGTCCCTGCATCTCTGCAGCAGACTGCACATTCAGGAGTTCTAGAGGGCTGGTCCTGGTGGTTTGGTGGGGCTGGGATGCATCAAGAAAAGTGTGTCCAGCAGGACTAGGGAGGTTCTTCTCTCCCTCTACTCTGCCTTGCTGTGACCACACCTGGATTATTGTGTCCAGTTTTGGGCTCCCCAATTCAAGAGAGACAGGGACCTACTGGAGAGAGTTCAACAGAGCCATGAGGGTGATTAGGACACTTGAGCATCTTCCCTGTGAAAAGAGACTGAGAGCCCTGGGGCTTTTTAGTCTGGAGAAGACTGAGAGGGGATCTGATCAGTGTCTAAACTATCTGAGGGATGGATGTCAAGTAGATGGGGCCAATGTCTTTGGTGGTGCACAGTAATAAGACAAGGAGCAATGGATACAAATCTGAACATACAAGGTTTCACTGCAACATGAAGAGATACTTTACAGTGAGGATGAAAAAGTATTGGAACAGGCTGCCCAGGGAGGTTGTGGAGTTTCCTTCTCTGGGGTCTTTCAAAAGCTACCTGGATATATTTCTGTGTGGACTAACCTAGGTGATCCTGCTTTGGCAGGGGAGTTGGCCTTGATGATCTCTGGAGGTGCCTTCCAACCTCTAACATTCTGTGATTCTATGATATGACCAACAGACCTTCTCTCATCGTTATCAGCTGCTCACCAGCACAAGCTCATGGCACAAGCCTGCAGAGGCAAAACAGCAACCACGGATACTCTGGTATCTGGTACTTGGGTTTCACCCCTCTATCACTGTCAAATAGCTCTGTGCATCATCCAGTGCTGTGCAAGGGCAATTGTTGAATAGACTTCTCCTAAATAAGGTGAGGGGATGGCAGCAGCTTTTTCAGGGCTGTGGGACAAGTCTGTAATGAGTATGGTCCAGGTGCTGCAAAGCATATGTGATGTGAGTACTGCTAGGAAAACAGTAGAGCTTGGAAAGAATCACTTTTGGGAACTGAGCATGGGTCCCTAAACTGTTCAGGAAGGAAGAGCTCATGGAGGCTTGTCATGGTCATGGGCAGTGCCTGATACATTCAAAGGGTGTAGTCAGAGGTAATGGTTGTCACCCAAAACTGGGGAAATTTCACCTGCTTTTCATAACTGGCAGGAGGACAGTGCTTAAGGTTTGCTGACCACTGGGCAAACACTCTCCTAAGGGGCCATGGAGGGAGCAAGGGGGACCTAATTACATCTGAGGAAAGAGCCTGAGGCTTTAAGTGGCATTTTTCAAGGAGGGGCTATGACATGTCTCTGCATTATGTTCAGACTCCAGTTAACTACACTTCTCTCCATTTTATCAGGGCAGCAGCCTCTGTGGGCCCATAGCACAGTGATCTCAGAAGGTGGCAGTCAGCTGGGCACCACCATCAGCCTCACAAGGTGGCCAGGTCAGTGCAGAAGTTTGTACCTGTGTGCTCCTAGGATTATGGCTTTGAGACATTTCCCTGGTCTCGGGGAACTGGACAAAGGTTTGCCAAGGATCCTCTGATACATAAATCCTTCCATTACTTCTCCTGCAGAGGGCTTCAGGGAGCTGTGCCACTGAGGTGTTGTCTGTACTCAATCAGTCAATTAAGTTCTTCAGTCCTGTGGCTAAGACTCTAGCCAAGGGGTCATTCTCTTATGTGGTTGCTACAGTCTGAGCACTAATAGAACTACTGGTCAAAGGCAAAAAACTTAGCATTTTACAGACCCTCTAAGGTTTGGACAGAGGCTTAAGATATTACTGTCCTCAGGTAGCCTCCTCATCCATCTGCTAATATCTTCTGCTTCCATAACAGAAATAAGAGAGCTTTAGTCACCAGTTTGATGTCTAAACTCAAACCTAATTCTAACGGCAGTACTCCAAGCTAAACTGCCTGACTTGACTGGCAGGCATTTGGATAGTTTTAAGGAGCAGACAGAAACAAGCACTGAGAAGTACCGTCATCTTAAGCAATACTCATCAGTGCTGACCATACACCCTGGCTTCAGGTCCCTCTATAACTGTACTGGAAACTTTACATTAATGCTCCAAAGCATATCTATGATGTTTCGTGCTATATACTGCATTGAGTCTAATATAGTTGATTTTTCAAGAGCTGCATCCATTCAGTGAAAATATGTGCATAAGAGCAGGAAGCACATGCTGTTTAAGGCATTATAATGACATATAGCCATCCCTCTGAAAGAAAAAGTATGGCTGTAACGCTAGTTTAGATCGCAATTTTAATGTTTAAAAACTATAGGTAACAGAGAGATTACAGAACATAATACATTTTTAAAATTATCATTATTATTTACACACAGAAACTGAAAAACTGCATCATTTATTTGGATATAAGCAGCACAAAATATGGGGATGTTAGCAGGAGCAAAATATTACCAATGACTCACTTCAACAATCTATTAAGAGACAAGCTCATATCAAGCATAAATCATTCAAACACTGTTGTTTATATTGGGTCTCATGAGCCTTAACATACCTTGGGACACTAAAACCAGGTTTCTATAATGAAGTTAAAGTTCAAGTCTTGTGGAAAAATACCTTTACAGTTTAACTCTTTTTGGCTATAACACTTAAAACAAAACATACACTTGCATTAATTTGAGAAGCTCTGTAGGAGTGACTAAATCTAGGTTTTCTCCTCAAATTTGTGCTTAACAGTGAAAGCAAATGTTATTTCAAGTTTCATTTTCATCTCAGACCACAAAGCAAATATAGAAATAGATTACAGTTATTTTTAGATACATGTCTCAACCTCTATTTTTCAGCAATCCTAAACCCCACATTTCCCTGCTTTACCAGTAAAAAAAGTCTGTGCAAAGCTTTTGAACAGAAACACTCTAAGAGGCATACATGACTCCCCCCCACCTCTTATCATCCTCACCCCTGGACACACAGCTGTCCCATGACCAAAATGCTGGCTTATGCCTGTTCACAAGGAGGTTATTTGCAAGCAGGCCCTGGTCTGGGATGCTCTGCAAGCCTCAGTGTTTTGATTGTATGATAACAGCTTGCCTAACTCTGCAATGGAGGAGTAGCTGCAGGACTCTGCAGAAAGGGAGCAGGCTGGAAATGGTACAAATCTCTCTGATTGCTGTCCACCCCTGGCTTGTAGTATTTTTTCTGAACTACAGGCATTTCTGGTGGCTGAAAATAAAAATGCAGAAGTCCCACCCTGGCTTCTGTTTTTACTAGTTAGATAAGTACACGGCTGGATACAACATGGCATAATGCAGGGTCATATTGCTGGCTGCAGTTTGCTCTGGGTTCTGCATAAACCCTTTTCAGCACTACTGCCACCTGTCCTCAGCTGAGGAGGTAAGAGGTACCTGGGTATCAAAGGGGCCCTTTACAACAGACATATTTTACCCAGAAGGAAAACTGGATAATTTGCTGTTTAGAAAACAGGAAGTCATGCACTGGAATTAATCCCAAAAATTTCACTGGACCTGTTAATTTTCTTTTTCTTGTTAGATTAGCAATGTAATTATAATTTCAAGTTTAGATTGAACTTGTGAACTCTTGGGAGAAAGGAAGGGATATACATTTTGCTAAGTCAGAAGCTAAAGTATTTGGATATGTATTAAATTTATTCTTAATATGTAGAGCCTATCTCAACATTTCTATATCATAGGGGATAAACAACTGCAAAAATATACAGCATCCTATTTATTTACAATATATATATGTACATAAAAATGCAATATCCTACAATACAACACAACTGCATAGATTTGTCTTCAGAAACATAGGCATGGGAACAGTTTGTGAATTCTAGACCTTTTCAGCCCTGTACTTTTTATTAATTCATTATCTTTTTTTTTCTTTTTCACAGTTTAATTACAGAAATCCTTACATTAGATACAAATAAAACATTCTTTTTGTACTTAATAGGAAATAAGGATTTTCCTGACACCAAAGGCTCCAGGAAACTGTTTAAGAAAGCACCCTGGTGCCAGGCTATAAATCCATCATCTGGAGCTGCTGATGGAGCTGAGTACATTCTACTGTGCCTTTCTCTGACAGGCACTAGGGTGGAACAGTAGGAGTGGAGGTGGGACACCACCGCATGGAACATTATTTTTTTGACCAAGGTGCTCTTTAGTCTTAATGTAAGGTTCAAGCAAAGAAATGTATTCATTTAAACATAAAAGCTAGAGATACCATTCATTGCTGTTTGTTAGCACTTACTATCAGAGAGAGCTGTCGTGCTTATGCATTGTAAGGCAGATGTACAAACACAACCCACATATCATCCAACCTGCATTTGCATGTGTGACCATTGGAAGCGGAGCACAAGTGGTGGGTCGGTGTGTGGCTCAGGAAAGCAGCCCTCAGGAGCGAATGGGCACCACCATCCCTGACCTCACAGGATGAAACAGGCCATTCTGCCCTGAGCCTGCACATGGGCTGGGCACCACTCAATGCCTGTCAGTCCCACAAAAGGTTTGTGCTGGTGCACAGATTTGGCAATGGCCCCCTGACCAGGAGCAAGCATCACCTGGAGAAGTCACTGCTCCTGATGTACTGTTCTTATATACCACTTTACTGTGTTTTATTTACTGGTGTGTTCGCCACTGGACAGAGAAGGGCAGCTGTATTCTGCAGCCTTATGGGTGTTTCAAGCTCAAGACTATTTTTTTTTGCAATGTCCTGTGGACTAGAAAAAGCAGCAAAACCATCTTTTAAGTGTAAGATTAACTGCTACAATCTCATTAGGAGCTCCTGCCTCGAATTAGTCTTTCCTTGTCCATCACCACTTAATTATTGCCATTAGGCAAACAAGAATTTTAAAATATTTTGTTGCAGTTATTACTAGGAGCAATTTCACATCCAAGCTATGACATTTGCAGTTCTCACAACAGTGATAAACTCTCTATGAAAAGAAAGCATGCTACCATCTACTAAGTAGGTATGGTTCTCTGGATCCTATTAATTTAACATCAGAGAAACTCCTACACTGTGCTCTTAAAATCCTAGCTAAAATGTGGGACTTGTACATTGTTGGCTACAAGATCACTATTCCAAATGAACTGAATAACAGCAGTACATTTTACAGATAACCTTATACAAATATTGTCATCCATCACTGATGTTGACAGTTACAGCAGGGTCTATTGCATTCTCTTAAGAATGTATAAACCTGATGAGAAAACAAAAAGCACATTATTTCACGTTCATTACCACAGACATCAATAAACACATGATTCATTTCCATAAATATCTATAAATATGATGCCAGTAAATCAGTCTAAGCAAAATTCCCTGTGTTTTCTTTTTGATTTTTTTTAATTTATTTTTTTTCCTCAGAAACCCAGAAACAAAGTCTGTTTAAAATCTCCATATCTTGGGTATCTATTTTTCAGTATCTAAGCTATGCTCTGGTGGTCCAGTACCATGGGTAGTTTCACTTCCTGCACACACCCAACTCATACCTGTCCCTATTTATCCAGTATACAAATAAACTGTGAAAAAGAAGGTGGCAGAATAACAAAGAGGAGAGAGAGGGGTAGCACTGGAGATAGGGGAAGATGGAAGGAGCAAACAGTCACCCAACTCGGCTTCAAGTTGAAGCTGAGTGACAAAACACAATAGTTGATATTTTAAACACAGGAAGATGTCACAGTCGTGACCTTGCCAGGTCCTTGTGCAGCAGATCAGACTGCTAGCCCATACCTGGGTACTTCCCAGTTGCTCCCAGGATCTCCTCTCACAAACCCCTCATGCACAGAGCCGCACTACTCTTAAAGCAGTAGTAGAAAAAGGATAGTATAAGGAGAGAGGAAAGCAGAAGAATCCTAGAGTGTCTTGAGGATAACACTGTATAGCAGTCTGAATAAGGTTTTTTAGGATAAGATCCAGAGAGATTATAAGGCACCTCAAAACCTGAAATGCGACCTCATCAAGCTGAGTCAGAGAACTGCAAGACGCTGGGCTCTTGCTGCAGTGACCAGGAAGGGTTAAATTCCTGCAAAAGGGAAGCTACAAACTTGCATCTCAAGGTGGGAAGATGTCTGAAATGAGCTGTGAGGAGAGAGGAACTGAACACAGGTTCTTCTCTCCAGAATTTGACAGGGCTTGTAGGCCATGGTATGGGCTTCTCTGTGAATTAGGGCAGGAATCAGGCTCATACAGAGACAGCCCAGAGAGAAATGGTGACATGCAGTATTGCAGGCAAGGGTTTGAAACCAGCTGCAAGAAAGCACAAATGACCTCAGCCCTGGAGTTGAATACAGGGCTGAGGGGTGCTTGGGAGCCTCTGAGGCCAGGCCAGGAGGAAAACAGAGTAAGGGAACCCTGCTCTGCAGTCTAGCAAGGGAGAAGGCTTCCAGCTTCATTCTTGCTGAGGACTTGGTCAGCCTGCTGTGTCCACAGAGCCTTATTTCTGGATCACAGTGGAGCAGAATCAGGTACTCCACTGCCTAAGCAGAGGGACAGATCTAGAAGTCAGGATTTAGTAGACTTAGTTTCTCCAGCACGGGATTTAGTAGACTTAGTTTCTGCAGCATGAACTCTGCATCTCTACGCCCAAATTTCAAGGAAGGCCCAAAACTAACCTCTCTGGATGTTACACTTAGAAACCAACTTTCGAGGTCCTGAGAAGTGCTCTTGTGGTCTCAACTCCCAGTGACATGAAGGCATTTATGACAAGGCTGAGGCAACTCAACAGCTCACACAAATCCCAAGGTCTTGAATTCTCCACCCCTAAACTTAAAAAGAGCAAACTGAAATGACAGGTTCCCCACAGCTGATGACAGTCTCCTTCGACGGTTACAATAGAGCTACTGGGAACAGGAGGGTCACTGCATACTGACAGGTATGGCTCAAGCACATTGAGGGCATCACTCAGCTTTTGGGTATAAAGTGGTGCTCCCTTTAGCCATTGGTTCTTTCAGTGGGAACTGGGTTCATATTTCAAGACACATTTAACTCATACGGTAAATGACACAAACACGTTTACACCGTTGGCAGTGCACTACTAGAACATGTCCACTGAGGGTGGTTAATGATCACTGCTTAATTTCCACCAGTATTTGAGCCTCTACAAGCAGTTTTCTACACCAGCTATAAGGTGTTAGGCAAATGCTTGTTTTCTGGATAACAGATGTAAGTTACAGTGTTTTCTGCTAGTAGTGACTGAATGTCTTTAATTGGTATGGAGAATCAATAAGAAATGCAAATGAACTATTTTGAATATGAAGTGTTTGGTTTAGAGAAATGTTACAGATTTCAATTTCCATCAGAAATCCAGTAGTTTGGCAGAGTGAGTCAAATCCTGCTCCTGTTGCTGTCAAAAACTGCGCTGACCTCAGTGGGAGGAGGTTAAGACATGAGACAAGGCAGTCTCTACAAGGTGTGTACAGAAGAATCTCAGAATGGAAAAGGCATGAGGTATGATTGAATGCATAGGTTTCGATAAAACTGGAGCCTGAGTATTTTTCAGTTTGGTTGGTTTGGTTTGGGGTTTGTTTTTTTTGTTTTTTTTTTTTTTTTTTTTTTTTTTTAAATTTCTGAGGGGATCAGGTCATTAATAGAGTTTAATACTGAATACAGTACAGATTTCCTATGGAAATCTCCAAGTGTCTATTTCTCTTCAGGCCCAAGTACTTACGGTTTTGGGTCTAGTTCTGGTCAGGTTCCAGCTGAACTGCATGAGGGGAATGATGGCTGGTGGCAGTGGCCATCCTTCTGCTATTCCCTGAACCCCATCACAAACACTCACATACACAGAGGTCTGTTCCCCAAAGCCATAAAAGAGCCAAGCCCTGGGCCTGGTTCTCCAGCCAGAACATCAGAGAGAAGCACCAGATTTAGGAACTACACTATACAATGCTCATTTATGCTCTCATGGTGCTTTTTGTGCCCATATCCAGAATGCTACACTTAATACAGTGAAGGTGGACAAAACAGCAACAGAACAAACAAACCAACAAACAAACCAGATACGTACAATTGGTGAGCAGACTTTTAGCTAAAGGACAAGAGAGATGGGAAGGGTGTGAACTGACATTGCCCCAGTTGAAACTGACAACAACAGGTACTGCTACCCTAAAAGAGCAGAGGTTATGGTTGAAGGGCTATGGATAACAACTGAACAATGCAATTCATGGATGGAAGAGGGGAAACATTAATTGCGATGAATTCCTATGAGCAACGCTCTATATAGCCTCACAGACAATACAGATTTGGTGCTGGTCTGATAACTCAGTATCGGGTGACAGAGTGATATGCCTGTTGGACAAATGGCTCTGTTTTCTGCAAGAAAGTACACCAATAACAGTATTTTCAGTGCTGGATAGTCATTATTTGGATTTGATTTGAGTAAACTCACAAAAGGTGGAATAGGTAACAGAATGGATGGTTGAGATTTTGGTGTGTAGCAAACAGGGGTGTCTTCTTTTTAGAAGGAGGTGAGATTCAGTGGCCTTCAGCACTGGCTCCTGATTGAACCCAATCATAGATGACCAAGGGAATGCTCACTAGAGAAAACATTATTCCCAGCGCCAAGAAAAGAGAAGCCTGGAACAAAAAGAAAAAAAAAAAAAGAATGAACAAAAAGAAAAGACAATTAATTCAAGTATGTTAACTTCTCTTCTTAAAGAGATTAACAAGGTGATATATCAAAGACATCACCTAAAAGGGGATAGCATTTCTGGTAAAGACAAGACCCACAGATATTTAAACAGATCAGAATCATTAATAATTATTATTGGAACACAAAACCAGATTTTTTTTTCCTCCTTTTAATTCAGTTCTTAAACACTGCTCATCCCTAAAGAGGATTAAATGAGTGTTTTTAGGACAGATTGACTCTGCTCTTTTCAAAGCACCACGGAAGTATACTCGTGTCATCAGATATGTGTCCATCAAAGTTCAGCCCTCTTGCCTTGATGGTGGATATAGCCACAAGTGAGTCATAGGTTTTCTACCTGCCTACTCAGAGCAGGGAGGTCTGAACTGACCATGATTCCAGTGCATGCCCTGTTTAGACTGGGAACACACAACAGCGTTCAGCTGCAGCTCTTTCTGGGGCTTATAGGAAAACTTTCCAAGGCCCAGTCCTATCTGCCCATGAATGCCAAAGGGCTCTCACTTCAGCTGTCTGCTTCTTGACAGAAACACCCTAAGTCTGACCCGGGTCAATTAAGACTGTGAGGAAAACTGCACAGAGCACTCTGCATGTTGTCTGGATCAACACACTGAAATGCAGAAAACTGGCTGGGCTGAAAGGTTTGCTGAAGCAGGCTGGAAAGGTATCTGCACTCTGCTGACAGCTACAGCTGATTGCAGAGCTGCTGTCTGCCAGCTAGGGAAGGAGCCCTCACCTGCAGGAGAAGCTTCCCCTAGAACACAAGCTGCCCTGTGTGGTGCCTGCACTGGAAGACCCCCAAGTTAAGCAAAGGAGAAGGACAAGCATGTCTGCTGACTGAGTGAAGCAAAGGAGGGAAAGAAATGTAAAGAAGCTCATGCTATTTTCAGATTAGATATATTTTGCATCTAATATATTCTAAGAATGACAAGATGAAAATGTTGCTTTGATGGGAAAGAAATGCATACCCAAATCCTCTGAGTCAACTTTGATCCATCCTGCTGTGTAATTTTTAAATACAAAGATGAAGGAAGAATGAAAATCAGCATATTGGCAGAAGTGACCCCTGCAAAATTAAAATAAATTTTATTAGCGATCAGCACCAACTATTGTGTTGCTGATTAGCAAGTGTCTTTTATAAGTAGTACAAAACCAGGATACTGTACCTACAACTCCAAAAATATCCTTCATGGTTGGGATAAAAATGACTAACAGGTTGATGATAACCAAAAGAACCAAAGTAACCAAAACATGACGATATAAATCAAATTTTGTTTTCCTAGCCAGCTCAAATAATGATGAACGCACCTGTGGGAAGAGAGTGTTCTGTTAGAAACAGTCCATAAGCCAGATCAAAGCTCCCTGTGTTTATTTTAACCAGGTCTTCATATGACAGCAAGTATTTCACAGGCATGTTAGGGGTCTCTGATGTAATGTGCTTTGAAATACTCCTTAATATTAATTTGATATTTGAAACTGTAGGTATACATGCAAGAGGCATATGCATATATTCCTCTAACATGGAATCCTGCACTTAAAAATGAACTTCACTTCTGAGCCTGCTCCAGTGAAGTCACGTCAAGTAAAACAGGGCTCTTGTGGATTCAATTTAAACCCCAAAGTGATTAATTTACTTCCTGCAGGGAAAACTTCTCCAGAAATTAGTGGGACTCTAGTGTGGGAAAAGACTGATCCAAACTCAAGCTCTTTTTGTAGCTGCCACAGCACTGCCTCGTCAACTGGTGAGCAGTGGTTTGCAGAAAGGCACCCTATACAGCCACTGCCAACTTCCATACCCTGTGAAACTTCTTACTTACAGTGAAAAACAGCACCGGCACCGTGAGTATTACCGCAACAATCACAGCCAAGCGCACGGTCAGGATAAGGATGTCATCTTTGCTCTGGTACTTGTGAAGCAGATCTGACTGCACATCGTCTATGGAAAAGAGAGGAAGGTAAATGTTCTGGGAAACGGGCAATTTGTTCACAAAAATCATTGCTTAACAACAGCCTTCTTGAACAACAAGTGATTTGTCTGGAAACAAAAGAGTATGGAATGAAACATTCTTGAGTTAAAACAGTGCTTTGAACCAAATCCTAATGATCCCATTATTCCAGATTCATCCTTTGAAGGGCTGATTTAGGAATGCATCCTAATTCAAGACAGCATGTGCCTAAGTCTAAGGTAAATTTCACTGTAGGGAAGACAACAGTGAGAAATACACAAAAGTTTGCTTATATATATATATATATATATGAAAAAATAAGTACAGTGAAACAAGCTATTTCTAATTGGTTCTATGGGCCTTTGTAATTTTTAAAACTTTTTTTTTTTTTTTGCATTTCAAATTATATAAAAAATATAATCACATGCACTGCAAAGGCTGAACTGAATACAAACCACAAGGTTTTGGGTTAAATTAGTTCTAAACAGCAAATAAATGTCCAGCAAAAAGCAATACTCCTGTTCTCAACCAAGAACAAATGTGTTGGGTCAGCTCTCTGTGGGATGTTCTGACATTTGCACTCAAATCCCTCAGCAGCTCTTCCGAGGGCTGCCCTGATGTTTTCTCCTGAGCCTGCCATCCTGCAGCAGTGCCTGCAGCTCAGCCCCATGTCAGCTGGCGGCCCCAGCAGCCAAGACAAATCACAGGGGATGCCTGGTGGGGAAGTGCTGGCTATATGTTAATACAACCTACTGCAAAAATGTTTCCTTGAAGTTGTGATAGATAGCGCAGAGCCGGACTGCGTGTGCTAACCAACAGGAAAACCAAGTTGCTGAGGGATCTTCACTTTATAACTTCTAAAAGCAATAACCTAAGGGGGGCAGCTGTTAAGCATGCCAGAAAACATACTCACTGCCCCTTTATAGGTTCATGTTTTGTTTCTGTCTGCTAATCTTAGCAAGCTGGTGGTAGAACATAACAGCTATTAAAACCAAAGTCCTTAAAGGGAGCTCAGCAGCCACATCTAATTTAAAATCTTTGGCACTTGGTAAAATCTCATGTATTCCTGGAAGCACAGGAATCTGTCTTGTGGCTAAATGCCTGCACTCTCCCCAGGACACCCTTCTGGGGAGAAGCCATGGGTCAAAACCACCTAGACAGTGCTTGAATCCCCGCTAGGAGAAAGAAAATGCTCTCCCACCTCCCTGCAGATTAGGAGTGGGATTTTCAAGCCGGGCACATGCACAGCTTCTGCAACACAGAGCTTACTCTGCTCCTGCAAGCACAGACTGCAACTTCTGTACCGCTCACGGACTGCAGCCAGGTAGGAAGTGAAGGGCAAGGCTTACAGTTGAAGGTCTGTTTTCCTTTCAGCTAGATACACCACAGAGCCCAACCACAGTGTGACCTTTTAGGGGAAGAAAAACACCTCTTTTCTGTAATTCTGCAATGTAAATATAGTCATCACTGCAACACTTTCGAGAACATAGCAAACAGACAAGTACTATTGGTGTAAAGAAGAAAAGGCCACAATAAAAATGCTGTTCTTACCCAGGTAAGGGTAGAGAAGAGAGTTAGAAAACTGTAAGGTAAGGTCTTGTCAATCTCAAGGGGAAGAAGGGTCAAAGTGGAAGAATGTTATATTCCCTCAATGTCTTTTTTTCTGCCTGTCATGGTACTGACCCTTGCAGAAGCCCCTGCAGAGCCACACAGCTTCCACCTGCAGGCTCTCGGTGCTGGGGAGCAGGGACGCCTGATGTGGGGAGAGAGAGGCACATGAGACACCCCAGGGATTCCTCCACCATTCCCCCTCAGGAGGGCCAGAAGGTCGCAGCCCCTACCTCCTCCATGGACTCCAGACCCTCGTCCAGAGAGGAGCGCCACGGATCTGCCTTCTCAGATCCCTGGGGCAATCACATCAGAATCTCCTCCCTGCCAAAGCGAAGGGGTCCATGCTGATTTACACCCACTTGCTCCCTGGGACTGCTAATTTGATGCATTTCTATGAAAATGTGTTAGATAGGAGAGTTGGATGAGAACGGCTGTAACTGTTGTCACATTTGTGGGTTTATTGGGAAGATTAGAACAGGTGACCCCAAGTTACTTCAATACATGCAGATTGAAGGCCTCATAATCCAGATGAGAGCCTGAGAAAACACATTTGAGATAGGTACACCTTAAAAAAAAAAAAAGCCACATTTCTTATTTACTTATTTTCTTTCACTTGCTTACGTGGCTCACAATGAGGAAATTGTAACAAAAAGTTCGCTTGGAATAGGGTGGAGAAAGCTAATGACCTTTTGGTGACTCTGAGGTAAAAGGCGAACATAATTTTGTCATCTGTCTTGTAAACTCTCAATGGTCCATGGAAAAAGACACTATTTTCCGACATTCCCATTGTACTGGAACACGGGAGTAGCTTCCTGGGCAGCATTCATATTTTGCTCCACTTAATAATTAGGCCTTTAGGGAATACATGACATCTTTTTGTGATACAACTTTTTTTTTTTTTTTTTCTTTTTTTTTTTTCCCTTTAAGTGAACTGATGTGTGTGAACACTGAAATAACCATGCTTTGGCAGCTGAGCTGGGTCAACACTGGAACCTTCCTCACCCTCACTGCTGGTTTATTTAACCAGGACCTGAAGGGGTCAGCTCTAGGGACACAGGGAAAACATTTGGTTCTTCATGTCTGTGATGAATACATCAAGAAGAAAATGAAAAAGCTGTGATGGCTGATTTGATCCTAATTTCCTAGGACCTACTCTCAAATCTGCCTCATTTTATACAGATTTACATGCTTCAGTCACTACCAATGTACGCAATATTTGGGTGAGGACCTTGGAACAAATATCTTAATGGGACCCAGCTAATCTTCAATTCCGTTAAACAAATTTCTCCCACATATTTTGAATATGTCCTTTTGCAAATAATACTTCCACCTGTAATTTTCATCCACAGGGCAAAAGGAGGAAGGTGTTTGTACTTTCAAGGTGAAAACTTCAAGGAAAATTATTTGCAAAAGTATTGGAATAGAAGTAGATGGAACTTTCCTTTCCAACTGGGATAACGCTATTAATTTCTTACTTCGATCAGTAAAGAACTGCTTACTTACCATAGAAAGTCAAATAGCCAAATATGGCAGTCATAAAGTACATCACAAACATGGCAAAAAAAGAGATATTAGAAACCAACTGCATTTTTTTCTGTGAACGGCTGGAGAAAGAAGAAAAAAAGACATAAAATCATAGGGTCAGATTTTTCAATAGCTGTTTAAAAGTTGGTTTGGTTTTTTTTTTGTTTTTTTTTTACATAAACATAGTAATTCTAGGGAGACTTGTGAATACATTTTCACTTAAAACAGGAACTGATTGACAGCTGCAAAAGGAAGTGAAGGACTGGGGCACAGGTCAGGAAATAAATGGTGGTTCTGCTTCTCAGCTATACTTGCTTAAACACTGAAGGGTGAAGCTGAGTACAGCCCTTTTACACTTCAGTAATTAAATAAAAAAGTAAAAATAAAGGAAAAAATAAAATTATAAGAGTGAGAAAGCACAACATTCTGAATGTTGCTGAGTACTCAAATACATAAGGATAGAAAATAATGAATGTATCCAGACCACTGTAGACCTGTACAGTACGTTGTGTAAACATTTAATTTTTGGGTATTTGTTCTGAAATATTCACTGTCTGGTACCTAAACTTAAGACTTTTAAATCTACACAGGGATGCCCTATTTAGGAACTTGGAAACCTGTGGAAGTCACTTGAAACTCAAAGCATCTGGCAAGTGGTCAGTATCAGAAGGCATCGATGAGTCTGCGTGACCCTGATCATTTCCCACCGTAGTCCAGGACCCCCACTGCAGCCTCCCACCAGCAATGTTGCAGCAGGTCCATTCTCCAGCTTCCTATAGCCCTGCACAGCCATAGGTGTCAGTGACACAACCATAACAGCGAACATATTTTCATAGAAATGAGGCTTAAAGTACTTTCATTTTTCCCCTGGTTACCACAGCAGATTTTCACTTGCACTGGAACAAACACCATCAGCTAAACATACACCTGTCTCCTATGCCAAATAACTATCTGCATTACTTGGCTCTCCTCAGGCTGCTGTGTACTTCCAGACAAAACTCCCAAAGTGTTGCGTTATCCTCCATCCCCCTCAGCCCTGCCCCCAGCAGCACGCCTGGGAGGCCAGATTTCCTAACCGACAGACACAGTCCTTGGCTGGTTGGGTGTTATTAAAGCACATCTCCTCCAAATGGCACAGATGACTCAGAGTACCTCTGCACTAACATTTTCCATGTAAAGTGACTTGAAAAAATGAACTGGAGAAAAAAAAAAAAAGAAAAAAGAAAAAAAGAGAAAGGCTTACTCTTTAAGCTCGCTGTAAATCGGTAGGACTGATGGGTGGCACACAAATGCAAAAGCAATAGTGGGCAAAGCATACACGGTCTGTTTGGAGAGAATTTCAGAAAATAAGTTAAGGAGAAGTATTTCCCCCTGTGGCATGAAGAAATTATCCATGTTCAACTACCTCAGCTCCCAGCTCTCTGGACCCTTCAATCTAGTGTTGAGAGCCTTCAGAGAAGGCAAAAGACCTGTCAGTTAGCATATATTTAAGTGTGGAGAGCAGCACTTTTTCAATGGAAGGACAAAGTCTTGGCGTTGGTCATGTGAACACAGTCCTGCCTGTTCGCAGAGCGCAGTGATGGATGCCATGCAGCTGCTGGTTTTGCTCCCTGGGATAGGTTTGCCTGCCCAGCTATTGCTTTGGTAACTAGCACACTGTCACGTGTAAAAGCGACAAATGGTGAGCCACTGCTACGCTACCCTGCCTTGGCATGGAGAGGGGTGCGCACCCGTGGTGCTAAGGCTGAAGTCCTGAAGATGAAGCCCATATCCAGACTGTAAGAAAAGAGAAGAGGAATGCAAAACTTACAAATAAATGGATAATTCAAGGTACCAGACTGAGACGCTTTGTTTACTGGGCCAACAAAAGGGCTAGGAGGGCTGTGGAGGGAGCATGCTTTTCCTTGGGGAAAGAGAGAGACCATTCATTACATCAGGCACAGGAGGCCTCCAGGAGGGACCTTACCAAAAACCTGAGTGGGTTTCAGTCCTCAGCATACAGCCAAATTTAACAAATGATCTCAGGGCCCAAGCACTTCCATTCTCTCCAGGGAATCAACATGAGGAGAGACCACAGAAAAAAATAGGTCCTTCTGGGAGGATGAAATGAGTCCATTCCTACATGCAGCTCTCCCCTGTCCTCTGAGATCTGCTTGTGCACAGAAGCTGTCCTGGAGTATGTCCCAGGCCCCACAGATTCAGTGGTGCTTCCTCACCCAGGCCTGAGCTGCGCCTCTCTCACTCAGAGCACGCAATGTAGAATCTTCACCTGTGGAGATATTCAGAAGTTGCCTGGACACAATGCTGGCAACCATCTCTAGGTGGCCTGTCTTGAGCACAGGAGTTGGAACAGATGACTTCCAGAGGTCCCTGACAATCTCAGTCAACCTCTGAGTCTGTGAAACTGTCTCTCCTCTCATCTACCTGTTTACACCTAAGCTGCTATTTATTGCACAACAAGTTAACTGATCCTTGGTCTGTCACACTGGGTCTCAGCTGATGGCTAATCCCAACTAAAGAAAAGTTCTCAGATTGACTTCTTCAACTGAAGTTGGTATTGAAAAAAAAATTAAACTAAATTAAAAAAAAAAAAAAAATTTGCATGCATATACTACACATGCGTATTCCCTGTGAATGCATCTGTGACAAGAAGCCTGCTGGGCAAGGTGCTGTTTAATGAGCACTACTCCTCAACACAGCTGACAGGAGCAATTTTCCTGTTCCCATAGCTCCAACCAGTTGCTCTTTTCACATTGTCTTGACACAACTTTTCCTGCAGCTGTGTGGCAATGGAGGGAAGCATCCAGCTGAAAGGCAATCAAATCTTTGCTGGATTAGCTTTCAACTTTATCCTTTTTGCAATGCAGTTCACCATATGGCCACAGAAGCACATATCCTGCCACAAAGTGGTTTGTGTGCAGAATGACAGAGGGATTACTTTTGAACTTTGGATTCAGGAATGGCTTACACAGACTCTGCTGAACCACAAGCCTAAAGGCAATTGTAGCATGCATAGGAAGAAGCAGTGGAAAGGAAAAACTCTCCCAAGGAATACATTAGTCATCTGGTGGCTGCTCGAGTTCCTAGTCTTAGCATATCTACTACCAGGGCAGAGCAAGACTGTGAGGTGGTATATTCAACACAGCATCTCCATAAGACTGGGCAAGGAGACACACTGTGCATTCCACCATGTAGAAGCATGGAAATTTAGGCTCTGTGTAGTGCTGATTGGATTAAAAACACAGGGTGTAGGTGTAGTAAAATGTGAAATAAAAGTAAGTATTATAAAAAGAAACATACCTTGGAATTAAAGATAACATACTTTGGCTTACACATATGTTCATGTGCTGAGCTATTTGACAGGATAGATGAAGTTGCATTTAGCTCTGTTATACCACAGGAAATTTGAAACTTCTTGTAGATAACCTAGAATGAAAGTGGAAGACAGGTAATTGCTAAAAATAATAACAAACAAACAATTTTAAAAAAATTAAAACATCAGAGAAATTGTCAGTACTCCATCAGATGACTTCCATCCAACAAAGAAAGCAGGCTGAACTTACCACTACCAGGAAAAATACCATGCAGCTCAATGAAAATCCACTGGTATAACCAAGATACCCTGAAAAAAATGGAAAGGAAATCTCACACAAAATGATTTTATTATCTGAAGGGGGCCTACAGGAAGGCTGGGGAAGGATTATTTACAAGGTCCTGCAATGACAGGACAAGGGGCAATGGGCTTAAACTGGCAGAGGGGAGATTTAGACTGGATGTTAGCAGGAAGTTCTTTACAGTGAGGGTGGTGAGGCACTGGAACAGGTTGCCCAGGGAGGTTGTGGATGCTCCCTCCCTGGATGTGTTCAAGGCCAGATTGGATGAGGCCTTGAGTGAGCTGTCCTAGTGGGAGGTGTCCCTGCCTATGGCAGGGGGTTGGAACTAGATGATCCTTGAGGTCCCTTCCAACCTTACCATTCTATGATTCTATGATTAGCTGTATCTTGGGTTTTTTTACTTCTTTTTGCTGCTTCATTAAAGGTTTACATGTATTATACATTTAAAATGTATCCTGAGCTTCTGGGAAGGACAAAAGCTCGTCCTGCTGGTGTGGGAGTCTGGCACACTGCAAGCCTTCCAGCTTTCTGACAGACCTGAGCCTTGCTGTGGCTGGTGTGACTTCCTGAGTGTCGACTTTACAGCAGTTTAAGTAATTTTACTTTCAAAAAAGGCTGTAATACTTGAAACAAACCTTAAAAGTTGTAACTGCAAACTTAATGTGACCCTAGCTCCCTGATATGAGCCCTGTTAGTCAAGTATGTTACTTTTTCTCTCAAAAGGATGAGCCCAACAGGGCTTCAGTGCCAAAATTTATTACATGGTTTAAAAAAATAGATAATCATAGAATGATTTGGGTTGGAAGGGACCTCCAAAGGTCATCTAGCCCAATCTCCTTGCAGTCAGCAGGGACATCCTACACTAGACTGGGTTGCTCAGAGCCTTGTCGAGCCTGAACTTGACTGTCTCCAAGGATGGGGCTTCAGCTACCTCCCTGGGCAACCTGTGCCAGTGTTCAACCACCCTCATAGCAAAGAACTTGTTTCTAACATCCAATCTAAATCTACTTTACTCTAACTCCAAAGCGTTACCCCTTGTCCTCTCACTACAGGCCTTTGTAAACAGTCTCTCTCTAGCCCCACTGTAGTCCCCCTTCAGGTACTGGAAGACTGCTATTAGGTCTCCCTAGAGTCTTCTCCAGATTGAACAATACCAACTCCCTTAGCCTGTCCTCATAGCAGAGGTGTTCCAGCCCCCTGATCAAAAAGTGTTTCTTATTTATTTCTTTTAAATTATTTTTCACTTCTTAAATTTAATGCTTTTGATGTACCTACTTCCATGTCTGCAGATTCACGTCTGAAAATGTGATCCTTTATACACATCTTATTTCAAAATCCAATACTGCCAATTGACCTCACTACTGAGAATTTTAATACTGGTAGAATAATAATTTATTTCTTCTAATCTCATGAATTGTGAACTTACTTTTAAAGGATACACATAATACAGAATTGCCTTATGAAATGAAGAGCCTCTTAGCTATCATTTTAAAAATCAATTTCCACAATTGAATGGATGAAGCTGGTTTATGCTGAGATGAACCGGTGTGACAATTTCAGCCTACTTGTTCCAAGATGAGCAAAACACATCTTATTTCTAGAACAGAGAGGTTGCTTAGATTACAGTGACAGCACTTTTTTTTTCTTTCTTTTTTTTTTTTTTTTAATTGAGTTGAATTGCCAGTGTGACCATCAGTGTCTGATCTCCTTTATTTTATACCTGCAATGGCATTTGCATCTTACCTAAGTTCTTAAGGAGGCATAAGGGGAGGATTATCCCAAATGTCACCGTGACAACAAGAATCCGCCCATCCACGTACCATTCCCTGCACAAAACATTAAAAAAGAAATCATAAGCACACCTTAAACCCTCTCTAGTTTTGCTTACGCTCAGTCATCCTTTTATAGATCCAGTTACAGAACTATCTTTGCTCCCCTTTCCCTACAAGCTCCTACAAAAGGAGAGATGGGAGCTACATTTAAATTATGTATCCAGCCTTCAAAACATTGCACTGCTCAGACTCAGAATTTCAATGCCACTACACAAAGTATCACACTACTGCTGAGATCAGTGAGTGGGACTGAGAGAAAGAACAGCATCGCCCTCTGTAACCTCATATACGCTACACTTATAGGACAAAGCAAAATCATGCAAAGGGCCACACATACAGCACAGTGGGGCAGGGAAAGCCACCATGATTCCTTTACTAAACCACATGAGCACATGCCTACTGCAGCAAATTAGGCTCCTGAGCTGGCATGCACTATCCAGACCAAGAGTGTATATCCTTCTATCCTTCCAGCAAAGTGCTTTGAATCCTGCTGGAAAGCAAGAAAGGGGAGAGAAGGATAGTTAGTGGTGTTCTGAATGACATATTTCCAGTGATTGGTCCAATGTACCATACAAGTCAGAGGAATGGGATTTCTACCTTCTTCTCATGCACTATGGCACACCATATAACCCAGTGCAAAGGATATTTACCACTACAAAAAAGTGCTGCCCCTCTACTAAAGAAGCTGGTTAAATGTTGTTACAGCATAGAGTGGATCCCCCCCTACCTGTAGAATAAATTCACTACAACTCAGAATTTGGAAAGTCAGAAAAATTATGGGGTTTTTTCACAGTTTAAATATAACAATATAGAAAGAATAAACCAGTACAGAATACAATAACCTTAAAGAAGATGGGGACAGGGTCAAGCAGCAGCAAAGCAGCAAAGTAGCTGCCAAAACAGCAGTGAGGGAGGATAGCAGTGGGCACAGCAGAAGCAGCAAAGGGAAAGATATAAGCTGTGCTTCCAGACATAAAACTTTTAATGCTCCAATTAAATTATATTAACTTATCCATTGTTACCATTTTATGGCCTGTCCCTGGAATGTTTACCTCTCCACTCAGGGACTCCAATACTCTTCCGCTTTCAAGTTTCTCTGTTCCAATTTTTTTTATGTCTGAGCTAGAAATCTAGCTCAAATGTCCACAAATGTCGAGTGATTAGTAGCAGCAGAAATCCAAATATAATATTCTCCTATTGTCATATACTATAATTGAAGAACTTTACAGAGAGTATTTCAAGAGCAAAGTCCTGTAACATGCAGGGAAATACGTAATTCCTTGAACTTGCATTGTTCCAAATATCTTCAAGTGCTGCCTAGTACTGTAGAAAATTGGATCCTATGCTAAAAGGTTTATATAAATTGCAATTCTCTAAAAAACCTGTATATGAAAAGAGTGATTACTGATGACTTAACCTATTCATTTCCTCTTCTTTTCCTTCCCAAAGTTGGTTTGCTTTTTATCAACCCCCAGAGATATTCCTACAAAATTCTACTTTGATGACACTAAAAAGTATCCAGTGCTAAAGAGGTTTTACAAAAACATGCTTAAACTTATCTGCATAATGTTAAATTCTAGAATCGAATAGTAGCTCACCAAAAAGTTTCTTCTTCTCCCATCAGAAACTTTATGGCGGAAGGTAGCTCATTTTTGACTATGAAGAGATAGCTCAACATCGCTGGAGGAAGCAAAAAAAAAAAAGAATTTTAGAAAATGGGTAAGGTATATTTGTGGAACAAATACAGAGAAACACCCTGAACCCTTTCCCACATCAGCATCTAATGATAAAACCCCTCAGACTATAATTGTCTGTAAACTACTGATCATTCAGTAATACTGCATTTTTAAAGGACCTACATGCAAAGTGTTAGCCACAGTTATGCGCTAAGGAGAGTAAAGATCCCAGGATGTCACTGAAAGGGGGAGGAACCTGACTGGTTGTAGCCACAACATTGTTAAGATTTTCCTGGGTTTTGTTTTTCAATACCACTCAATCTCCTTTACCTCCAGTGTTCTGGAGAGATGTGGATCCAAAGATAATAATTTTCCCTGGGGTACCAAAGACCTGCTCACCCAGTTTTTCGTACACCATGCAACCTGCATGAAATGAAATGAGGAAGAACATTAACAAATACACCAGTGAAAGCTACAGAGTATCACAGAATTAACCAGGTTGGAAAAGGCATTCGAGATCATCAAGTCCAACCTATTAGCTAACACCATCTAATCAACTAAACCGTAGCGCTAAACACCACATCCAGACCCTGGTGGAGTCACTGGTGGTGACCCCACCACTTCCCTGCGCAGCCCATTCCAATGTCAATCACTCTTTCTCTGAAGAATTTTTACCTAACATCCAGCCTAAACCTCCCTTGGCACACCTTGAGATTGTGTCCTCTCCTTCTGTAACTGGTTGCCTGGGAGAAGAGACCAATCCACACCCAGCTACAACCTCCTTCCAGGTAGTTGTAGAGCGCAATAAGGTCTCCCCTGAGTCTCCTCTTTCAGCTAACCACCCATCTGTGCAACCATATCTGCCCTTTGAAAGTAAACAGAAAGCTCTCTTGTAATTATTAGGGCTGAAATTTATGTAAGAATGTTTTCTCAACATCTATAAATGTTCTAGAATCATAGAATGGTAAGGTTGGAAGGGACCTCAAGGATCATCTAGTTCCAACCCCCTGCCATAGGCAGGGACACCTCCCACTAGGACAGCTCACTCAAGGCCTCATCCAATCTGGCCTTGAACACATCCAGGGAGGGAACATCCACAACCTCCCTGGGCAACCTGTTCCAGTGCCTCACCACCCTCACTGTAAAGAACTTCCTCCTAACATCCAGTCTAAATCTCCCCTCTGCCAGTTTAAGCCCATTGCCCCTTGTCCTGTCATTGCAGGACCTTGTAAATAATCCTTCCCCAGCCTTCCTGTAGGCCCCCTTCAGATACTGGAAGGCTACTATCAGGTCCCCTCGAAGCCTCCTCTTCTCCAGGCTGAAGAGCCCCAACTCTCTCAGCCTGTCCTCATAGGAGAGCTGCTCCAGCCCTCTGATCATCTTCGTGGCCCTCCTCTGGACAACACTTCCATGTCCTTCCTGTGCTGAGGGTTCCAGAACTGCACACAGTACTCCAGGTGGGGTCTGACGAGAGCAGAGTAAAGGGGCAGAATCACCTCCCTTGCCCTGCTGGCCACGCTGCTCTTGATGCAGCCTAGGACTCGGTTGGCTGTCTGGGCTTCATGCACACTGCAGGCTCATGTTGAGCTTTTCATCAACCCAGACTCCAAGGTCCTTTTCCTCAGGGCTGCTCTCCAGCCATTCACCACCCAGCCTGTATTTGTGCTTGGGATTATGGTTGGCTACTAGTCATTTTTTGAATTGCAGATGTTAATAAGGCTATTACACTCCTTTAGTGGATCTGTCTATACCGTTAAGGACATGTTAAGTTCTGGTATCCCCATCCTAGCATATTAGGTTTGCACCCACAGTGAGAATGATGAGAAAAGACACCTCTCCAGACAAAACTTGGTACAGCAGCATTCACAAGCCAGCACTGGCAGCCTGGATGAAGAAACAGTGCTGCAATTCTGCATTTCTATTTGCTTTGACTAAGTGATCCAAACAAGGGCAGTCACTGGTTTACAGGGTGTTTCACAATATCTCATGGCAAATCCATAACTTTTGCATTTTCAGTGTACTGTCTTTTCAGTAAAACCAGGAAAAGGCAAAAACGGTAACTAAAACTTCTTTTAAAGTATCTGTCAATCTTGAGAAATTCCTCTGTTAATTGGTTTGTGTTTCTGTTAAATGTTTGTCTCCTTGGCTGTGATTTAGGCTGAGAAAGAGACTGGACACTGTGAAGATGGCAAGAGATGTGAGAACAGAAAGAGAAATGTTGCAGACATTACACTGTCTGGATGATTTTAAAAATCCATCCCATTATTTGGTTTTCTCAGTACTCCCTTACAGCTGACATTTCTGCTTTGAAGGTTGTATAAACAATACATTTGAGCTTTAAATGTACCAGCAGCAGGGAAACGAGGGAACTAACAGGACTCAAATGTGTCCACAACCAGGCATATGTACTTAATTTAACTAGGCAGTTGCTGCCTTTATACATGCTGTAACAGTAACTCACATGTCTCCAAGTTGCACATTAAAATACTACAGTGTTCTTGTGCACAGATAACTTTAAAATCCATTTTCAGAGATATTTACGTGATGAAGGAGACTTCATAGACTTCAGAGCACAGTGACATTTAATATTTACTGTAGGTAACTTCTAATTTTGGTGTTTAGAATATATTTTTCTTACAGTTACACAGTTGCAGAGCAACTGTTCTCTTTTGTTTTATTTTAGGAGTGAGAGACCAAGAAGGGGTTGTTCAGTTTGGAGAAGAGAAGGCTCCAAAGAGGCTTTATTGTGGCCTTCCAGTATCTGAAGGGGGTCTACAAGAAGACTGGTGAGGGATGTGTTGGGTGGTGATAGGACTAAAGGGAATAGAGCAAAACTAGAAGTAGGTGGGTTCAGATTGGATGTCAGGAGGAACTTCTTCATAATGAGGGTGGTGAGACACTGGAACAGGTTGCCCAGGAAGGTGGTGGAGGCCCCGTCCCTGGAGATTTTTAAGGCCAGGCTGAATGGGGCTCTGAGCAACCAGATCTAGTGTGAGGTGTCCCTGCCCATGGCAGGGGGGTTGGAACTAGATGATCCTTGAGGTCCTTTCCTGACAATTCTATGATTCCTACTACACCATAAAGTTGAGCAGGAATTTCACACTAACTCTTAAGGACAAAATGCATTTCCAGGTAAGGTTCATTGTAGGTAAAGATTCTCTATATTCCATTTGCAAGTGGCTTTGTAATGCAAAGAAACAACACAAGCTCTTTCTTCTAGCTCACTGAAGACGTTTCACAGTAGCAGAATCCACTCTTTGTTCTAAGTTTTTCTCTTTATAGTGATAGTCAAATGCTGTTCTCCATTGCCATGTCATAACGTCTTTCTAATTCTGGGCTTCTGGCCCAAAATGTTTTAGGCTTTTCTATTGTGCCTGCAAAGTGATAGACACTCCATCTTACATGAAAGAATTTGTCTTATTTGAGAACTCTTCACCTCCTCATTGTTCTATTGAAATGGTATAACAACATTTTAAATTACCTGTTTCCTTTGAACACACCAACAGGAGATATATTGAATAAATAGACAACAGTGTCACCGAAACCAAAAGCAGCCTGCAAAAGAATGGAAAATAAAGCTTACTGTAAGAGCTGAGCTCTAACATTGCAATATTTCATATCAGGTCATATTCCTGTTTACTCTGAGGTAATTTTTATACTTCTCTCACAATGCAAAAAGCCCTACAAATACATGTGGTTCACATGCTATTTGTAGGTCCACAGTACAGTGCAGGTAGAAAGCCCTGCATGTGAGGGATTCAACCAAGTAAAACTTAGAGCTGCAGAGCGCAGATTGTTAGTGAGTTACACCTCTCTACACTGAAAGAAGGAGAAATAAAGATGTCTTAGCACATAGGAATTAAAATTTAGTCAGAGTGGGTATGAGCCAAGTATGCCACTCACCATGAACTCTAAATATTTTTTTTCTGTAAGCAGAGTAAAAATTTCAAAGGGAAATCCTCTATTTAGGAACTTCCATACCAAGTGGAAGCATCTTTTCCCAGGACATGTTTCATATGCTATCAAATGGGTGCCAAAATGGCTTTTTATGTGTCTGTCAGTGCCCAAGGGGAGTGTAGAAGAAGGAAATTAAGGTTCAACTGGCCTTCCTTTGGAATAAAGGCAGAAACCAAAGACTTATACTTTGTCTAGGTGGCGACTGGTATTCCCTCACTGATGTCACTCCTGGTCTGCTGTGATCCGTAATTTGACTTCACATAGAAGAACTGCAGGAAGTAACTACCAAACTGTTTGTGCAGAGAACTTGCTGGCACAGAGGATAATTAGTCAGTGCTGGGGGCTAAGTGCATAAAACCACATTTGCTCATTGCTCCATGTCTTTAAGCCAAGCACCATGTGTGCCTTCCCTTCCGACACTCTTACACACAAAGACCTGATGATGTTTTCATAATGTGTGTGACGAGTATTCAGATAATCTGTTGGCAATTCCTTTTTATTATGAAAACTACCCTCGGGACACTGAGAAAAACAAGCCCAACATTTAAGAGAAAACAAGCTGCTGTCATAGATAGGCAGCAATACATCTTTTTCATAGGAATATTTAGAAAGAACAGGATGAGAAGCCACCTCCCCTGACTTTTTAATTGTTTTAGACTAGAAATACTTCAGTGTCAAATAATAAACCACAAGTTTCTCAGGACCAGAGGAGCAGAGAGAAACATAAAGAGGTGCTAGGAGGAACTGCTCTTTTGCCAACAAAGTATGACGGTTGACAATAACAACACACTCTTTGTACAGCCCAAAGGGTGTTTCTCCTCAAGGAGGAGGAGAAGGGAAGGGACATTGTATTAACTGAGGTCACTCTGTTTTTTCACAGATTTGCTAAACCCTGCTCCTGCCCGTGTTCCCTACAAAGCTCTTACACCCCTGTCTGCTTGCAGGCACAGTGCTTCACAGCTCCCAGTGCTTGGTTGCTGGGCTGACTCACTCCCAGCCTCAAAGTTCTCCAGCTCCACATGCCAGCATCAAGTCTATTTTAATATTAAAACTTCCTGTTTTTCAGGGTTTGAGCTCATGGAGCCTTTGCAGCAGTAAAAATTACACTCCCAAGCAGACAGGTATTTATCTGATCTGTTGTCCTTAGCTCCCTATAGAGTTCTTACAGAGACACTTGGCATTTTCATTAGCACTATATGAAAAACGTGTTTGTTTTAGGACTGTGGTATGGACAGGGATATTCATACCAGAACCACCCTTTGGAAAGGAATGAAAACGTCTGTGCCACTCACTCTGCTCAAATTCAAAACAGAAGCAGGGGAGCTTGCCCTGCAGTCCCAAAAGCACTCTTCTAATTTTTATTTTTCCTACATTTAAAGAAGTAGTGCTAGCTATGCAAGCAACCAGGAGATGCAAAAGTCACCTTCCCCCAACAAATCCAGAATAAACAGTTTAGGGCAGGGGACTGGTACAGTGCTGGGAAGAACAAACTGTTCCTGCAATGCCGTTGCTGTTTGCTCCCAGCTGCCACATTACCCAACCAGCTGAAGCACATGTTTGCTGCAGCCCTCTGTGCTGTCCCTAGCTTTGGAAGAGAAGTCTCATGAGGCTCATGCACAGAACAGCTCTGAATCCTCATAAGTTACTGGGTGCAGAAGAGAATGGCAGAGCACAGGGTTTGCCAACAATACAGCCTCCCAGAGAGTCTGTAATCTACAATCTGTCATATTGTCCTAAATCACTGGAGGACTTAGGTTGCAGCTTCATGACTGCTTCCAAACAACCCTAGCAGAAGCAGCTGTAGAAAGAAGCGTGAAACTTCAGCTGTAGTCTCATCTCTCAAGCCTCTGTGCAATAGCAGGGTTTTTCAGGTCACATGCAGTGCCAGCTAAATGCAGATTGAAGGCACCTTGCACTTGGACAGCCTGTGTTGTTTCTGCAAGGTGATCCATCACTCTGGTCCTGGCTCTCCAGGACAAAAACACAGGCAACAATAAGTGCTCCTGCCATCCCAAGGTGGCCTGGCCTATCTCTAACTTCTCAAGCCTTTTGTAATGTCTTTCTGCAGTAAGGCTTTTTAATTTTTCCCATTTTGTATACACAAAAGGATGCTCCTCTTCGGTGTAGGCTGCAATGATCAACAACTCTGAGATTAAGTTCCTCTGAGCTCAGCTGTTTTGCCTATAAAAGCATGACTTTTTGCTATGGCATGAAGTTATGCAAATAGGATGTGAGAGCATACGCTCATTGCTGTGTTATTTTGCATGTCTTATGCCAAGAATATAGGATTCAGGTGTGCATGGCAGTGCACACTTCACAAGCCTAAAAGCTGTAAGTATGGATCAGGCTGGGTCTGCTTTGCCAGCACTAAAAATGTTTTGATTTTCCTGCCTCTGCTTTTTTGCTTTTCAGAGTTGGTTCATGCCAGTACTGGATAAAGCAACCTAGAAACTTTCCAGAACTGTGCTACTTAAAAGCGGTGAATTTAAGTGCTTTCTCATGTTCAAAAGCAATTAAAGTATTGCTAGGACTCTAATCACTTCTAAAGCAGAAATGTTTCTGAGATATCTCTGTGACAGTGACAGCAGAGCTATACATTTATGGGAAAATGCATTGAGTGAGTGTGAGAAAAAATCTGAGACTGATGGACTAGGTTTAACTCTGAATTCTGGCATGATAAAAGAAAATTTCAAGCCATGCCACTTTCAAATGTAACTACAGACATTAGGATCCTGTATCTCCAGGTTTCAAAGGAGAAAGCTCTGCCAGCGTGGTCAGTTAGGTCCTGCTACCTTCCTTACTTGTGATCTCAGCAGGCTGGTCTGTCTCCAGGCCAACAGATCTAAAGGCATTATAAAGCAAATAGAAGCAATTATCCACTTTTAAACGCACACAGTTAATTCTGTAGAGAATGATGTTGTTATTTGTTGCATAAAATCTCTACATTCAGGTTTGGCATCTTTTTGTGCAGCGTAGTGGTACAGACCTACATGCTCATTATTTGGGCCAAAATGAATCCAGCCACCATCACACATTACTAGAAATTTCTCTGGTGCTCACATCACTGGTCTGATCTACTTAAAAGAAACTGCCTTTTTATATCCTTTAGAGCAAATCTTCATACTTAGCAAATGTTCGTACTTAACTTGCATGAAAAACTGCTGAAAGAATGAGAAGAGGATGAGATTATAGAAAACTAAAGCACAAAGGAGAAACTAAGGATGCCCTTTGGCTGAAACATGATTCTCACAGAAGAGGCAACAAGGCTAAAGAGAGGGAACAAATTTTTTTTCCTGATTATGCACTTTTAGCAATTACCAGTCTGTGCCCTCATAGATGTTCTTGTTAGAGCAGGGGCAGAGTATCACATCCAGTTTAGAGTGCTTGGTGAAAAAAAACAGCAAAAAATAAAATAAACTCAGTCACTTTTCATAAGAAGCACCCACAGTAAAGTCCAACTCCTTTATAGCCTAGTTTAGTGACAACACAGTTATGAGAGTTTGCACATTCTCATGCAGTAACTCCTTTCATTATTCTTAGATTTTACCCAACCACAGCAAATAGTAAGCTAGCAGCATGGATGTTGCAGTCCTGGCATAAAAACTCCAGAACAGATGGCTATTCGCCATCTGCTCTGCTATATACATGGTTTATATTATGAATTTCCAGAAACAAAAAATTAAGTAATAAACAAGTCTGTATTTTGAGATTTGACATTCAAGAAATGACACCCCTAGCGTAATGTGTAAACTCAGTAACTGTGCTGAACAGTCCTCGGAGACTGTAAATGATTGTATTTTTTCCCTCAATGAACATTTATCACTGAGATTGGCACACAATTCCCAACTGATTTCTTAACAATTGCTTTTCACAATGAAGCATCTCATAATGTGGTCCAGAATAACACAGAATAGCACTGTGCCTTACTCGTTCACTGGCAGTATTTCAGTTTCAAGCTACAAAATTCCCCTTTGCAAAATGCTTCTTTTACTTTTTTTTGATGGAGTTAAGCACTCTACCTCAACTCTTTTTTAATACTCAAATCTTGGATATATTTATATTGGCTCTCAAGGACTCTCACAGAAGAAACTGAAGAAACTGTGGGAGTGAGAAGGAAATATTATGTGTAACATATAAAAGTATGTAAATAATCTTATTCTTGGTTTTAAAAAAGAGTTGAGGTAATGCACATGTTCTTTAAATGCAGTGAAATGCCGTGGAGATCAGTTGCTTACCATACAAATACTTACAGAAAAAGAAGAATTCCTGTGTTGGCTAAGGCAAAAGCAAGACCCAAAATCCCACTCCCCATGATCGCATTGCTGAGATTGAAGACAGACATCCCCAGTGAAGTAGTTCCTGGAATCTGGAGAAGTAAACACAGAGAAGGGGTGAACAACAAGTTGGAACAGAGCAGAGAAATGCATCTATGCTACTCAGTGTTTTGCAGTGTATCAGATAGTAAATCTGGTTATGGAAACAATTTAAATTGGTTTGAAAGAGAAAAAAGCATCACTGAATCCTGTCACGGCAGTACTCTTGATTGTGGTCCCATAGATTTTGCCACCTGACATAAATGGTGTAGGCAAGCCACAGCTCATACTACACTTTCAATTTTAAACCCCATCTTTAACTGTTCCTTTGAAACATCTTAGGCACATGATGTCTATATTGTAAGACATCAGGAACTGGCACGACTTCCTGCCCAAAACAGCCTAGAGGGATTCCCTTGCCTCAACTCAAACAAGATGCTTGGGGTACAGTTTTTTGAGTTTGTTTTTTTCTTTTGAGTGCTCAGTACAGGCAGTTCTGAGTGGAACCTGAATTTCAGTTACAGCTGTGTGCCCGGCACATTTGAAGACAGTACCTAAAAACCCGTCATAGACACAACATGTAGTTCATTTTGACAGGAAAAAGAACAGCAGTTGAGCCTTACATATTCATCGCATTTCTTCTTCTCCAGGTGGCTGTTTGTGAGACTTCTTCTGCTTTCCCGATCCGAAATAAACTTACTGAAAGAAGTGAGAGGGTTTATTTCCAGCAAGTGTTTAGGAAATGTGTAGGCACTAATTCCATGAGTAGCATGTGATTACAAAATATGCAACATGTAAACACTATGTGCAAAAAGAGGTCAAACTCATAACTATTTAATGAACCAGATTAAGTTCCACTGATACCAACATATGTTTGGCGTCAATAAAGGTAACACTAGCACAACATCCAAATAAATCTATATATACAGAATGTTTTCTCAGAAGATTTAGGAAAGCAGCAGCACCAATTTTGTGGAAAGTGATTTATTGTCACAGACTTGAAAGGGAGAGACTTCTCAAGGTGTCCTGCAGACATGTATGTGACCTCTACTCCTCTGCCCACCCCCACCCTCCCGCCCAGTCCCTGTTCCTGTGATTAGCATAACTAGCACCATTTTATAAGGCAAGAAGCTGTTCTCTGTAACTGAGTGGGTCACGTATCTGTTTTCATTATCAGGTCCTGAAGGTCCTGTGAACCAGTTAGACAAACCAAACAGATTTATTCAGCCTTGAAGGTCTCAGGCACCCAGCCCATCAGGCAGTGGTGATGATGCCCTCACAAGCAGAGGGAAATATAACAGCACTTGTATACACACTCTCTGTACAGTCAACCAGTTACAAATCCGAAGTGGGAAACTTGAACTAGAGCTGCTGGTGGACAGTGAGACCTGGGATCCTCTCATGACCAGAGACACCTCCACTGTCCTCTGCTGCTTCCAAGGACTTAGGGAGGGACTCGTCTATATTTATATGATTTTTTAGTCTAGACTATGGTTGCTACATTCATACAGAAAAACATGCATTAAAATTTGACCTGATGTGCAGATGGTCCAAGTGATTCACAATGATAAGTTGATTTATAAATTCTGTATTATGCTACTTATAGAGTGCACTATGTTGTTTCTGTTTGTAGAAATCCTGTGCCATTTAGATGATAAATTCTGCACCTACACTTATAGTATCCCAACAAGAAAATAAAGCTTTAATTGTTGCTATGATTTAGTGCTGACTCTGTAAATGATCTCTAAGAGTCTGTCTGTCCCCTGAATGTTGGGTTGCATCCTGAGAAACCCTGAATCACCACAATTAGGCTGGTATGGCCAGAGTTAAGAGGAGGAAAAAGTGCTGCATATATCTAGATCATCCTGAATCAGGTGATATGTTCTGTTGGTGCACCATTCTGGGCTATTGGACTTTCATTTTAAGTGTTTTTCAGAAGTCAACAGTGAATTCGCCATACTGCAAAACTAAACCACTTCTGTACAGGGAGAAACATGGAATAAGCAGCTTTTCTTTCTCTGGACTCTGCATCCTTGATATAGCCAAATTTAGGAACTTGCAGTCACTAGAACAAGATTTGTCTCCTGTGACTGTGTCAGTATCCTTGGGATTTAGGACACATTTTATTTGGATGAGCTGTTATTTTCTCCCAGATCTTCTCTTCTGCAAACATTTTAGTTTGTATAAAGCATTCTTTCAGTTTTTCGTCTTTTGAAGGTTTATGCACAATTAAGTCCTTGGCATCTTCATTAATCCACAAATGTTTTTTTTTAGGCTGCACAGGATCAGCCATTGCACATGTTACAGATCTAACCTGGGGCTGTCACCAGGTGTCAGAGACTCTTTGTTGCAGGTAAATTAAATTAAAACAGATAAATAACACACTGAACAGAGAGAAGCACTGCTGTACTTTCCCACAGCTTGAAATGTCTACTGGCCAGGGGCGTATAGTTCAAATCGTGACTCAAGACTGTGTATCATTTGAGTACATCCAGCAGTATTCAGGCTGTTAATATAACATCAAACTTCTTTACTACCCCAAGTACGGCCTAATTACTAAGTGATAGTTGTTAGCACAGCTTCTAAGCATATACCAAGTTACGCAGTTGCAATGCTGCTGACTTGGGTCACAGAGGTGACACACAGGGCCCTGTATTTTAAAAATGTTGTGTAGTACATACACATTTTGCGTGTATCCCTTAAATCTGGACATAGCTGTCAAAACGTATGTAGGACTTTTCCTGGTTGTGTTGCCATGTTGACTCCCACACATTGGTCTGTTTTGACTTTCTTGGTATCAGTAAAAACCTGCTATAGGCTTCTCCCATATTATTGCAACTACTGCCTTCTGTAACTAATTTGCATCCACAACATACCAGGCTGGCCAATCCTAATGCAGCGAGCATAGGAGGTTGAATCTCCCCCACTCTTTTAAGTAAAAAAATCAGTCCCTTCTAAGACCAACTGATTCATAAATAACTTTCCAAAGTTCCCCATGTAGGCATTTCATCATTTCATTCTTGTGGAATAAAATTTCAACCTGATTCACTGTGTGATTTTTTTTTTTTTTTTGTGTGTGTGCTTGTTTAAAGTCCATCTCTTGAACACAGGCAGCAGAGTGTGAACAGTTTGAAAAAGACATACCATCTCTCTCTCAACACCCTACAGGCAATTTGTGCAGGCAGGAGCACAGAGAAGAGTTTTGTCTCTTGTACATTTGTAAGTGCTGCTGGGAACATCTGTGGACTTTGCTTTTTTCTGTCATTTATGGAGATGTTCTTTAACAATTTTATGTTAATTGACAATTATCGCAATAATAACACTATCTGCAAATTTGTTATTTAAGAACTAACACATGATAAAGACAGCTCTTGAATAGTATTGCTTGAATGCAAGTTGACTATGGGACTTTTCATTTGAATACTTCTGTCAGAATAAACAGCTTCTAGAGAACTGGTATCTTCTCTAACCAACACATTGTTTCCTTCTGGATGGGACTTAAAGAAAACTAATGTGGTTTGATCAATTGATTCTAAGTACTTATTTGCAAAATATCCTGGACAAAGCTGTAAGCAAACCAATATGATCCAAGCAATGCCCATTTATTGAATATGATCATGCACTTATATACTTTCTAACAAACTATGCGGGTTAGTTCATTGTTAAGCAATTGGTCCAAATCATCAAGGCGCGAACTCTGTGGCATTAAGCAATTGGTGTACATTGTTAAGGCACAAGCCTGTTGGGGCATTAAGCAATTGGTCCATCATTATCTGTTCAAACACTTCGCTTCGAACCTTCATGCAGGCTGTGAAACTTTTCAGCTCGCAATTAGCAGTTAGTACAGGTTGGATTCCTCACATGTCCATTTAATGCAAAGTATTCCCCTACAGTAGTTTCTCCTGAGTTAGTCTTGCATTAAAATGGGCTGGACTTATTGCCCAGCCTCTCATTTTTTATTACAAGTTGTGCTCCTTGTCCATCCCATGTTTATGGTGTCACACTGCACATTGTTCTCCATTTATGCTGTGATGTGTAGGGAAGGGCAAAGACAGACGTGAGAATGTGATTGCCAGGCTTCCAAATCACAAGGTACATGGCATTGTGCCCGGCTTTTTTGCAGGGTGCTTCCCAGCTGCTGCCTCCCAGCCCCAGGATGACTTGCTCAGACTTGTGGGGTCTGCTTGATCCAGAGGTTGTGTTGCATTTGCTATTTTGGTCAACTTAACCTGCAAATCCAGACATGAAAGTTGCCTTGGAACCACATTTCATAGGTGGCACAGATATACTGCACAACAGCCTAAGTTTTCCATAAATGGTATGCATTAGTGAACTTAGATAAATACATTTAACAAAAGTAGGGGGAAGGTAATCCAATGAATTCAATGGAAACAAATTTTCCAAAGATTGTTTTATGTTTTAAATATAATTTTCCCCCCTATAGCATATGAAAGGGAACATATGTTGGAATATTGGAATTTCTAGTTAAAACTGTGACATGCATCTGCTCTGCTTAAGATATGTGTGTAGAAAATAAGCTATTCATTGTCACAGAATGCTGTATACTTGTCCTAAGTATGATGTGAATTAAATGAAATGACTGTTTACTCCAGCTTCTTGCAGCCCTCCTAAGGACTAGAGGCTACTGTGACAGGTGCTATGGAAATGCTCAGTAGGACCGTCTATGCTATCACAACCTTGTGACTCCCTGATGAGCACAAAATCCATTTGTGCTGTTTGCTTTCTTCATTTCAAAAGCTTTACTCAGCATCAAAAAACAACCTGTTATTCTATGTTTCTGCTTTTCTGTTGTGTTTCCTATGTCACAGCTGAGTATGAGGAAGTTCTTTACAGTGAGGGTGGTGAGGCACTGGAACAGGTTGCCCAGGGAGGTTGTGGCTGCTCCCTCCCTGGATGTGTTCAAGGCCAGATTGGATGAGGCCTTGAGTAACCTCTACTAGTGGGAGGTGTCCCTGCCTATGGCAGGGGGTTGGAACTAGATGATCCTTGAGGTCCCTTCCAACCTTACCATTCTATGATTCTATGATTTACCATTCTATGAACGGATTATAGAAAACTTTTCACATACATTAATATCCTGGCCAAAAAATAATCAGCACATCCTTGTGGCATGAAGCCTCATGGTTGGCCTGGAAAGAATTCCTTAATCTAATTATTTTCCTGGTTTGATTTAGAGCAAAGCAGAAGCTTGGTTTGACTATTAAAGCGGTTTTAAAAGGAGCATCTTTAACCATGGTTTAAAATTTTAATTATTAAAATACTTAAATGAAAAATGTTTGATTAAGGCTAAGCAACATTAACCATAGACAATTTAGCCATCTTGGATATGTTTAAACATAATTGAAGTGGTATTTGCCAATGCCTTAAAATATTTCTGAAGGAAAGTTAGTGTTGCCAAGATGGTAACTCTTTATCCTTAGATAGCTTTTTAAACCAATCACTGGTTTGAGAAAAGGAAAGGCAGGAACAAGAAATACAGAACATACCCTACTCTAAACTTGGACCAGATCTGGGTATATCTGCTTACAACTCTGCTAAGTGAACAAGGGGTGCTGCTAATTTACTAGTAGCTGTAAACCAAAACAGACGTTCATATAGCAGCTTCCCCAGAGCAGCATCAAAGTTACAGATAAAGAATAACTCATCTAAATATGGGTTTACAATTATGTGCAGAGACAGCTAAGTTTTATAGCAGGATGCAGGGTTAGAAGTCACCAAATCCAATGCAAGTCTCCTTATTGAAGTTCTCAGAAGAGACATCTCATACAAAGAAAAGCGCCTCCAGTACAGACCCTTTCAAACAACATCTCCATCTACATATATAAATGCATACTTAGGCCCAGAAAAAGCAGAAAAATCAAAGTAAACTAGGAAACTATTTTCCAAGGTCAAGAAATATTTGGAGTTTACACCTACAGTTAGAATCAGCTTCTCCTTGGTCTACCTTCTCCAGAAGACCCTTAAAACTACACTCTACATTGGGCTTGAAAAACCGTGTGCTGGCAAAAAAAAAAATAGTTTAACATGAAATATGAAGTGCAAAATCAAACAGATTGAAACAAGAACAAAAAAATGTTAGTTGAAAATTACAAATCTAATCTAAAGCTCAAGTGAAATCAACAGAAAAAATTCCACTGATTTTATTGGACTTGGTGTTTCACAAGGCCTCTTACCATGTGCCAGGCAGTACAAAACGTGTTCTTCCATATGCCCATTAACCTCTTATGCCACGGAGGCAGGGTGTTTGCCAAACATTGTGGGAAGGGGAATAACCACAACTTTTCAGGCACAGAGGAGGGTCTGTCCTGCTCATCACCTGTGCCAGCACTGAGGTGCACAGGGCAGCAGCCACGGGCAGCTCGGCTGTAGCCTCAGCCCAAAGCAACATCAACAGACCTACACCAATGCCAGTGTGCTGCTGTGCTTGGAATATGTGGCCAGTCCAAACTAGCAGTGGAGAAGAATATGAATGCATCAGGTTATATAAGGCAAAATACTCAGAGGATACATGCTTCAGTATCTGAAGGGGGCCTACAGGAAGGCTGGGGAAGGATTATTTACAAGGTCCTGCAATGACAGGACAAGGGTCAATGGGCTTAAACTGGCAGAGGGGAGATTTAGACTGGATGTTAGCAGGAAGTTCTTTACAGTGAGGGTGGTGAGGCACTGGAACAGGTTGCCCAGGGAGGTTGTGGATGCTCCCTCCCTGGATGTGTTCAAGGCCAGATTGGATGAGGCCTTGAGTGAGCTGTCCTAGTGGGAGGTGTCCCTGCCTATGGCAGGGGGTTGGAACTAGATGATCCTTGAGGTCCCTTCCAACCTTACCATTCTATGATTCTATGATTCTATGCTGTCCCATGAGCACCTCAGCAGAGGGAGAATAAACAACCATATTGCACCACATCCTACAACAAAATGATACTCTGCAGAGGAAAAAAGATGTGTAGAAAGAAATGGAACACTAGCAAATATGTTAACCTTCCTTAAGAGCTAGAACAGTAAAGAGAACCTAGGCCTCTGGGTTTCTGATGCCCTTTGCACATCCCACTTTTATGTACCATACATACATACTACATCCTAACTCCACAGACCACCTTGTGACTGCAGAGGATTAGGCACATACAGCGTCCCTCGTTCCCCACCCTCCATAAATGTCCACTGAAAGACAAAGGACTGTAAGGGTTTTTGCTTGTAGCAGTTACTGGTGACACCAGCCAAAGTGCTGGAGAGGTGGAGCTAGCCTGGTACAGCCACTCCCTCTCTCAAGGATATAAATCCTCGGCAGGCTCGAGGTATTGAATTTACCACTGTCAGCTCCTGAGTTCCTTGCCTTTTAAAGAAAGCCAGCAGGAAAGCAAGCAAGTTCATATTGGAACTGTTTGGTTTGGCAAAGTTGTTTTTTTCTGTCGTGCTCCGGTCTTTTTTCTTTTTTTTCTTTTTTTTTTCTTTTTTTAAACAGAAGTGGTTTATGTTTTGTTTTGGCACTTTATATCAAAGCAGTTGCATCAGAGAATTGAAAATTCCTGACCAGTTCTAATCTTCATCAGTGCAGCTGCCTTGCGGTCACACCACTACACAGTGCAACTGGCACCGACCCCAGGACTTCCACCAGGTGGGGCGAGCAGGCTGATGCACTTCTGCTGAGGGGGCTTGCCCACGCCACAAACCAAAGTCTCCTGCTCAGTCCGAGGGTACAGCTGGCTGGTTTTGCCATGTGTGTGGTATGGTCAATTCCATGTGCTTATTGCTGCTCCATCTGCCAAGCTCCTTGTCCACCTGCACAGCCATGAGAGCCACACAACTCTACCCTCAATTAGGAAAAAAAATACTCTTAATTTTCTTCTTATGCTAGAAAGTGAGTTTCTCCAAGCAGATAGAGAAGCTGCTTCCAAAAGGAAGAAGGGCAAGGGAAGAGGCTTTTTAAAGACCATAAATACAGGCAATGGCAGTCCAGCAGTAATGGAGCAGGATGATACCAGCAGAGGCTTCCTAGCAGCAGCAGTACTGGCTTCCTGCACAGACACTGGTTGGCTGGCATGCTCCACCTTGGTTTGCAATATTTGAACAGGAAGTTTAATTGAAAAACAGTTTCTTGTTTTACAGTTCTCAGAACTCAAACAGCAGGTCTGTTCTGTAAAGAGGACAGCTCAGCACCTGTTGAAGACTGGTAGGAAAGCCTGAAGAACCTCTTACCAGGTGGAACAGCCTACTCTTTGGAAATTACTGTATGGCTCATAGGAAAACCCAACAGCTTAATAATTTAAACCTAAAGATGCTCATCGATATTGATAAATACATTTTTAAAACTTGACACGAGTTAGGTGCAAGTCTCTGTTTTACAGTCTTGACATTGCTGCCTCAGGAAGGCAAAGCTGCTGCCTGGTTTTATCTCCTTGAATTGCAAACAGGAATTAGGGCTACATTTGCTGCCAACCAGACCAGCTGTGGTCAGGTCAGTAAAAGTTGTTATATCAGAGATCAAAGGTCAGCAAAGAGATTTGTCCCAAATTATGCCATTGGTTTAATTGTATTAATTATTATTGCTTCTTTGCTGTGTGTGAGCAGACATTTCAAAACATTAGCTTTTTGCTACATTCTATGTTTGTGCTTTTTATTAGACTAATTCGAAAGATTCAAAACGATGAATAAATTGTCACTTAGCTTGCTTAATCTGCTGTTGCAGCCTATGCCCAACAGATGTCACATATGAAATTCAAATTACATCTTCAAATGGAGCATGACTTGATAATGAATAATGCAAGACATATACTGAAAATTAGAATGCTGTTTTTAAACAGTGTGTTTCTTAACACAGGCAACATCAGCGGAAAAACACTCACCTATTTATTTGGCCATTTTCCACCTCTGTGAAATCATTTGAGTCATTGCTGATGTTATCATCTTCAGGGACAGTCATATTCTGCAATTCAGTCAGTTCTAATCCAGCTTTGAAATGCATCCTGGATGAGGAACTGTACCTATACAAGTGTTTCTCCCAATATTAGTGTGTGGTTGGTAACTGGTGAGTAAACTGCAGCCACAGTGCCAGCAACCTAAAGAAAACACAAGGAATAAACCCGAGATGTGTATCAACAGCAGGAAATGTCATCAAAAGAAACCAGTGAAACTTGGACAAGAATGACCATCCTTACCAATCAGATTTGTATTGTTAGAAGGATCTCAGATTATAGCCTAAATACACAGCAGTAAATACACAGAACAGCAGTAAAACCTCATTTGCCTGAATAAGATCAGCTTCACTAACCTTACAAATTAATCCAATCCTGCAAACAACTTCTGGAGGCAGTACTTATACATGAACTAGTAAGAAAGTCAATCCTATTTGTTTCAGGAAAAAAGATTAACTATCTACAAATTGAGGACAAAAATTATTATTTGTTTGTCCAAGTACTATTTTCAAGATTTGGTGCTCATCTTCTGTATATTCTCCATTCTTAAAAATATAAACCAGTGTCTGCACTGTTGCTAAGTGGACTGAACAGAGGGATGGGGTTATGCCAGTACTCTGTTTTACCAATAACTGTATTCCAGGTATACAAATATGTTAAAGATGTTTTTGGTAAAGTGGATGTACAGAAGATGTTTTGTGTGTGGTTAAACTTATTCTGAACAAGGACAGAAACAGCCAAATCCCTAAGCTCACATAGCATAGGAAGAAAGAGTAATGTGTATCTTGTGTCAAACAGTTATTATCTAGAGCTCAGGTGATCTCTCCTCTGAGAGATGTGTTTCATAAAAGCACCAAGAATAACACCAAAGGCAGATCAGACAAGTCTACTACAGTGATGGATTTCCTCATCAGCAATGCAAATCAATTGAAAGACCAGTATTTTCCAGAGGCTGGCCACTCTCAGCTGAGCTACAACTGCAGCGCAGTGCCGAGGTAACAGGATGTTATTTACAAAGAAGCTTCTGCACCACAACTCTCAATTCCCATTTTATGAATGAATTTCCTGCAGTACTGTGAAATGGTTACACATCCTTGGGTATGTGGTGAATGCTCAATTGCCAGATTGATTTGGGGATATTTTCAGATTCTCAGGCTACCTCAAACCTGTCAAAGGGCTTACCTGCAACCCAAGAATTAGGAGCATCCCTGACCTTTGCAGGGCAATATGTCAGGCAGGAGGACATGGCTGACTTGTTCAGTTATAATATCTGCCCGTTTTGAACTAAGTTTCCAGGGGCAAATTCTTCTGATTTATACCACATCCCCACACCATAGGCAAAAGAGCTTTGCAAATGAGCAGGTTTTCTCCTGTGAATATTTTCTCAGAAACGTAGTTTTAAAGTTTACATGTGTGCTCTTGACATTTCCTTAAGAATCTAAATAGTTCAAGTTTCAGGGGCAAAGTTAAAAGGTGAACCTTGAAGTTTGCAATAGTCAAGATTTGCTCTTTTCTACCACAGGTGCAACTAAGCACACGGTTATGGTAGCAGATGTGGCCTGGTACAGCCTGGTGCAAGGATGGTGTTGAAGAGGTGTGAGCTGGGTCCTTTTCAATGCACTTGCAAAAGAAATTTCCACTATAGATACCAGGGGAGTGACCATTTGGGTATTAAAACATTGTTTAAAACCAAAAGCCAAAAATAAAACCCAAAGCAAACAAACAAAACAAAAACCAAACCGAACAAAAAAACAAACAAAAACCCCAACAAAACAAAAAAAATTATGCTGCTGATAAATAAATGCAGGCTGGCAAGCAAAGGGTGGCTTTAGCAGTCACTTTCTAGAACAGTCCTCACAGAGGCTGTGGAGGTAAAGTAGTCTACCTATTTTGGAAGAGAAGAATCATCTTTTTATAAAAGGATAAAGCCACAAGAGGTGGCAAGGACCCAGCCTGCTGAATCCTATAGCTTCTTGTGACCATCAGTTCCTAAAATAAACAATTCTTTAATAGACCTGACAACATCTGTACTGAGATTTGTATCCCTTGGCATTTAAAAATCCATGTAAATGTTCATCTAAGATTCAAGCAAGGAAACTTTCTCTCTGGGTGTCATTTTGCATCATGTTCCCCCAAGAGGATTTTTCAGAATTGCCTTGACATTACCTGTGCTTAATAAAATTTCCCATTAAGTATTTCAAAAGCAGGTGCTGAAATTAGCACTACAATGAGGTAAAGGGGATGCTGGAGAGCAGACTTCACAGCTCACTGGTGCAGCTCCTGCTTCACTGTTCCACCCCTATGTAGCTGAAATGCTGGAAGGCCAGACTGGCAAGAAAATGGCTTCCTGATTTATTAGCAAGGAATCTTAGTAGTGCAAAAGTGACAACCTTTTTTATTCAACAGAAAACTGACTGAATGAAGACTGAGCGAAATCTTAGAGCCAGCAGTGCCAGCCGAAGCACCAGCAATCATTTTAGCAGATCACAGATTTCAGGCAGATGAGATGCTCCTGAACCATCGTGACAGCAGGCACAACGAGCTTTGAATTTTGCCTTGGGTTCTTTCTAGGTTAAGAGATTTTTTAAAAACAAAACAAAACACAAACCAACAACACCCCCCCCCAAAAAAAAAAAAAAAAACCCCAACAACAAATTGTTCAGTGATATAATGCATTGTGTTTCCAAGTATGAGAAAACCTTATCTGAGCACCAAAACACAAGAAAGGTGAAGAGGCAGTGGTGGGATTAGGGGCTGAAGCTTTAGCTGTCACAGCATGAACTCACAGAAAATCTTTGGAAAAGGATAACCACCCTGTCTTTAGCACCTCCAACTGTAAAATTAAGATCATAATAGCAACAATAACACTCAGGTTGTGAAGTGCTTGCAGATTCAGAAGCAAAAGATTGTAGAAGTGTGATACCTAGAAAAAAAATATGAGAAATGCAATTTTTTTGGCAAATAAAACTTTACCTAGGATACATTCAGAGAAAGCCTTTTGTCACTGCTATTCCTTCTAGGGACCATCTGCAGTCAGTAGAGTACAGGTGGTCACATGAATTTTGCCCCCAAATCACCCATTTAAAATTTATAGTTCATGAATGTGACAAATTTCAGAGTTTAAATTAAAAAAAACCAAAAACCAAACAAACAACAAAACCCCTACAATTCCAAAGGTTCCTGTCTACCATTTTTGCTCCCTACAGTCAAGTGTCTGCTCCAGGCTTGTCACTTGGCCTCTACAGTAAAGCCTGGCACTGCCAGAGGACAATCCACCCTAGCTGCTGAAGAGGTTTGCAGCCACAATGAGGCTGTTCTCTACAAATGCAAAACATCTTTTCTCCCAAGGGAGCTTTGACATTGGGAAAAACAAGCTAAGAAAGTCACCGCCTCAGGTGTAGGTGACACTAATGCTGTGGAAAGAAAAACCAAAATGCTTCAACTAATAAAAATACTCCATATGTTGACACTGATCATATGTTGATCCATATGTTGACATTGGAAGCAGTATGGTAATATTTGTACTTTAAGGTCTTTTCATTCAAGAAATGTAATTAAATAAATGCAAATAAAAATACTGTGTTGGCAGAAGATCCCAGGCTGAGTTTTACTTCCAATTCCTATTGAAAAGAGTTAAAAATAATCCGAACAGTGACTGTAGCAACACCAATCACTCCCAGTCACTGTGTCTACTACTCTACCCAGTCTTAAACCTCTCAAAAAAGAAAACGTCCAGAGAACTGTCATCAAATCTTTCTCCAGACACACACATAATAAAGCAGAAGTGAGAATTTTGCTCTTACTTCAAACTTTTCTACTCAGATGAGCAAAAGCTCCTTCTTGAAGCAAGAATCACTTCCAAAGAAAACCAAGGAAGAGCTAATGGCACTTCTAAGGGAACCTCGAAGGTCTGTGTTTGGTAGCTGATCCAGCCCCTCTATTTAGTAGAAACAGCACTGTTTTGGCCTAGGAGCTTGTCTTTCTCTTTAAACATCCCATGGCATGCCTTGGATAGTTTACTCATCATGTGTTTCTTGCAGAATCTAAGAAAGATTACAACTGGTCACAGACTTCAGAAAGAGCACTGTGAGATGACACGAGAAGATAAAATGAGTTTATTTTTCTCAGGGACACCAAGACCTCCATGAGCCATCACAATGTTTCAAAAACAGGGTTACTTTCTCTTCTGAAACATTAAACAAACAAACAATCACTCCAACTCCAGTTTTCTGGACTGTTAAAACTCCACAGGAACAGTAATAGGCTCAAGAAGTTTGCATTTGAAAAAAATATGATAGTTCAGGCAACCCAGTTTTATTTCTTCTGCTGGGTCAAGCATTAATCTTTTCTGGACAGGACCTGGAAGAGGTGTAATATCAGAAAACACTTTGCTAGAAGTCATGTTATTAACTGTAACATCATCACTCCTAGTGGCAATGGTGATAGCTTCATTTACTGCCCCCCCCCCCTTTTTTTTTTCATATCCTGCAAATGGCATCATTGGAAAAGCGCTATCTAAGACACATGGCTGCCCCAAAATGGACCAAATATGCGAGAGGTGTTTGGGTAAAGTGGTTTCAGTTGGAACCATCTTTGGGTATGTTTTTTGTCACATGCCCTTGCACACTCGCCAGGCACTTTGCTCACTGTATGCTTCCTTCAGTCAAATAGTCTTGGGGATGGCAAATATCCAAGAAATGCTAAGTAATTTTAACTGTGGAATTCAAGATAATTTGCTTAAAAGCTAAAATGTGACTCAACTTTCTTCTCAAAGGGAGTTTTGCCAAGAACTCCTCTTGGAAGGTTAAGAGTCACCAGAATCCAGTGCTTGAGTTTTACACAAGGTAGTTTTATTCCTGCAAAGCCTGAGATGTGATACATCTTTCTTTGCTCAAATTTTTGAAAGTTCTTTCAAATATGACCAGCAAAACATCACAAATATAAATAATAAAACACTGACCCTGAAACTCTGTGTACAGACTGTTCACTTAAATCACAAAAAACAATAATAGGCTTCATATGTAACAGTATCACACTGGGAGGTGGGAAAGCAGCTATCTCCTTTTTATTTGGCTTCAGTGACACCTGACTCGTGTAACATAATGCTCCCTATCTACTCCTCATCTACAGGAAGGACAAAGCGGAGAGATTAGAGAAGAACCATGGAGATAACAAAGAGCTTGGAAATTAAAGACTGACTCACATCCACTGAATAAACATATGCAGTGCTTGAAATGTCATTGCCTCCAACTCTGCAGCAACTCTGCCTCTGGCCTTCTGCAGCAGGCTGCAGCCACGGGAGAAGCAGAAGGATGAGAGTTCATCCTGGCCCCACCGATGGCCCAGGCTCAGTGGGCTCAAGGCTGCCACAGAGAACTACGGAGATGCTAGCAGAAGCCTGCCTTGCCCACAAGCAACACCACCAGGCTGAGAGTAGTGTGGTGGCCCTAAGGCCTTACAGCTGCTGCAGCCGTCACCAAGTTCCTTTTCTCACACAGCCCCACCCCGCAAGGGATGGAAACAGTTAAAAGATAAAGTGGAGAAGGAAACAAACAAGTAGCCAAAGACTTAAGAAGAAAAAGGAAGCAATTGGCACAAATGTGAATTCTCAGTCTTTATCCTGGCACTGCAAGACCTTGTGCTGCAACAGGAAAATATCCCTGCTCTGCCCTGTTGCTCCCCACACTGCCCTTCCATGCTGCCATAAAGAAAGGGAAGACAGTCTCAAATTAAGTCTCGACAGACTAGTCAGCTGATCAAAGGCAGGCAAATAAGAAATCATAAAATCCCATCCTGATTCACCCAGTGATTCATTACTTTAGGCAAAACACTTAGAGATGAGCCATAAAGGAGAGTGATTTTAACTACATTTTTGTTTTGAGCCCTTCCCAGTCAGTTTAGGAGAAGCATTTGGCAAAGGAACACAGTCACACTTTTTTCCTAATTATATTTCTCTGTGAAATCCTCTCTCAGTTTTGTTGAAGAGGTCCCAGAACACACCGCTACAAATAAATGGACTCTTTGTCTTCCATAAAAAGTGGAAGTGAGGCTTTAAGGGCACAGCAACAAAATGGACTGCCCAGATGTGTTTGGAGTGGCTAAACAGCAGCTCTGAAATTCTTATTTAAAGTAAATTTTGCTCTATGAAGGAAGCTCCCTTCGCATAAATTTACATGTAGCTCACTTCCTTCTGTGCCAGGTTACAATTTCTTTGCTTCAATTTTCTTTACTGCAACAGACTCTTAGTGATAGTTACCTGATAAGCTTGCACAGATAGTATGCAAGCTAAGTGCAAAAGGGCTGCGAAACACTTTCAATGTGAGTTTTCAACCAGCTGCCAGTTTTCCCAAGCACAGCCACTCAAAGTTCTTGGATTGGATTAAGGTCACAGCAATAAAAACTCATCAGAAAGGAAACTGAATTCAAGCTTAGAATATTTAAGTATTCATACAACATTTCATTTACTGTCACAACACGAACTTTTAAAAGTTAAANGGGAGGGGAAAGGCTTGGGGGCGCGTTTCTGCTCAGTCATCACTCTTTGGTAAAGAAAAAATTCCCAAACCGGAAAAGACCAATAAAATATATGAAAGACACACAGGATGAGCAGCCCATAACCAGACTACCTGAGAGCGCCTTGGCTCCCTTTCCATCCTTTAAAAGCCTTGTAAAAAGTAGGATTTGGACATGAAGGACAAATGATCCTCCATGTTGCACAGAGTTGTCTGCAGAAAGCCTTGAACAACTCAACGGATGATTATCCTCTGCACAGGGGCATGTGGAGTGTGGCGCTCGCTGCCAACTCACCTCCTGTCCTTACCCAGGTTGGAGGACCCAGCTGGTCCAACCACAGCATTAAAGGTCTTAAATGACAAGCCAGAGGATGCTGCAATGTGCTTCAGTAAAGCGCTCTATGGTACTTCTTAAAATGAAGAAAAAAAAAATCCAAAAAGGCAAAGTCAAAGAGGAGTCATTCAGTACGACAGTGAAGAAGATCCCAATTTAGTTAGTGAATTTCTATGTGCCACAGCAGAAGGCCTCTTTTCACCTATATGGCAATTCCTGTATTTCTGTCAGGTTTTGCCACTCGATTTCAGCACAATTTTTCAGCGGGGGCTCTTAGCCTGGAGAGGACGGTTACTGATACTCTGTATCCTTCAGCAACAGATAGACCTTCATTTTAGATACTTTTAAAACAAAGTTGGTGCTTTGGAGGCAAATGAAGGATAGAAGAAGTTCTTTCTTTTTTGAAACTGTTGTAGCTATTTTTACTTCTGATCTAAGATGGTTAGACTCGCAATGTTGGTTTTTGTTTTTTTTTTTCCTCTGTATTTTCTTCCAGAATGGGTTTTATCCATCAACAAAGATTTTTCCCTAATATTTTACTTTCAGAGCAATGACTGCTCCGTGTTATTTTATTTTGCCTTTCATGCACATGTAAAACCCAAACAAACCTAAGGTGAATGAAGCCCCGCAACACAAAGGTTACTACCCCTCGGTAGAGAGCTTAATAGAAATGCCCTAGAGTGGTCTGTTGGACACTGAATAGCCTAAGGAAACGTGGCGGGCTCAGCTGGTGGCCCTAGCAGACTATAGCTTTGCCTTCCATAAAACCAGCTGCCAAACACGGCACTTATTTCAGTCCTAACGTCACATAAACAAAGCACTGGTTTGCACACCTTCTCGTCTCCTCTTTCACAAGGAGACACATCCTAGCTACAGGTTGCACTGAAAACTCTGCAAAACAAAGGAACAAATCTTCTACCACAGAAGCAAGATGGACTTGAACACACACGTGAGCAAACGCATAACCAGGCCTTTGAACCTGCCTCTTTTTGTTCTCGCCTCCAGACCATTAAGAGCCAGCAGCTTAGCTGTTACTATGTATTTACGGGCAAACACGTACGCACATGCTTTCACGCCGTGGGCCCAGCCCGCATTTTCCGAATACCTGAAAACTTCCACTGCCCCGCGGCAGCGCTGGACTCAAGAGAAAGGCAGGGCTGAACCCCCGCCGGGAGCTTACGGGGGCTGCGGCACAGGCACCCCGGCCTCGCAGCTCCCGCCATCACGCTTCCAGGGTCTCAAACTCCGCTGGTGTTTGTTCTTTTGGTTGATTTTTTTTTT
>VWZE01006276.1:93839-120617 GCA_013396675.1 Eubucco bourcierii | reverse complement strand
TACCATTCTATGATTCTATGATTCTATAAAAACAGGAAGGCATTTGGACATCTGGTAACTGAGGAAAACTCTAGTGCAATAGCGTGACGTTGTAAATTGCAAGAATACATATTCCGATAAATAACTGAACCACTAGGATCCATGCACAGTGGCTGTGACCTGCAAAAAAAAAAAAAATGTTGGTATTCTTCATTTTCTGTAAAAAGCCACAATTATTTTTTCCACGTGTTCAAATGGAAGAAATGATTCACAGACCATGAGGGTAAGACATATCCTATTTATAGTCTGAGACATCAATCAATACAAAACCTTTAGACATAACAGACAGTTGGCTACCAAGTTCTGAGAGAGACAAAGCTGCAGAGGAGACTAGAGAGGAAAACATGGTTTTGTAGGGATTAGATTAGATGTCATAACATTAGTCCTGTGGCAAAAATAGTGTCTTGTGATTCACAGTTTCCAAGCTGTAGCTCATTAGCTGTATGCTTGAGCATGTATTAGTGCATTAGTATCTTCATTAGATCCTTTTGCAAAGCTTGTTCATTTTAACTAGTACACTTATAACACTGCTCCACTAGTGCCAACCACCTGTGGTTTCTCTCCACTGGTTTCCTGACTGCTCAGTTTCTCTTATTGTTTGCTCATAGTAATTGATTACAATATGATCATATCTAAACCCATTGATCAACCTTTAGTCTCTTAGTATTCAAAGTTTAAGCTTTAACTTTTGCCATTTCTGTTCATCCTGTCTAGAGCCCCGCAGACAAAATCTAAATGGCAACAGGAATGTTTGCCAATACTCATTAATGTACTGTATAGAAAATTGATACTCAGAGAGTTATTTTATTTCTTTTCTTTTTTTTAAATTTTCCAAAGGTTTCCAGCTATCTTTATAGCTATAGCATTTTGTTAAAAATTGCTTAGATCACTCAGTCATGACACATAACATTGTACTGCAGCTTGTCAAATTTTGGAGTCCATCACAGTAAATCTTATGTCACATTACACTGAACTGTGTCATCGAGGGACTAGAGTATACTGTGAATGTCAGGTTGTCATCTATGATTACGCTTCCTAATGGAAGTAGTGGAAGCCTCATTGTTAGAATAATTTAAAATGAGACTGAGCAAACTAGTGGGGAGCAATCTTACTTGGGCAGGAAGGAAGAAACAGCTGGAAGAAATGTCTGCCTTCAACTTATGTTAAATTAGGAGACGTGGTGTGATAGGTTTTGTTTTGGGTGTATGTTATACACTGATTAATAGGCCTACATTTTTGTATAGCCTTTTGTTTTGTAGACCACCTTTTGTTTTTCTCACTGGAATTACTAGCAAATGCTAAAACTGTTGTTTGCCTTATTCATCCTATTCCTGTCTTGTTTTCTTAGCTGTTGAGGCTTAACTATAAAATTAAGCAAATAAAAATTCATAAGAAGACAGAAAATTATCAAGTATTTTAAAACTTACTTGAAAATCTTGTCATCTGCAACAATCTTTTACTGATATTCAAATTAAATATCAGAATTATAATGTAAATCATCATGATACCGGAAATGATAATGAACAATGGACAACAAATGAATGCATGATATCAAAACCCATTTTTTATCGTGCTGCCATTATTAAATGCAACCTCTAAATACAAAGATACAAATGTAAATATGGGTATGATCTATCTGGCATTCTGCAAGGCCTTTGACATGATCCCCCAAGACATCCTGCTCACCGAGTTGGAGAGGTGTGGAGTTTATGGGTGGACTGTTCAGTGGATCAGGAATTGGCTGGATGATTGCATCCAGAGGGTACTACTCAACTACTTGTCCATATGGAGAGCAGTGACAAGTGGTGTCCTTCAAGGGTCCATACTGGGATATGTACTGTTTAATACTTTTATCAATGATACATTGAGTGCACCATCAGCAAGTGTGCAGACGACGGCAAGCTGAGTGGTGTTTTTGACAAGCCAGAGGGATGGAATGTCATCCAGAGCTACCTGGACAAGCTGGAGAAGTGGGTCCAGGTGAACCTTATGAGGTTCAACAAGAGCAAGTGCAGGATTCTGCATCTGGGCCAGAATAAACATCAGTATCAATACAGACTGGGGAATGAGGTGATAGAAAGCATCCCTGTGGAAGAGGACTTGGGGATGATGACAGACGAGAAGCTGGACTTGAGTAGACAGTGTGCATTTGCAGCCCAGAAGGCAAATCACAACCTAGCCTGCATTAAAAGAAGTGTGGCCAGCAGATCCAGAGATGTGATTCTGCCACTTTGTTCTGCTCTTGTGAGGCCTCATCTGCAGTAAGTATCCAGATCTGGAGCTCTCAATACAGAAGGGAGACAGACCTGATAGACTGGGTCCAGAGCAAGGCCATGAAAATAATCAGGGGGGTTGGAGCACCTCTGCTACAAAGACAGGCTGAGGGATCTGTGGTTCAGCCTGGAGAAGAGAAACCTCCAGGGAGAACTAATAATGACCTTCCAATAACTGAAGGGGGGCTACAAGAATGGTGGAGAGAGATTGTTTACAAAGCCCTGTGGTGATAGGATGAGGGCAACGGCTTCAAACTAGAGAAGAGTAGATTTAGATTGGATGTTAGGAACAAATTCTTTACCGTGAAGGTGAAAGAGCACTGGAACAGGTTATCAAGGGAAGCGGTTGGGGTCCTATCCCTGGAGATATTCAAGGTCAGACTTGCCAGGGCTCTGAGCAACCTGATCTGGTTGAGGATGCCCTTGCTGACTGCAGAGAGGGTAGGACTGAGCTGTTGCCCAGAACAGTAGACTACCAGAAATTAAGACAATGGCCCAGATAAGAGGCATTCATGCAGTTAATTTCCACTTTCTGTTGAGTAATTGAATATAAGAAGCTTAGCTGTTCTTTCTACCGATGCCTCTGAGGGTTGGGGTGTGCAAGATGCTAATTAATTTTACAGGAATTGTTCTCCTACAGTGGCAGTCACTTCTGTGTGCAGTACTGAACAACATAACTCCCATGTCTCTAAATATTCATCTCACCCTTGAGATAGCACAGGTCATCTTTATCTGTACTGAAGAGCCTTAAAATGCCTCTCTATCATACTGCTGTTTTCAAACAGAACTTGTGAGGTGAAGGAAACCCAAGCACAGACATCAGGCTTTGAGGAAAAATGTTTTAGAAACCACAGAAAAGGGAAAACAGAGGAATCAAGGATGTTCCTTTTTCCAGTCCTTGTACTGCCACAGTTCAAACAGAAATTCCATGCTATACAACAGGCTTTAGAAGTCTTCCCTTGCATTCCAGTTTTGAATAAAATACCAGATCACTTCCCACTGCCCCTTGGGAGTAGGAAGTGACTTGTGTAGTTTTTGACAGACACCATTACAATTTTTTGTGTAATTTGCCTTCCTTGACAGAGTGCTGACAGTAATGCAGAGAGAATAATTGAAATTTATTTCAAGAGTCATAGGGTTGACTGAGGAAATAGTAAGGAACAATATTTGGCACAGATAGGTTATAAAAATTGGTGCAGGAGAGCTAGAAATTATTTAAAAGGTGTATGTGGATTCTGAAAGAATCTGAATGTGCACAAGTCCATGGGGCCTGATAAGATACACCTACGGGTCCTGAGGGAACTGGCAGATGAAGTTGCCAAACCACTGTCCATCATATTTGAAAGGTCATGGCAGATTGGTGAAGTTCCTGCTGACTGGAGGAGGGCAAACATAACACCCATCTTCAAGAAGGGAAAAAAAGGTGATTCTCCTCCTTTAATCTGCTCTCCTGAGATCTCACCTGGTGTACTGTGTGCAGTTCTGGAGCCCTCAACACATGAAGGACATTGAACTGTTGGAGCAAGTCCAGAGGAGGGCCACAAAGATGATCAGAGGGCTGGAGCATCTCTGCTATGAGGACAGGCTACAAGAGTTGGGGCTCTTCAGCCTGGAGAAGAGAAAGCTTTGAGGAGACCTTGGAGTGGCATTCCAGTATCCAAAGGGGGCCTACAGGAAGGCTGGGGAGGGGCTATTGACAAGGTTTTGCAGTGACAGGACAAGGGGCAATGGGTTTAAACTGGCAGAGGGGAGATTTAAACTAGATGTTAGAAAGAAGTTCTTTCCGGTGAGGGTGGTGAGACACTGGCCCAGGTTGCCCAGGGAGGTTGTAGCTGCTCCCTTCCTGGAGGTGTTCAAGGTTAGGTTAGACGAGGCCTTGAATGACCTGTACTAGTGGGAGGTGTCCCTGCCTATGGCAGGGGCTTGGAACTAGATAATCTTTGAGGTTCCTTCCAACTGAAAGGGATAGAAGCTAGAAATAGGTGCTGCTTTTGCAGGTAGGAGCAATTAGAGCTTTCAAAGGGTCCCTTCCTCCTTGTTTCTATTACAGTTAGTGTTTGAAAACTCAGGAAGATTTTTTTCTCCTCTCCTGCTGTGCTATTGTCAGGAAGATGCTAAGTGAACAGAAACCATTTTGTTAACTTTAGAAAGCTGTGAAGTAAGGTATCATGCTGCAGACACAGCTGTGAGTGGTGGAAAAAGTAAAGTGTTGGAAGTCTACTGACCTTTGCAATTGCCAGAAACAATAGTTTGGGGACAGTTGCAATGAGTAAACCCATAATTTATATCGATTCAACTAAGGCTCAAAGATAGAATTCACACTCTGGTCCCAGGGGTACTAACCTACAATCTCCTAACAGGAATGGAGGTACATTTCATGAGGAAAGGAAAAGTTCTTTAACTCCTTCTTTTCCTGTAGGGTGTCAGACCACAGAACACCACAAACTCTTCTTTTGCCCCTTCTATTCACAACATGATGATTTTTCCACAAATTGTGAAAAAGTTTATTCTGTGTTGTCAACTATGATTAGAAGACATTATCCAGCTTCTGCTTACTTAATCAAATTTCTTCTCATGTCCATAGCTAGTTCAGAACCTAATGAAAACATTAATATGTCTGATTATATTTTCCTCAGATGAATGACTTGGTCCTCAGTAGCATCATGTGTTTGGATTAACATAATCTTTCATTCTAAGCTTAGCACGGGAAAGTTTAGAATGATTTGGCATTATCCACTACTGATGAGCATTGATTATAACTACTGTGTGGGTACATACATAGCAAACTTATGCTTGCCCAGCCCGTGGTGGAGTGGCAGATCTCAGCACACAGTGGCTTTTCCTGAGGTAGGTGTAGTGGGGCACACCCAAGTCCCTGCCCCACTGGAGGTTTGAATGGGGTGTGAAACTGTTCTGCTCCCCTCCCCTCCCCACCTCTGGTTCTGGGATTTTGGAATGTGGAAGGAGTAGGTGTTAAGTACCTTACCTCACCCCGCAGGCTTGAACGGGGGAGAGCAAATCACCCCACCGTGTATATATGGCAATGGGACACATTATCTAGTGGGACTTTAAGCGGGACTTCGAGGTGGACTTTGAGGAGACTGCTATGTTGGACTTTGATAGGGATTTAAGAGGGACTGCCAGCCATGGACTGCTAGCCATGGACTACCAGCATCAGACCATCAGATCCTGCCTGCCTGTTGAAGGGACCTGCCTCTGCCATAATTGTGGGTACCCTGTGAGCAGCCTGAGCTTTACCCTGTGCTGCCCCATGATCTGCACTTCAAGGCACTGCCATGGAAGACTGCCGACAAGGAGCCAAGGGACTATCTCTGAATTCCTACTTCACTGCTGTGAGTAGCAGAGACATTCCCTAGGGCTCCAGGCCGCCTTTGTTCGTAAGTGCGGAAAGCTATTATTTATAGCAAACCCTTTTCCAAGCTTTTCTGATTTTCTGAATTACTAAATTCCCTGTAAGAATCCTTGTGAAAGATTTTCCCAACCGAATTTCTGAACCTCATCTAATTAATTTTATATAAAATTGTGGGCGGGGCTTTCTGGAAACAAAATAACTGCATATTTTATAATTCCTGCCTCGTGAATTCCCACAACCGAGTCATTAGGGAAATGACGAGGAAGCCAAAAACCCCACCAGGAGCTACCAGCTCTTGTGAGAGCAACCAATGAGGCACAAGCAGGGCCAGAACAATTGCAGCCAACCCCACATCTATAAAACACAGCCTGCAGAGTGTGAGACACCAGGAGCATGAGGAAACAGAGCAGGCAAACAATGTGACACATCGTATAGCATGGCAATTTGTGTGGCAGTTTAGACAGAAGTGTGTACAGGGAGGGTGTAGTAATGGGTCATTGAGAGAAAAATAAGGATAGAAGAAAGAAAAAAAACCCCACACCATCAGTAAAAAAAAGAGATATTTCATTCTTCAGTTTGAATTAAAACGGAAGAGTTGACAGGAACAAATTCTCAAAAGCATAATCTGCCTGGAGAATCTGTGGCAATTGATTAAACCCTGTAAGTAGTGAAATACACTATTGATCCATAAACCACAATTTCTGTTGAGACTGGGTAAGCAAATTCCATACTTCAAAAAAGCCATCAAGTCTAACTGGCTTTTTAACCTAGCAACTAAGAAGTCTCAGAGCTAAAATAATTCCTCCTATTGCCACATTTTCTTGTAGATTTAGCCTATACATGTTTACACAGAGGGGAAAAAATGCTTGCTGTAAACAGTGAATTGGAATAAAATTATGCTGTAACTGACCTGCTTCATGTGAAGTGACTATAGCACTCCACACATGAAAAGCCAGATCTGTTTTTTGTCATCAAAAAGCAAAAAGGTAAATTAATAAACATAAAATATACATAGCAGTTATTTATTATCAGAAAAACAGATTCTGGTATTCGTTTTCAGGGACAGATTGCTTGATACTTCAGCCAATGTAATTGAACTTAATGGAATTTCACTGGAACTTAATGGAGTGTTATCATCTGTTAACATTCACAGTAAATACCTCTGCTCTAACTAAAAACCACCCTCCTCATCAAAACTTGTCTGGCTCATTCCTTTTATTGATGTCAAGACCCTCATCTGTCAAGTCACTATAAGCAAAGTAATTTCTCTGGTTATTTGCAATGCCTGCTAAATATACTGTTCCTCCTAACTTATTAATTATGAAAGAGCTGTCGTACCAGATTTTCACAGAATTCAGTAATAAGTACTGAAAAGTTGTCAAAGATCCTGTGTGAATTTTGTTTGAAGGCAAGTAGTTAAGCCTTTTTGAAAAGGATATTTTGTTTGTTTGGTTTGGTTTCCCCTAGAAAAATAACCAAATCTAGTTTCATGTTGTGATGATTTGGGAGTTCCTCAGCCGGCTGGAAGTTAAGGACTGAAGCTCTATTTACAGCTCAGCACAATGTACAAGCAGAGATATACACTATAGACAGGAATATGTACAGAAATATACAAGTTAAAGGTAATACAGAAACACAACTCCCCTCCCAGAAATCAGAGACACCAGGAGGGGCTCCCAACCACCCTTCCACCTTCTCCCCACCCCTATACCTTACCCCGAGGTTTGCCCCACACGCAAGGTGAGCTTGGAGGATCAGCCAGGGGGGGTTAAAAGTCGTTAATAAACATTAATCATCAGAGGAACCAGAGCCAGAAGCTGCTAGACCACCCCAGAAAGAGAAACAGACTGCTAAAATACCTTATCTATGTTTTGGTTTCTTTTACCCAAACAATCTCAGCAAACCTATGAGTGAAATAGACATCACCATGTTTTCCTTTCACAGCCTCTAGTGTAATTTTCTCTATTAAAATATTCTAATTAGCCTCAAACCAGCACACACGTGTCTATTCACATCCTCACAGAGCATTAAATCTTTTTACACTGGTTTTTTGAAGGGAAAAAATATGTACTTTTTTATGTGAAAGAATACATAATGCCATTCCAAATAGGTACACATTCAACTGTATGCCTTACTTTCAGCACAGGACTCATCCTGTTAATTTTAGGCTATCCAGAAAGAATTCTGGAAAGTGTTAATGCAGTGTCACTTGTAAAAATATTCTTGTCTTTGCTCCTTATGCTTTGAAGTAATCTAAATTATTTCACATGACATGCATTTTCGTGCTAAGAACTTAATACTGATTATTAATAGTAGTGAATTCTACCTATTTTCTGTCTATATATTCTATCAATTCTTTCTATCAGTGAATTGTTTGAAAGAGTGTATCATTGGGAATTATCATTGTGCCCATTCTTACCTGAGTAGTGAGGCATTGAGTTCAAAATAGTCGTTAACAGCTACCAGCAGACAAATGGGAAAGCAATTGAATAAAATCTGCATTTAGAGTCACAGTTCAATAACCTGCCCTGCCTCTGACAGGCCTTTGAAGTACTATTCCTACAAATCCATCACCCCTGCTTTTTCAGTCTGAAAGATGTCAGATGGTTCTGACAGTCCACTTAGAGAATGATTAGTAACAGAGGTTAACCATGCTCATGAGCAAAAGCCTACTCTCCAAAATAAAGGTTAGGCATCTATTCATTATGGTTTAACCTTGGCTGGCATCTCAGCCCACAGTGCTTTTCCCCACAGCAGGATGAGGAAAAGAATCTGAAGAATAAAACTGTGACAACTAATGGGTTGAGATAAATGCAGTTTAACAGGTAAAATAAAAATTGTGCATTCAAGCAACGATAAAGAGTTCATTCACTGCTTCTCATTGTCAGTCAGATATTCATCTATCTTCAGGAAAACACAATTCCATCACATGAAATGTTTACTTGGGAAAACAAATGTCATAGCTCAAAACACTTCCTTTCCCTCCTTCTTCCCTCAGCTTTGATTACAGAGTGTGGCGTATGGTGTGGGATATCCCTTTAGTCAGTTGGTGTAAGCTGTCCCAGATATGTCCTTGCCCAAATTCTTGTACACCTTTAGTCTGCTAGCTGAGGAAGTAGCATGATAATCAGAGAAGACTTTGACACTATGTGAGGACTGCTCAGCAATAACTAAAGTATCAGTGTCTTATCAACACTGTTTTCATCACAAATTCTAAACGTGGCACCACGTGAGCTACTATGGTGAAAATTAAATCTCTGCCAGGGAGAAAAGACCTATACATTGCATAATGTGGCAAAGAGCAAAGCCATCTCCAACCAAAGAGGTGGCAGTCATAGTGTTTAAAGGGGGGGCTTTAGCCCAGTTGGAAGAAAATATTTACTGAAATATTTTAGCAATTTTCACACTGGATAGCTAATCTTTTTATTTGATTCGGTGCATTAAAGGAAAAAGTGAGGTATTTTAATAAGTTCTGAGAGTTAGAAAGGGGATTACCATTCTAAATATTGTTAAAAGACTGATATATATATATTGTGGTCAAGTCAGGCCAAGAGTCTGAAGTACAGATGAAAACTCTCTCCTCCTTGAAGAACCTGCAATGATCACAAAACCAGGAAAATGTAGTTTGGTAGCAACAGGATGTAAAAGGCAAATCTCAGATAATTAAATAGGTATTTAACATATCATTGCTAGTTTTCAAAAGAACATTATCTAATCAACTAAATCATGACACCAAGTGCCACATCCAGTCTCTTTTTAAACACCTCCAGGGATGGTGACTCCACCACCTCACCAGGTAGCCCATTCCAAAGCCAATCACTCTTTCTGTGAAGAACTTCTTCCTAACATCCAGCCCGAACCTACCCATGCACAGCTTGAGACTGTGTCCTTTTGTTATGTTACTGGCTGCCTGGGAGAAGAGATCAACCTCCACTTGGCTACAACCTCTTTTCAGGTAGTTGTAGAGAGCAATGAGGTCTCCCCTGAGCCTCCTCTTCTCCAGGTTGAACACCCCCAGCTCCCTCAGTTGCTCCTCACAGAGCTGTGCTCCAGCCCCCTCACCAACAATTCTACCCTTCTCTGGACACGTTCAAGCACCTCAACATCTTTCTTAAATTGAGGTGCCCAGAACCAGACACAGTACTCAAGGAATGACCTAAGGAGTGCTGAGTACAGGGCCAGACTGATTTCCTTGGTCCTGCTGGCCACACTATTCCTGATACAGGCCAGGATGCCATTGGCCTTCTTGACTACCTGGGTACACTGCCGGCTCATGTTCAGTTGCCTGTCAACCAGTGCACCCAGTTCCCTCTCTGCCTGGCCACTCTCCAGCTACTCTGTCCCCAGAAAAAAATGTATGTAATTTTTTGTTGGGAAAACAGTAAGGTAGCATATGTATGTTTGCTTGATTATCCATGATTTTTGAGAAAAAACAAAGAAAAAACCCAAAAGAAACCAAAACCAACCAAGCAACCCAAAGAAAACAGAAAAGTTACATAATGCTGAGAGTAATGCAAGAAATGTATTTAAAATTTCCTATGCCATTTATATTTATGATTACTATGATTACATAAAGTACAAAGAGAGGAATTTTTAAAAACAATACTCAAAGACTGAAAAAAAATTAAATGTTAAGCAGTCATTTAAAATCATACAGCTCCCTTCCCATTATAATGGTTGCATCCTTTAAATATTATTGAAAGGAAACAATTCTGTCTGTCCATACATACGATACATGTAACAGTTTATAAAGCTCATTAGTAATATAGATAGTATAGGAAAGTGTTAACTTTGGAGCTAAAGTTCTATTCAGGTAGAATCACATGCAGTAGAGTAAATGGGTATGTCAAATATTTTAATTAAAATGTATTGGGCAGTCTATCTCTCTTGAACATAAACGTATTCAACAATTTTAATTAAGGATTTTCTGTGTGAGAATGCCAGTTTTCAGTTTCCTTTTTTTTTTTTTTGTGTGTGTGTGCCATGTCTGGAGGTCAGACAAGGGAACTTACCCCTCGCGTGAAATCACTGCTGCACTGGCAGCTGGAAGGGTGTGACAAAGTGCAGTGACATTTACAAATCCTTTGATTGCCAGGGATGATTGTATGCTCTGGTTATTCAGAGGAGTGTTTATTGTTTCCTTGTAGCAACCGTAAAAGTGTTAGTCATCAGATTATATGTGTTCAGAAGAAAAGGGTACAATAAAGGTGAATTATCTAGTCTAGAAATATAAGAAGAGAAATCTAGGACACTAACTTGCTTGGACTCCTTTTTCAATGCTTGAAACTATAAGCAGAGCTTAGAACATCTAAGTGGTAATGAAACTTTAAAATGGATGAAGGGAGGCTCTAATCACAGCTACCTATTACCTTCATCTGGTGGCACTATTTCCAGCCAGCCAATCCAGCCCAACTGACACAACTGCCTTCTGAGAAGAGTTTCTTTGTCTTTTCTAGTTACTATGGTCGTATACCTTAACAGTGACACGAGTGGAGAAATCACCTTATTGCTGCTGGAAGTCACAAGCTTCAACTTCCACTCTCATAGCCATCTCCATGACACTCTCCACATTCTCAAGTATGTCCTCAAACTCTGCTCCATCCCTAGAGTGTCTGCAAATAACCTGTGGACCTTCCAATCATCCTCCTTGATTGTACACAGTCTGGTCATTGCTTCTCTCAGGTGAGCTTCAACAAAAATTGTGTGCATCATTCACAGATAATGCCACTAAAACCTCCACTCTAAGGACAAGGTCTGCACCTGAACCACAACAGCCAGTTTTACTGGCACAGTTGGTCACTTTACAGTGTCATCACTCACAACATTCTGTGTTCTGCAAACCCGTAAAGCAGCAGCTCAAGGCCTCCTTGGTGCTCCCTTCCACATCAACTGCCAAATCCCCATTTACTCATTCTGTTAACCATAAAGTTAATAAAGAGGTGTTACTGACACAAGCCTTTTCTGAATCGTGATAAAACTTCCAATTAACACTCTCAAAATATTTTACTTAATTGTGTGAAAATGATGTTTAAAACTGTTTGTGCCTTTGGAAGGAAAACCAATCCAAGCTATATTGGCACCTTGGAATTTTCTGCTTGTACAAGCAATACACAATCTTACTGCTGACCTGAGAGTTTCAAAGTGCATGATGATCTCATCTCAAACTGCAAAATATAGAAGACATATTTATCCTACATCACCTCCTTAAATGTAAAACTTAATATATGACATATAATATATGACATATGAAATCAGAAATAGTATATGTATTAAAATGTATGAATATATCAACTCAAGCATTAAAACACTTCCTTGCATGTGTTTCTCCTTTTCATGAGAGAATTGCAAACGTCAGTCATAGTCTTAAATGTATAAATAGAAACTAGTACCTAATACAGTTACAAATGAGTCAGTACAACTGATTTATACTTTTCCTCAGATTTAGACATATTTTGTTCTTTCAAAAGATTGCAAGCTTCTTCTGCTCTGTGGGACTGGGTGGCACCATCTGCCTTTAGCATGCAGTTGTTATTGTTTTGCACTCATGGGCATTTTATAGCAGCAGCTCTGCAATTAGATGACAATTAGTGAGTTGCCCAGTTTTGAAGGAACTAGTTCTGTAGAAAGCAATGCACCTATTACATCTCTGTGCAGATGTTTTGCACAGATGGTAGAGTGTTTTTTAGGAGTTATAAATAAAGACCCTCAGTCTGATGGCATGTGTATGCATGGCTTGAAGAATGGGTTTAGTCTTCTTTACCCTTCCATAACCAGTTATTTTGAACTTTTATTTCTCATGTTATTTTATTTCTTATGAAAACTGTTATAGTGAAGATACCCAGAATTATCAACAGCCTGAGACCACCTTTCTAAAATGTAACCTTATACACGAATGATTTTCTTGACTGCGATGAACTTCAGGTAATATTTAAATAAAGGGAGAAAAATGAGACCAAAAACTAAAAAAAAAAAAATTAATCTGTCAAATTAATATGATTCATCATTCCAAGGGTTCAACTTCTGAGACTATTCTGTTTAATCTGGTTTTATGTTGTCATTTGACTACATCTTAGGCCATAAGAGATCTATTTCATATATATTAATTCGTTAGCTGGAACATACATACTTTAGCCAAATATTGAATGCTAATATAATGCCATGACTATTCTGCTGACCTGTTTGGTGTAAGATTATATTTCTTTTGAAAGGTCACACTTCATATGAATGGCAGGTACATTATAAAATCTACTGTTGTCTCCCTTCATATGTATAGCTAAGGGACACAGTTAAATTAATTCTTGCCCACAATGAAGAACGAAGATTCTGCAGGTGCAAACCAAATGCAGCTATCTCACACTATGTCTGGTTAAGTGCTCAAAAAGTATTAAAACACTTCAAAACATTCACTCAACTTGGTGTTCAGCCTTTAAACTACACAAAGTCTATAGTTTGGTGCTTGCCTAAGTGCCCAGAGGCACAGTTTTCCACATGTTCAAATCACAGAGATGCTGGGAGAAATGAGAAAATGTTACTTGCACCCCAACCCTGTAGGCATTTGTGCCTGAGAAGAAACCAGGGAGATAAACATTTTCAGAGAAACCTGTTGGAGTGGTGTCAGAACAAAGCACAAATGAAGCAAAGCTAATCTATTTATAAAGCCCTCAGCTGAGAAGCGTGTACAAATCAGACAGATTTGCTTGAGCTCTGCCTTCATACTCTGTAAGAGCTGTTGCTAATGTACTTGAGCTAGTGATTCTAGGAGAGTTTGGAACACACGGTGCTCCCAAAAGGACAGAAGAAAATAATGTCTTGCAGTGACTGAATTTAATTGATGTGCATTTCAGTCTCTTTAGCCTTTTCCAGTTAGAATTCCTGTTTCGTAGCATTTGAGAATTTAATCACTGCAGAGGTTCAAAGCTGTTTCATTACAATTTAAGTACAAAGAGTGAGATAATCTGTTATCATTTTGCCAATTTCTTTGAAAGAAGTATCTCNGTAATAGTGATAAGTTTGGGGTTTTGTTTGTTTATTTTGTTTGGTTTTAACCAGAAGTACAATCTTAAAATGTTTGAAATATAAATTGTAGCCTTGTGAGACTGGTTTTTTAAATGAAAAAATTTTGAAAATCACATAGTCATAAAGATGGATATATTCTATTGTTATAGTTCTCTACTTAAGAAAATAATATTTTCAGTGAAGTATCTTGAACTTCCTTAACTTCCCCCCCCCCACTTTCCCACTTAATGACAGCTTCTTTTTGACACAGTTAGCTTTACAACAATCTCTCCTTGTCAATCCTTGTGGTCAGCTTGGACAAGCTAAGTGCTGTTAGTGTCTGAACCATAAAAGCTCTTGTCATATAAAGTCGGAATTGTACGCCTTAAGTTTGTATTCAGACAGTTAAAACACCAGCTGTTCACTGCTGAAGGCAATATATAGTTTGTTTGTCTTTCAATCATGATCCCTAGCACTTCTTAGAAAGGCAGCCTGAGGAATGATGGCCATTAATATAAACTTGAAGTCAAGGAAAAGATTAACACAGAAAATTTCCATGCTTCTGCCAGCAAACATTGACAAACCCCTGTGATTTAAAATACCTCTCTGACAGTTTTGATTATAATTAAATCACAGACATATGGGAGCCAAATAACTGAATGTCATTTGAGCTGTCTGAGTAGAAAAAAGAAGTTTTAGAAGCAAAACAGCATGGTACTTTTTTCTTATTAAATGTCACTTCTTCTGTTCCCTGTTCTGTACTTTGGTAACTGTTCCAGCAGTGTAACTAATATTTTATTGCTAATATTTTCATTATATGAAAAGTAAAGAGATTCAGACTATATACAAAATAATTTGTATTTTCTTTGGAGTCCAGAATTACGTAAATTATACTTTCTGGGAAGATACTCAGGACTTCAGAGAAATCAAGACCTGCTTACCAAATTAGAATAACTTCTGGACTGCTTGCCTTATCAGCAGTTCCTCAAGAATGGTGTCTCTGTTACAGATGTAGCAGCCTTCGTTTATAGAGTGTCATTATTGATTCAGTTCGGAAGAGATTTAAAGTATGCAGCAACGAATAAGACAGCAGTATTGATGACTATAAAGGTAGGAAAGGATACTACAAAGAAGGAGTCAATATGTTTTTTTTAAAACATTGAAGTGTCTACGTAATCTATTATTTTTTTTTCTATATTACATTTTATCACACTGTACATGAACCAAGTGCCAGCCTCATGTAAATTATTATGTCTCAACTGATCTTTCTCCAGTACTTTGAAATGCACATATTAAGACTTAAGTTATCAATGGTTTAAACAATTACTTAGGACAGAATGTGTCTTAAAATTATTCAATCTTAATTTTTACAAACATTTAACAACTTTAAAATGTCTGACCTTGCCAATAACATACAAAATCACTAAAATACGTATGTTACATATGTACTCAAAATACACGATGCCTGTTTCTTCCCTCAAAAATATATGAACATGAATCTTTGAACTCAGTTGTCTTACTGATGTGTTTTCTTAAATGTCACACAACTTATTCTACTTGGTAATTCATACCAAAAAAACCCATAACTCAATAATCATAGACTCAGAATTTTTTTGATTGGCAAAAAACCTCTAAGATCATCAAGTCCAACCATCAGCCCAACACCACCATGGCCATTAAATCACATCCTCAAGTGCCATGCCTATATGTTTCTTGAACACGTCCAGGGATGATGAGTCTGCCACCTCCCTGGGTAACCTATTCCAATGCCTGACTATCCTTTCTGTAAAGAAATAAATTTTTCTTAGTATCCCTAACAATCTAAACCTTTCCTGGCACAATTTTCTGTAAAGAAAAACTTTTCCTAATATCCCTAATGATCTAAACCTCCCCTGGCACAACTTTAGGCCATTTACTCCTGCCCTGTTACTTGATACTAGGAAAAAGAGACAGATCCCCACCTCACTATAATCTCTTTCAGATAGTTGTAGAGAGCAACGAGGTCTCCTCTTAACATCCTTTTTTCCAGACTAAACAGTCCCAGAATCCCAGTTCCCTCTGCCTTTCCTAGTAAGATTTTTTCTCTGTTCCCTTCACTAGCTTTGCTGCCCTCCTCTGGATATGTTCCAGCACCACAATGCTGTTCTTGTAATGAGGTGTCCAAAACTGAATCCAGTATTCAAGGTGCAGCCTCATGAGTACCAAGTACAGGGGCATGATCAGTTCTCTACTCCTATTTGCCACACTGTTCCTGATACAAGCCAGCATACTGTTGGCCTTCGTATTCAGAGGAATGTCAACCAACAACCCCAGGTCCTTTTCCACAGGCAACTTTCCAGACACTCTTCCTCAAGCTTGTAGTGCTGCATGGGGTTGGTGTGACCCAAGTACAGGACATGGCATTAGGCTCTGTTAAACCTCATACAACTGACCTCTGTCCATCAATCCAACCTGTCCAGATCTCTTTGCAGGGCCTTCCTACCCTCAATCAGATCAACACTGCTACCCAATTAAGGGCCATTTGTAAACTTACTGAGGGCACACTCAAATCCCTTCTACAGATTATTGATAAAGATACCAAAGCTAACTGTCTGTCTAGGTGATTTGCATTGGGTATAGAGATTATTTGCTTCCAAAAATCCAGGCTACTAGGTGTGAAGGTTTGGGAGTTCCCCACCCCCCACACTTTGTAAAATGACCCAGACTAGAACTCAGTCTGCTGGAAGTTAAGGACCTAAGCTCTATTTACAGCTCAGCACAATGTACAAGCAGAGCTATACACTATATAAAGGAATAGTTACAGAAATAGACAAGTTAAAGGTGATACAGAAACACAACTCTCCTCCCAGAAATCAGAGACCCCAGGAGGGGCTCCCAACCACCCTTCCACCTTCTCCCCACCCCTATACCTTACCCCAAGGTTTGCCTTAGCCGCAAGGTGAGCGTGGAGGATTGGCCAGGTGAGTTAGAAGAAAAGTGATTAGTGAGATTACTCAGTAGAGAAGAGAAAGAACCAGAAGCTGCTAGACCAAGATGCTGTGCCCCTACAGTCAGACTGACTTATCTATGTTTTGGGTTCTTCCTTTAAACATCTCAGCAAGTCTATGAGTGAAGTAGGCATCACCATTGTTTCCTTTTTCCAGCCTATAGTGTAATTTTCTCTGTTAAAATACTCCAGTTAGCCTCAAACCAGCACACTGGGTTTCTGAATATACTCTCAGTGATTATTCAGTTTCAGAATATTCATTACTTAAAGGAAAATACAAAGGACCTCTGAAAATCATTACACAAAATGAGAAACTGATATTATGGAAAAAGATTAAAAGTAGATTAAATAATAACAGTCTAATTTAAAAGAGAAAGAGAAACCTGGATCAGGTGAAAGTAGTCAGTGCAATGGTGCAGACAAAATTGAGTTTTACTGCCCTGAAGGTAAACCGTAAGGCAGTCTTCATGACTGACCAGGGAAGACTGTAGTTTGTGCCAATGACAAAATGAGTTCTAGGTGAAGTGAAGGGGAGATAAGCAAACAAAAGTTAAAGATGGACTAAGACCCTCTCAAGAGATGGGAATGCCTCAAGGACAGATGTAGTTGTGGGTTTACTCAAGTGGATCAAGAGCTGCCAAACGCACAGTTAGAGCTGTGACAGAGGAATAAAGTATAAAAATTTCTGAGGAGCATGAACACAAGAGTCAGATGAATTCTTCAAGGGAAGGAAATAGAACAGTGCAACTTGATTAATAGTAAGTAATTCAGAGATGGACTATTTAGACTGAATTTTAAGACTAGGTATGTCCTAGGAAATTTCATTTAAGACAAGAAGGTAATCTTGGGGCTAAATGCCCACTTTCAGTACTACTGTAGTCTAAAAGCTGGTATTTTGATGTTTAGATGTTGCAGTTGAAGTATGCTTAGAAATGCTTTTCTGGTGTCAATCCATTGGTACTAGTGAAGCTAAGAACGTTTTGCGCTACTATGTGGGAGGTTAAACAGTTGTGTTAGAGAATGTTACCGTAATTTAGCTTTGCAATGACTGCTGCACACTTTCATCCCTATATAAATAAAGGGATCAATAATCTTTAAATAAGTTTAGAGCGAGAGCAGACACATTTACAGTTACCAGGCAGGACCTGAAAGGTTTAAACTCATACACAATGTCAGTGTAGAATGCTTGCACATACACCCATAATGCTATACTCTTGTTCTGTTATGGGTAAGATTCCAGTTTCTGCCTGTCTCAGAACCCCAGGACTCTGATGATTAGGCCACACCTTAAATACCATGTTCTGTTTTGGGCCCCTCGCTACAAGAAAGACATTGAGGTTCTGGAGCATATCCAAAGAAAAGCAACACGGTTGATGAAGGATCTAGAAAACAAATCTTATGAGGAGTGTCTTGTGGAGCTGGGGTTGTTTAGCCAGGAGAAAAAGAATTTTTTTCTACAACTACCTGAAAGGAGGTTACACCAAGGTGGTTGAGAGTTACTTCTCCCAAGTAACTAGTGATAAGACAAGGGAAAACAGCCTCGTTGTTGTACCAAGGGAAGTTCGAGTTGGATGTTAGGAAAAAATTCTTCGCTGAAAGAACTGTCAACTCCATCCCCAGAGGTACTTAAAAGATGTGTAGATGTGGTGCACAGTGACAGGGTTTAGTTGTGGACCTGGAAGTGCCAGGTTGACAGTTGGACTTGATCTTAGAAAACCTTTCCAACTTAAATAATTCTATGATTCTCTAATTCCATTTTCCTGCCTGGCCTGAAAACTCAGCTGGCTCTCCCAGTTTCGTCTATTACACTTTTAAGACTACCACTTTCTGAGATTTACTTCACTATAGTTTCCTATGAGAAGAATTAGTCCAAATGTCAAAAATTATTAAGTTGCCTTGATGTTTGTGATGTTTAAAAAAAAAAAAGAAAAGGCAGACACGTGTTTATTTCTGGACACTTGGTAATAATGCTCAGGAAAATCTCAAGAGTGAAATCATGGCGTTTTTAGTTTTGAGTGATTGGTTTCTTACAGAAAACAAAAGCATTCCAAGCTTAAAGTACAGGCTGCCTCTTGAGTAGAGGTGATCTTTTCCTGTCCCTTCAACTTTCTCTTCTGTTGCAGTATTACAAATAGAGGCTAAGTAAAATGGCTGGATTCCTTCCTTCTGTGATCTAAGATACTTAGAAGAGACAGGAGCAGATATGATTTGTAGACATTTTCACTTCAAACTGAATGTAACTCCTTACAAGACATAATTGGGCATCAAAAACTGAATCCTGGAAGATTTTGGAGTTTGTTTTGGGAATTTTTTTTTATCCTTATTAAGCATGCTGCAAATGTATCTACATAGCTTGTACATCAAAACATAATGTTCTCAGCACTGCTTCAAAACTGTTTTCCGTATCCAATTATATGTTCTTTAATACATGGGAAAAGGTGCCCTATAATGTAAAACAGACAAACACTTGGAGTTACATATTGTCCAGACTAAAAGAATCTTGCATTTATTGGTATAATTTGTTGCATATCTCACAGCTCACCAGCTTCATTTATGACAGGCATGGTTTTCAGTGAAATTCTTGTGTATAAGAGCAAATTTGTAATTTGAGGATTGACCTAACACCCAAATTGTGCGTAAGAATTTTGAGAAGTGCTACCATTCTAGCAATTTGAGAATATAGATTTCCAGTGCCTGGACAATTGCCCTGGTACTGATTCTTTTACTATCATAATCATAAGCTTTGCATGTCCCTGACTGGTATTTTTGCTCCTGCTTCATCTCTTACAAATTCTATGCCAGCTGTAAACTGTATGTGACACAATGCACCAAAATGGATCAGTTCTCATTAAGCTGCTCTAGTGTACAGCAGAATCACCATAGTCTGAAAGTATGTAAAGCCTTATAATAAAGAGTACACCTGGGGCCTTGAATACGTTGTGCAGCTCTGCATTCTTCGACATTCTGAACCAGAAAGTCATGCAAATGGTTGCATATTTCCTGTTTATGGAGAAACTTAAGACATGTTGGTCTGCTTTTCACAGAAAATTGCATGGGATTTGAAGTACAAAGCTTGTAATGATTCCATGATAAAATAGAATGAAAATATTTTCATTTTCTTATCTGTCTCCTTTTACATCCAGTAGACATCACAGTATGCAAGGGACTGGAAGCGACCTTGAAAGATGTAACCCAAGCCCCCATGCCAGAGCAGGGTCACCTGTAACAGATGGAGGTTACCTGTGCATAATTCACAGCCACATACACTTTTTCATTAGTTGGTCAGACAGACTTCTTGATCATCCTTACTGTCTACCCTTCAAATTAGCAGCAAAGTTGGGATTAGAAGCTGTACAATGCTTTGAATTTCTAGATATACTGAGGCAATTGTTAATCCACAGAGAGAACAGGCCAAGTCATGCCACACATGCCTCAACCATGATCCATACAGCACGTGTGCTTCTGAAACAGTATCCTTTCATTATCTATAGATAACATAAAGTGATCTCTAGGTCTTCCTGGTAGTGTCCTCTAGTAGTGCGTAACACAACTAAAGAAGCCATGTGAGTAGCCTGAATCTAGACCTTTATAGAAGGTTTACTGATCTGGCTAAACTGAACCTGCTTTCTGGTTCATATTTTCCTTACTTCCTCATCACTTGCAGAGTTACTAATCCTCAACAGAAGGTGTCCTCCTCATAATGCTTAAAATCTGGATGGTCATTGTGTCTGAAATTCCCATATTTGGGGAAGACATATTCAATCCTGACCAGTTTGTTCTTGTATATAAAGTTTATGGTAATATTAATGGCATTAAGCCTTAGAGAAATGTGGCCATTAGTTGTCTCATTAATTCATTGTACATTTCTGGTTAAATGGTATACTGATGCCTTTTACTTCCTACCTGTAAATAGAAAGTGCTAGGTAATGTATAATCTGAGTAATTTTATGAAATTTAGATACTTTTTGAGTTGACAATTTATGGAGTTGAAGTATCCATCTTTTCTGTATTCATTCCCTCATCTGCTGTTATCTCCAATGAAAATGCATGCAGTCAGTTCTCCCTTGTGCATTTTGTTTACTTAAATGATATAATAGTGGTTGTATTTTATGATCTGTATATGTAGTACCTAGAACAGTAATGATGATTAAGCAGCATGGTAATGTAAATACATACAAATGGACCTTAAAAGATTTGGTATTTATTTATGTCTACTTCAAAGAATTGGTACAGACCATAACCAAAGCTTTAATTCTGTAGTTCTTTTATTTGTCAAAAACCTATTACCCGCAAGGAATATTTCTTGCATTATTATGAAATAAACCTTTCAATGAAATAAAGAGTGATTTTAAATTTACTTTCATATCTCAAGGTAAAATCTGATCTGGATAACTGTATTTATTGAAGAGTGCATTTATCAATGAGCAGTTATATATGATACTTTCAATGTTGCCTGGGATAAGGGATTTTCAAGTTCATATTTCTTATGAAAGAATTGTGTCGTGAATACTAAAGCAAATAAACATCCATCATGGACATTCTCATTCCTCTAATAGATACACAATAGCTTCTTGACACCATGATGGATAATTTATGGATATAGAAGACAGATACATTTTGTATACACTTTTAGAGACTTCCAAGAAGTAATTAAAAACAAACAAGAAAGTAAAACAAACCACCACACTTAAAATGGAGACTCAAACTGAAAAAAAATGCTTAATCTGTATTCCTCTGTGCTGGTTTGAGGCTAATTGGAGTATTTTAATTGAGAAAATTAGATTATAGGCTGTGAAAGGAAAACAATGGTGATGTCTACTTCACTCATAGGCTTGCTGAGGTGTTTAAGAGTAAGAACACAAACATAGATAAGGCACTCTCCCGGAGACTCTTGGGCTCAGACACACCCTTGGGCTGTCTAGCTTCTGGCTTTCTCTTCTCTGCCAAGTAACCTCACTAACCACTTTCCTTCTAACCCCCCTGGCCTATCCTCCAAACTCATCTTGCACGTAAGCCAAACCTTGGGGTAAGGTATAGGGGTGGGGAGAAGGTGGAAGGGTGGTTTGGAGCCCCTCCTGGGGTCTCTGATTTCTGGGAGGGGTGTTGTGTTTCTGTATTACCTTTAACTTGTACATTTCTCTAAATATTCCTATATATAGTGTATATATCTGCTTGTATATTGTGCTAAGCTGTAAATAGAGCTTCATTCCTTAAATTCCAGCTGGCTGAGTCTAGTCTGGGTGATTTTACAAAGTGGGTGGGGGGGGTGGGGGAAGGGGACAGGGAACTCCCAAAACATCACATCCTCCAAATGTTGTCACAGTGATCACACTTCTAGGAGCAGGAAGATACAGATGGTTTCTTGTGTCCCTTTTGAGAAAAGCTGGGAACTGGGACATAGATCATTATTATCAGACATCTGCTCCATTTAGTTGTTGGAGATTTTTTGTTGGAGTTTGTTGTTCACTAGATTGACCTCAGAAAATTATTTCATTGACTCTGCCTTAGGGGGTCTGTCACACTGCCACTTCAATCAAATATATGGTCCAAAGGGAACATATGCAGTGATTAAAATAAAAGATACCACAACCCATTATATCTGAGAAGAAGCTTTTCTGAAACTTTATGAAATCATTAAAGGTTAATTATTTTGAATATGTATATAAATACTTGATACATAATAGACGATGTTGACAAACTGCAATATTTCAATAGAGGTGAAGTGTTGTCTACTTTTTCTGTAGCAAATTGTACAATTAATATTTCTAGGGGAAAAAAACCCCACAATTTCTGAAGAGCCTTAAACATTTTTCACTGTATTGAAAAGAAAGAATGCTTATGTCAGTTTCTAATACTTGAATTTGGTGAGGACATACATTCTGATATATATTTAGCATTAAATACATAGGTGGACTGAATGTATAATGAAACTGGCCAAGTATTAATATTTATGGGCTACTCATGCATCCAGAGATAAGGATAATTACAGGTCAGAAGTTATCATTTAACCCAATGGTTATCCAGTTTGACATTGTGATTAATGTGATTTACACAAAGGAGTGGTTCATTGCTGCTTCTGATAAATCCTATTATGTTCACTTGTCACTAGCCAAGTATTGAAATAAATGGCTGATGATGTACAATTCAGATAGGGAATATGTGATCAAAAAAACCTAACTGAGAAAGGAAAAGAAACTAACTCTGAAGTACATATACCCAGAACACTTTATTGTCATAAGAGTTATGCAGTCTGCATATACCTTCACAGTATCACAGTATCACAGTATCACCAAGGTTGGAAGACACCTCAAAGACCATCAAGTCCAACCCTTTACCACAGACCTCAAGACTAAATCATGGCACCAAGTGCCACGTCCAAACCCGCCTTGAACACCTTCAGGGACGCTGACTCCACCACCTCCCTTGGGCAGCCCACTTTAGTAGCCAATGACTCTCTCAGTGAAGAACTTTCTCCCCACCTCCAGCCTAAACTTCCCTTGGCGCAGCTTGAGACTAACTAGAACTATAATTATATAGCTATAATTATAACTAACTGGATAAAATTCATACATGATGCAAAAAAAGACAACAATATTGAGATAAAAAGATAACTCCCCTGCATGCTTTTAGTTTTCCATGTTTTAAGGCAGGGACATGAACTATTGAGCATGAAGAGAGGAATGCTATTCATGCACGTAAGGCTTTTGTGGAGGACCTTTGATAATTCTTGGGGCATAATTTCTTCTCTGTGTTGTTGAATAGAGTGTATCTACCCTTCAAAGCTATGCCTTATTTGCAGTCTAGTAATCTATTTGATATAGCAACATTTAATTAATGGGACAAGTCAAATGGACTGGGATACAAAAAGAAATAATACGAATAAAAAACAAAGAGAACTCTATTTTTATAAGAGTTGCCAAGTTAGCAAAATAATTTTTACAAAAGTTTGTTGCTCATACAGTTATGAACCTGGAGACTGCTACTATCTGTAAAGGCCAGAAAGTGGCAGCAGCTGTTGAAATAGGGTAAATTTTTATTCACTCAAAACCGTTTCCTCTTTGACCTATAGATTATTTTCCTTTGCTCTTCTGAGTTGTGATAAGCACAGGACATTTTTTTTTACAGAAAATAATTTATGAGGCGCTTGCCAGTCCTTGTGCTGTCCAGAAAAGTATACAAGGCTTATGTGTCTCAAAGGTCTATTCAAGACAAGAGCTATGAGCAGGAACATGTTACTATTTTTTAATAGGCTGAGTTTAATCCAATTAAATAATCCGAGTACATTGTAGGGAACATTAAAAAAATAAACAAATAAAAGAAAGATCATTATGCACATGATTCAAGGGAAATTTTGGATATAATATAATGGGGCTTAATGAAGACAGATCATGTAGACTAATATGTTATCCTTGTTTTGTATGCTTGGTTTAAATCATAAAAATGTTACTTGAATGTCTATAAAGTATGCACTACACAGTTATAAGGAGGTAATTAGTCAGACTTAAGGAGATTGTTTCTTACATATATTCCTGTTTTGTTGTGTCCTGAGAAGCCATAGCCAGAAATTACATCAGGAAAGAAAGGCCTGTGTAGGTGTCATGATAGACCCGAATAGGACAAATTAGGCCTGAACATGTCCTGGCTTGCCCAGATATGTTCTTCTGCTGTCCCTCTCTCTGTTTTGGGAAGAAGCAATTGTGGGAAAGAGGGCAAAGAACCTGGAGTCACTGAGTCTAAGGACCCTGGCTTGCCCAGCCTTGTTTTAATCCTGTTTACATCCTGTGGTAAACAAGGTACATACACTTGGCTTGAGCCTCCCTCATGCAAAGACTATGTTTTTCCAAAATTTGGGTAAAGTAAACCTATGGATTCACCTAATACAGTCAAGCTTGGCTAACTGCCATTCTGATTGTCTACTCTGTGTCTGAAGGCCCGTTAGGTCTCAGGCTACATTGTAAGCAGAAAATACAATGTGCTCTGCCATTGTATTCTTGCTTGCTGCCCGCTTGCTGCTGCTGCTGCTGCTGCTATCACTCTCTGCTTCTGGCAGTGATTCTGCCATTGCCTTCTGCAGCATTATGCTATGCGAACTATAATTAAACCCTGCTGCTTGATAAGAAGCCCTGATGCTTTGGGCTTATCTACATGGAAACTATACTGCTTCAAGTTTACCAGGAACAAGCTCTAAATGCCTCCATAGAATAGGGCTGCATAGGCAGAGTGACATTGTGCTTCCTGCACGTGTGCCAAGACATCCTACACCTGAAAGTCACCTGCCAAAATGAGGAGGCCTGGAAGGCATACACAGATAGTCCAGAGTCCCCCCCTGGGTGATATGAAAATCACCCAGACTAGTCTCAGCTGGTTGGAAGCCAAGGAATGAAGCTTAGCACAATTTACAAGCAGATGTATAAATAACACATGCAAATATTTACAGCTATATACTGAAATATACGAGTTAAAGGTAATACAGAAACACAACACCCTTCCCAGAAATCAGAGTCCCCAGGAGGAGCTCCCAACCATCCTTCCACCTTCTTTCCAACCCCTTACCCCCGCCCCCCCCCCTCCCCTCCCACCTTATCCCAGAATCTTTCTTACATGCAAGGTGAGTTTGAAGAGCTGTAAAGGGGGGTTAGAAGCAGAATGATGAGTTGGGTTACACATCAGTGAAAGCCCAGGGAGAAAGACACACCAACTCCAACAGAGAAACTCGTTGTCTTATATATGTTTGTGACCTTGTTTTTACCCATCTCAGCAAACCTATGAGTGAAGTAGACATCACCATTGTTCTCTTTTTGCAACCTATAATCTAATTTTTTTTCATTAAAATATTCCAATTAGCCTCAAACCAGCACACCAGGATAAGGTCAGAGATTGCCTGCCTTTTTCCCCAGCATCCTGTAAAGCCTGGGAAGAATCAGAAGCCTCGTTGGCTGACAGGACATCGACAGAACTCCCTGAAAGTGTTTGGGTACTATCTGAAGCTGTAGTTAGCCCTACCGAGTTGGGAGCTAATTTTTGTGAGTAAATACTCAAATCCTCTTTAGCAAAACTCTGTAATTGAATCTAAGTGAATCTTAGCCTTCTGCCTTAAAGCAGAAAGGAGCTCCTTGAGTCCATCTAGTGGACAAGCAGTATAATTGAGTGCAAGAAATTCTCTTCCAGTTCTAATGGTTTAAATGTTGTTATTGCTAGTTACATGTTCTACATCCTATGTTATTCCTTTATGTAAAGCTTTCCATGACCGTTGCAAAAGAACATGTTATTAAAATTAGTGGTCAGGGTGGTGAAAGTTTTGAATACCAAAATTAATAAACAATATTAATTTTGAAAAAAATACCACCTCCTGTCAATCAATACCCCTCCATTACAGCAGGCTCATCAAATACAGGGTCCTTATTTGGCATCATCATAAGGTGGTAAGTCAGTTTGGATCTAGTTTCAAAAAAACCCACATTTTGGATAGAAAATATTGGCACTACAAGAGCAAAAAAACAACCACAGTGGTACTCCATGTGTTGCATGTCGAGACAATGTTAAGTCCTGAGATTAAAGTCTTACACATAAAAAAGTCTCAAAAAATGCTATGAAGCTGTGATAAGATCCACTGAATCTTAAGTGTGTTATAGTAGAATGAGTGCAAGTATTAGATTAATTTTTTTTTTCGCATGCTTTTTGAGCAAACAATCCAGCAGTTATATAAAGCCAATATATGGCAACATATTAGGATCCTGAGAAACAACTCAGCATCCTAATATACTCTGCTGGTTTGAGGCTAATTGGAATATTTTAATGAGAAAAAATAGATTTCAGGCTGTGAAAAGGAAACAGTGGTGATGTCTACTTCGCTCATAGGTTTGTTGGGATGTATAAAAGCAAGGACACAAACGTAGATAAGACAGTCAGCCTGTCTGTGTCAGTGGTTTTATTTTTTTTTTCCTCCCTGGGCTTCTGCCATTCTGCTTGGATCCGTGTAAGCCAACTAAACATTCTGCTTCTAACCTCCCTTGCCCGTCCTCCCAACTCACTTTGCATGTAAGGAAGATTCTGGGATAAGAGTAGGGGGGGGGGGGGGTGGGGTGGAAAGAAGGTGAAAGGGTGGTTGAGAG
>VWZE01006276.1:76763-93738 GCA_013396675.1 Eubucco bourcierii | reverse complement strand
TCCTGGGGTCTCTGATTTCTGGGAGGGGAGTTGTGCTGCTGTATTACCTTTAACTTGTATATTTCTGTAAATATTCTTTATATAGTGTAAATATCTGCTGTACATTGTGCAAAGCTGTAAATATAGTTTCATCATTTAACTTCCAGCTGACTGAGTTCTAGTCTGGGTCATTTTGCAAAGTGTTGGGGGGTGAGTAACTCCCAAACCTTCACACCCTCCTGGGGATTCTGCTTTCTGGGAGGGGTATCATGTTTTTGTATTACTTTAAACTTGTATATTTCTGTATATAGTTGTAAATATTTGCAATATATTGTAAATATATTGTAAATTGTGCTAAGCTGTGAATATAAAGCTTCATTCATTAACTTCCATCCAGCTGAGTCTAGTCTGAGTGATTTCATAGCGGGGGGGCAGGTAGCTTCCAAATGATCACATCTACTGAATAGCATGTCTTATTAAACACAATGTATCTTAAATTGTTAACATCTTGTCCTGTATACTCAATTTGTCTAGCAAAAATTCTCCCTGAAAGGGTATCACAGACATCTGGTAATTTACAAGTAATGTATCAAGTATACAGGGAAAAAGAAGACAAAAAACCTGACATGCACCAAGTACCAATGGTAGCATCTGTACGTTCCACTTGGGCATAATGAATTCAATCTGTAAATTAAAAGATTTCTATCCAACAGTGAGGTTCTGTGACATTTTACTAGGTTTAAAGGAAAGGTACAAAGTCAAATGCTTTAAAAAAAAAAAGTGTTTTTATAAAGGACCACTTGGCCTGTTTGCCACAGTGAAGGCACAAACCACCTCTTCAGTGAGAGATTATTCCTTTCATAATTGTAGACAATTGTTTGTGTATTATATGAAAATGGGCTTTATCTACTTTTTCACAGCAATTTTCCTTTTATTACAGTTATAAGCATGCTTACTTTGATGCTTTGAAGGTAAAGAAACTCTTTTAACAAGCTTCATCTGTATTCCACATGCAGTCATTATATGAATTACACAGAAGTAATTATTTTTGTGCAATTTTTTGTCGAAAAACAGTTTGTTCAACTGTAGTAACAATGCAGTGCTGGCAATCATCAGCTTCACATGTGCAGTTTATTGCTGTTAGAGGAGACAGAAGTAGATATTCAGTACCCTAAGGGTACTGATATGAGCACTATAATTCAATTCCTGAGTGACCTAGCAATTAATAACCAATAATGATGAGGGCCAAAGAGCAAAAGGATAAGATATGCTGTAAATGATTTCAGGGAGGAAGGAAGACAGTTCTTAGTGATATTATGGCCCAATCGAGAATTCTTTAATACTTCTACATCTGTGGGCGAACTCTGCTGCATGAAAGAAAATAAAAAAGATAGTCTTCATCCTTTTATGATAATTAAATGATTAAATAAATAATGTTAAATAATTTTTCATAGCTTGAAGCATACAAGTTCAGCCATTTCATCAAAGTAGGATTCTCCAATATCTAAATTTGCACAAAGTATGACACGCTATGCAATAAAATTTATTATCATATAATTTAATAGGAGATAAGGGAAAAAGGCAAGAAGATTATCTCTATGAAATGTAAGTACATAACAGTATGGTGTAACAGCACAATATCAAGAGTGGATAACTTAATACTGAAAAACAGATGTTCCTACTTATTTGTACTTTGCTGTTATTTCTGGATATTTTTTCTATTGCTTAGGTTAAATCTTAAATATGTAATCATATTGTATCACAAGACTGTCTCATTATTGTGCTCATCTTGGCACTTGGACATTTAGATAAAGACTTAGCTGAAAATGGATGATGATACAGATGGAAAATGTCTAGAAATGTAATCTCATTAATTCCTTAAAAAGTCCTAAAGCACAGATCAAGTAAATGTGTTATTGTATGCATGAACATGGCTTTGGTTAAAACACCTATTTTATTGGGATGGTGCTGTTTTAATTTGAAACAGTTTTCAAGTATCAACATAGACAAGCTTCTTGTCTGTGAAAATGCAGACAAAGCACATATAGAAAGCACAGACAAAGGACATATAGCCATGTCCACAAACATCTACACAGAATCACAGAACCATAGACTCATTTAGGTTGAAAAGGACCTTTAAGATCATGGAATACATCCGTAAACCTAACAGAATCACAGAAACACTCAGGTTTGAAAAAAACCTCAGGATTATGAAATCCAAAAGATAACCCTACAAGGTTCGCCTCTAAACCATATCCCCAGTGTCCAATCCAAATGATTTTTAAACACAACTGAAATCTGAGAATTCTTGAAACTTTGATTACAAATATAATTCACCAAGGAATTTAACTATGGAAAAAAAAATATATCTTTATGCTGACATTTAGCATAAATAAATATGAAGAAGGCAAGAGAACACTGTAATGAGCTGCAAGAGGCACTGGAATGAGCTATTCAGGGAGGTGGTTAAGTCACCAACCCTGGATGTGTTTAAGGGTTTTTTGGATGTGGTGCTTGGGGATATGGCTTAGGGTGAATCTTGTAGAGTAGGGTGATGGATTGGACTTGGTGATCATGAGGTACTTTTCCAATCTGAATGATTCTGTGATTTCTTTATTGGGTAACTTTCTCAGACACTGAATTTCAGTTTTGCTCTGCAGCTATATTTTAGAGTCTGTGGCATAATTTTTATTTAATCCGTTCTTTTCTAAGCAATTCCTGGCCATGGTTTGAAATTCAGTATTGGCCAGAGACACCTTTGTATTCAAAAGAGCTGCAGCTTCACCCAGACTCATCTTACTAGTAAGGATTCAGTCAATAGGTTTATTCTGAGGATTTAGATGTAAGTGAAGATCATCTGTTTCATCTTTACCCTAAATCAGTATTTAATTGCAAAGTCTTCTTTTTTCTTGGAAATGTGTGTGAAGGCAAAGATGTCCTATCTGCTTTCTCCCTGTTAATTAAATCAAATTTAGGAAATTATTAATAAGTGTTTCACTTCAAGTGTTGTGTTGTTAAAATGTCAACATATTTGTGCGCCTTTTTTTTAGAACTTTGATCTGATTAGATGCAATTCAAATGGTATGATTTTTTTTTTCTTATTTCCTGAAGTTACAAGTTTATTTCTCTTGCTTTTTAATTTATCTTCAGCAGTCAGGAGAAAAATGCTGAGAGAAGTAAAAAAATTGAGTAGTGGATTTGGAACTCTGTTTCATGAAAGTAGATTCTGTCTAGCTCAGTGATGTGCATGACAGATTGCCATAGAAGGCTGCCCTGGTGTGCAAAGTGGACTATGAGAGCTAGGTGATTTCCAGGAATGACACTCTGAAGAAAACCAAAATCAGGAACAGCACATATTTAAGCACATGAGGGTCAAACAGAGATGTCAGAATATCAAAAAAGAATGAACAGGAAAATTGATGGACTAGAAGATAATTGGAAAATTGGCTGAACTGCTGAGCCTAAAGAGTTGTGATGAGCTGTACAAATGCCATCTTGCAGCTTATGGTCAGCACTGCTAAACATCACCTGGAGATGGTCCTATCCTGTCATTGGACATCACTAAGAAGAGCCTGGTTCCATCATTCTGACACTGACCCTTCATATATTTATAAACATTAATGTGGTCACCCCTCAGTCTCCTCTTCTACAATCTAAAGAGACCCAACTCCCTCATCCTTTCCTCCACTCCCTTAATCATCTTTGTGGCTCTGTGCTGTACTCTTTCAACCTATTCCCTAAGGTTCTTCTTGAACTGGAACTGAGTGGCCCAGAACTGGACACAATATTCCATATTTAGCCTCACCATGGCAAAGTGGAGGGGGAGGAGAACCTATCTAGCCACAACTGTTCTTCAGAACGGCATTGTCATTCTTGGCCACAAGGGCATATTGCTGGCTCGTGGTCATCCTTCTGCCCACCAGGTCCCCCAGATCCCTTTCCCCTGTGCTTCTCTCCAGCAGGTCAGTCCCCAACCTATACTGGTACATGGGGTTGTTCTTTCCCAGATGCAAGAGTCTACACTTGTCCTTCATTATCGTTTGACAGGTAGTCCTATTTCTAAGTGTCATATGACTCTTTGTTAGCTACATAAGCCAATAGTCAACATGCTGAAGTTAGTGATTCTTCTTCAGTCAGAAGCTAGGAAACTGCACTCTGATTGCTGTGTCCAGCTCAGGACTCATTAGAACAAAAATCTCTTGACATACAGGAGAAAGTCCATTGAAGAACAATCCTGACATCTATGGTGCTGGAGCACATTGCTTATGAGGAAAGGCTCAGGAAACTGCATTTTTTCCACTGTAAGGAAAGAAGGCCGGTGGCACATCTTGCAATTTTTGTCTGTCTAATGGGAGGGGATAAAGAAGATTGAGTCATTTTCTTCCAGGAGGTAAAAGGAAGAGAAATATCATGCACAAGTTGGAACATGGACTAGTCTGAGTAGGCATCAAGAGGAAAAAATGCCATGAGGTTAGAAATATTGAAACCAGTTTGCCAGAAATGTTGTGCAATTGTCATCCTTGGAGATTTTCCAAATTCAGATGGACAATGTCCTGGGTATCATTTTATAGGTGAATGTACTTTAAACAGGATTTTGAATAGATTACCTATGGAGGTCACTTCCAACCTAAATTACTCTTTGATTCCTAAGGCAAGTGGATATTAGTTAATTGCTTTTGAGCCTTTTATATAGAAATGCATATTTGGTGTCAGGGAGAAGCTCTTTGTTGCAGCTGCCTTAGAGTTTATGTGAGGACATGTGCATTCACATATTTACACACTCTAAAACTGCATTACATTTATGTATTTTTCCTATACTCTCACTGTTGTGACAGTGATGCAACTGAATATGAAACAAGTTTCCATCTTTCCATACAAGATAAAAACAAATAACTAGGTTAGAAGTCATAAGGATAGCCCTCTCACACTAGAAAATCTGTTTTGATACCAACACAATCTGGAGACATAAAGAAAGAAGACTCCCCTTGAGAAAAAAAACCACATTTCCTTTTTCCTAACATTCATTTTTTTTAAAATTTTTTTTTAATTAGTAGATTCTAAGCAAGAAAGTATTTCCCCATGATAGTCAGGAGTATTAAGAGTGATTTCTTGTCAATATTCTCATACTAAATACTACCTTACTGTAACACTGTAATTTTCATCCCATGGCTTAAAGACATCCCCATCTCCATTTCAACACTTAATTCTCCTATATATTCACTTAGCTGCATAGCAGGCTAGCTGCAGATTCTATGTGATTTCATGTCTTCTCCAGTGTTCTCTATTACTCCAACTTAAGAAACAAAAAAAAAAAGAAAAAAATTGTATGGGTGATTTAACACTGGAAAAGTCTTCTCAGTGATGTTTTGGAGTGTCCCTCTATGGAGATTTTCAAAATCCAACTGGAAATGATCCTGAGTAACCTGCTTGAATTAACCCTGATTTAAGTAAGACTGATGTACGAATCTCCCGAGGTCCTTCTGACCTCCAATATTATGTGGCTCTGTAGATGTTCTGTATCTTCTTCAAATGTTTTGCAAACTTGCAGAAAGATTATCATACGCTGTGACAGGTTCAGAGCTATTTCAGAGAAGGTCGGTAGGACTGAGAGAAAGAGCAGACATATTTTTTCTTTATCCCCTTTTCTCATTCCTCTGTAGTCATTAAGTTCCACAAGAATTGAAACTGCCAAGACTGTAAAGCTAGACTGTGACTTGCTAAGTGGCTCAAAATTATTACATTATGAAGACTCAGGCAAATAAAGATAATTACAAAAACTTCTATGTAATGCGCTGGATAAGGAGATCTTCACATAAACACTACTTCCCCTGTTTGCAGTGCTTTCCCTTTAAATCATAGAATCATAGAATGGTAAGGTTGGAAGGGACCTCAAAGATCATTTAGTTCCAACCCCCTGCCATAGGAAGGGACACCTCCCACTAGTACAGATCACTCAAGGCCTCGTCCAACCTGGCCTTGAACACCTCCAGGGAGGGAGCAGCCACAACCTCCCTGGGCAACCTGTGCCAGGGCCTCACCACCTTCACTGGAAAGAACTTCCTCCTAATATCCAGTTTCAGTCTCCCTTCTGCCAGTTTAAACCCATTGCCCCTAGTCCTGTCATTGCAAGACTTTGTAAATAGTCCCTCCCCAGCCTTCTTGTAGGCCTCCTTCAGATACTGGAAGGCTTCTGTAAGATCTCCTCAAAGCCTTCTCTTCTCCAGGCTGCAGAGCCCCAACTCTTGTAACTTGTCCTCATAGGAGAGCTGCTCCAGCCCTCTGATTATCTTCATGGCACTCCTCTTGACCTGCTCCAACGGTTCAATGTCTTTCCTGTGCTGGGGGCTCCAGAACTGTACACAGTACTTAAGTTTCCACTTTAGTAAAAAGCTATATTTTGTTTCTTACATAAATGTTTACTAAGAGGAGGTATAGCAGGAGCAATATTTTCTTCATGGTAAAAAGAAAACAAAGTTCAAACTGGGACATATGAAGGGATCAGATGAGATTAGTCTGAGAAGCAGGTCAATGAATAAATTTGTTACTTGGATTGTATTAGAATTTACACAATTCATAGACTTCATTCACAATGGCTTCTTTGCTGATAAAGTTGGATATGATGATTTGCATGCAAAATAAGAATGATGTTGAATATTTTGTCTCTGTAGCTACACCCTTTTTGCCTACTGACATATCACAATGCCAACAAAGTCTTTAGGTTAGCAAGTTGTGATGGTTTAAATCAGCAAAATACAGCCATGAATAGTTCCTGCATCTGTACGTGTTCTTTCTGTTTTAAACGTCTTTACCTATTCAGGTAAAAATTTTCAGAGCTTTTGGAACTATAGAGAATTAGTGGAGTATAACCTCAATGTCCTCTCAATTCATGCTCTCAATACAAAATCAGGTTGCAATTATACGTCTGTGTGTGAACAATTACTGTAGCATAATAGAAGCTTTGTTTGTCTACAGGGCACAGTATTACTAACATTTAATTCACTACTTCATAAAACCCTTTAGAACACTCAGTGCCTGAAAAGCCATCTGAAAATTTTAATTTTATTGTTCTGCATGTAGATGAGTAGTCAATTCTGGATACATTAGCTTGCTTCTGTATACTTGTCCTTGCAGAAATTTAGAAGTAGCAGATTAAAGTAGCAGAACAGAAGTCAGATATTAATTGAGAATAGCTACCACTTTTCTAAAGAGTAAAATTAATGATCTTAGAACTCTTGCTTATGCCCATAATATTTTTCACATTGACAAAGTTTCAAGTACTTCTCTTGAGGTCAAATTCCTTGTCTGTCCACAATGATTTTCCTTAATCTTCCTCCTGTGCTGTTTTCAGAATATGAATGTCTTTAGGCATTCCTATCCTCCTTCTCAGTGACAGCCGCATCTGAGTCACATACTGCAGCAATGTCTCATGTGTGATCCATGGAGAAATCTTGTGCTGTTTCCTCCAGAGTATTTACAGTTTTATCCTCGTGACAGGAATGTTACCTGCAGCCACCTAAACAAATAGTTCAGTGACTGAATATTCCAGTAAAGGTACAGAACAAAGAACAGAGAAGTATTTAGATAAAAATTAGAATGATACTGTGAGGTGTTACATAAAGTCATCATCAGCAAGGGCATTACATTCCTTGCTTATCCTCAACCACTCCTAGAAAGAAACTAGGCAGACTTTATCAGGTGAGCTACTGAGAAACAGAAAGTATTCTGAGTTCTTATGTGAAGGACACTCCTGGAAAAGCTAAATATCTAGCATATCCTGTGAATGATTCTTCTTGGTAAAGTGGTGGACTGTGCCTAGCAGCAGTTTTGATATGATTATTCCTTTGCCTCTCTACCACTGACACATCCTGCATCATCATTCACAGATACACAGATTACATCAGATTGAAGGGGACTCTCGTCCAACCCTCCTCCATGAGCAGGGATACCTCTATCAAGCTACTCAGGGCCACATCGAGTCTGATCTTGAATGTCTCTAGGGATGGGACCTCAACCACATCCCTGAGCAATTTGTTCCAGTATTTTACCACTTTCATCATCATGCATTGCATCTGGAATCATTCAACTCACCCACTTAGTGGCAAAGGTTGGAGGATTTTATGTGGAGAAGTATGGGACAGTGCAGGCTTTGAATGGTTCAGGTACTTTGAAGAGCTTCTGATGAAAACATTTCTCAAGAACTCATTCATATAATGTACAACATGGCTCAGTAATAGCTCCCAACCATCATAGTCTTGGGGACAATTGCACAAATCACTGTAAACTTGCCTATATTGTCTAGTCATTAATACACATTTAGTTATAAGAGCAATTTATGTTTTAAGTACAATAAAGTCTGACGAGGAAATGGACATTTGGGAAATACTCTTTCAGAACAAAGTGACCTTCACTATTTCCTAGCTGAAGAAGGAGGAATTGAGAAACTGGTGCTGTTTGTGATGCAGTACAGATGAATGTGCTACATGCATTTTGGGAAAAATGCCTTGCTTTTGTCTAGATCTTGTGAGATTAACAGAGAAAGTTGTGGCAGTAAAAATAAAGATGGAAATGGCCACAAAGTCTGCTCATGACAGAAGTCAGCATTTCTATAGTTGTGACCTACTACTGTAATTGAATTGTATAAATAATTTTCAACTAATAAAATGAGTACTGGCTGCACGGTGCCAATAATAATTGCATATGATGATATACTTGCATAAGAATAACCTAAATATTAGATAGTTACTCTGAAAAAGATGGAGAAAAATAAACATTCAATCATCAGAACAGTTCAGTGACAATCTCTCCCTGCATGGTAATGTGATATATGTCTTAATAATTACTCTGTACCTTCTAATCGCTATGCTGTGTTTTTAGCTAACCACTGGGATCACACTTGGATTGAAAAAAAGTAAAACCCCATGCTCTGAATGAATATAATAGATTACTCTGTGTGCAAATTACATTTGTTTGACTGCAACCAGTAAGATAACATGCTTAATCTAAAAACCTAATTATCACAAACCAGAAATTCATCACTATAATTCATTTCTGTGGTACATGTTACAAATTGAAAAATTAGCATCAGAGGAAACTATACATAAAGAACCCCTAAAGCTGTTAAACTATTCCAAACAGATCATAATTTAACAGCTGAACAACTGTAACATTACTTTATTGATGGAGTCTGCTCACAAGTTGTGACTGTGCAGACAATTTTTTTTTATTTTTAAATCAAAAGGTTATTTATTTATTTATTTATTTATTTATTTATTTCAATGGGAATATTGAAATGTGTTATCTAAGCTTCATAATTTTGTGCTTGCCATGTGTGCCAAAAAGAATCACACCACAGTTGAACAGTGACTAGTGATCTCTAGTTGACACAGGAGTCTATCCTGGTTTCACTGAAATCAGAATCAAATTTACTGGTGAAAGGATTGTTTCCATTGAATGGAAATACAGTGCATTTCAAATAAGATGTGGATTCAACCTTTTAATATCATAGAATCATATGATGTAATCATAGAATAGAATTATAAAATCAGAGAGTATTTTTAGGTTGGGAAAGTTCTTTAAGATTATGAATTCCAACTGTTTACACTAGCAAGTCCACCACTAAATCATGTCACTAAGCACCACGTTTACACATCTTCTAGCTACCTCCAGGGATGGTGACTTATCCACTTCCCTTGGCAACCTGTTCCAATGTTTGACAATCCTTTCAGCGGAGAATTTTTCCCTGATATCCAATCTGAAATTCCCCTGGCACAACTTGGGAAAGTTTCAAGTAATATAGCAATGTGTACACGTCTCTCGATTCAAGAAAGTCAACTAGGTAAGGACTTTTGCATCTATTCAATATTNGACTGAAGTGAAAGGCTCTCTTTTTTTTTTTTTTTTTTTTTTTTTTTTTTTTTTTTTTGTACTTTATCTATCTCAGAATGAATGAGCCAAACTGCAAGGCAGATGAATTACCCTGCTGGAAGTACTTAGGGTCAGGCCAAAAATTCTTGCTAGCCTATATAATTTTGAGCATCTAAGAAAAAAAGTGGTGCAACTGAGGGATTAGAAAACTGAAGCTTATGAATTTTGCTGCAGGAGGTAAGAGTTGTTTAGAAAATTGCACTTAAAATAATTCAGGAGGGAGCTGGAAAGAAGTAAGTTTGAATTATCATTAGATGTTGAAAACTTTAAGCTCAAAAATATCATTAATGAGTCTGCTGCCCAGTTACAATGGTCCTGCAAGCCAAATTCCTATATGACATATATTTTTCTGGCAATACCTTAAACTCTTCCTGCTGAATATTTAGTCTCACAACAAAACCCATTTTCTGACTATACAGTTTTATATTTGTTCACTATTGTTTTCAATAAAGAAGTGAAATTAGTTATATTCATCTAGAATCAAGTACTTCACTAATTGTTCTCTTTGAGCTTAATATCTCTGTTTAAAAACCTCAAACAATAAATTCAAATAAAGAAGCAAAAATAAAATATGACAGCAATACTTGGTCTCTAATCTTAATGGAATCTAATAATTTCATGTTTGACATGAAACTCAGTTCCAGGAATCTAGCATTTACATTAAAATATCCATTCTGTTACGTGGACATTTAAATGTCCAGACTTCATAGTTTCAGGAACAATTTAAGTACAATTTATACTATCTCTAAAAACATTAAAATTTAAAAAAAAAAAACAACAAACATTTACTTATTTTTTTTAATTATACTTCTAACATTGAACTCATGACTGTCATGATTTCTGAGTAGACAAGAAAGACAAGCTCAAAACCTGAGATTTACAACATCAGGCAGTAGTCTTGGAAGACTACTTTATGAGTTGAGATGAGAAAAATTTATTTCTCATGCAGAGATTTAATTTAAAAACACATTTAAAAATTAAAACTCTTAAGAACGTTCATTGCTTTACTAAGGTGGGAATGACTATGCCAATGAAATTAAGTACTGTTAATATGGGAATAATTAGAGAAGAACTGTGACAAACTCATTGAGAACTAATCAGTGTTCCTGAAAATCTTTTCAGACTACCTGGCTGAGCTGAGTATTACTGTGGTTTATATTTTGGCTTAATTAAAGCTGTATAGAGAATTATTTTGTTTTCCAGGATTCTGTGGCTGTTGCTGCTGCTGCTGCCACTCTCTCCAATCTCCCAATGGCAATGCAGCATGTGCCTCTCCTTACAGTCTTGGGGCGGTCCCTATCACCGAACAAAAAATATCACCACAATATGATTACAAATACTAATTTAATTCTTTTTTTCCCAAAAAAATTACTCCTTCAAAATGGCTGAAAAGGGGTTCAAGGTCCAACATACATTAACACTTTCAACTAGACACCATCTGAATATACTTATACCAATCTGCTCTCCTCTACCCTTCCTTCCTTTTGTCAGTGACATGGACAGAGGAATGGAGTGTACCCTCAGCAAGTTTGCAGATGACACCAAGCTGTGTGGCACAGTCGACTTGCTAGAGGGCAGGGATGGCATCCAGAGGGACCTGGACAGGCTGGAGAGTTGGGCCCAGGCCAACGTGATGAAATTCAATAAGGCCAAGTGTAAGGTCCTGCACCTGGGTNTGCATCAAGAGAAGCGTGGCCAGCAGAGCAAGGGAGGTGATTCTGCCCCTTTACTCTGCTCTCGTCAGACCCCACCTGGAGTACTGTGTGCAGTTCTGGAACCCTCAGCACAGGAAGGACATGGAAGTGTTGGAGCGGGTCCAGGGGAGGGCCACAAAGATGATCAGAGGGCTGGAGCAGCTCTCCTATGAGGACAGGCTGAGAGAGTTGGGGCTCTGCAGCCTGGAGAAGAGAAGGCTTCGAGGGGACCTGATAGTAGCCTTCCAGTATCTGAAGGGGGCCTACAGGAAGGCTGGGGAAGGATTATTTACAAGGTCCTGCAATGACAGGACAAGGGGCAATGGGCTTAAACTGGCAGAGGGGAGATTTAGACTGGATGTTAGGAGGAAGTTCTTTACAGTGAGGGTGGTGAGGCACTGGAACAGGTTGCCCAGGGAGGTTGTGGTTGCTCCCTCCCTGGATGTGTTCAAGGCCAGATTGGATGAGGCCTTGAGTAACCTGTAGTAGTGGGAGCTTCTGCTTGCACAGGTAATAGCTGTGGCTTTATTTGGACTTCTGCTTCCATTCTGTTGCCATGCATTCCTTTTTCTTATGCAAATAGCAAAGAAGAATTAGACTCCAAGTAAATACAAGTGTTTTAAGTCCACTCCACTGTGAAAAACTTATTCCCTGGCCATCTGGCAACTCCTTAGGTAGTAACTAAAGATGCTGTGCTGATCGATGAGGTTACATTTGTGAACTTTATGAGCCATGGTAGTAAGAATATAAGTGCTCTGCCAACTATTGATGGCACAATGGCCTCATTAATCTTGTCTGGACCAGCACCATGCATACACAGATTGGTTTGCTTGGACCACCATCTATTTTGTTAGGCCATCTGGCAAAGGTGGTAGCTATCCACAGAGATAAAGAAATGTTCTATAAAGTGATGGAGTATTACCTCTTTTAATTGCTGACACATGCCTGTTGGGAAGACAGGATATGTAGGTTATCAGTATTGTCAACACAGCTGACTAAACCGTGCCACTAAACACCACATTTCCAAGTCTTTTAAATGACATTGGGGGTGGTGACCTAACCACTTCACTGGACAGCTGGTTCCCTTCTGGTGAAGACATTTTTCCTAATGAACAACCTAAACGTGCCTTTGCACAACTTGAGGCCATTTCCTCTTGTCCTGTTGTTTGTTCTTTGAGTGAATAAATTCGCAACCTCCTTGATACAGCCTTCTTTCAAGGATGCTCTCAAGTTCCTTATTCAAATCATTGAATATCAATATTATATATATATATATATATATATATAAAAGCTCAGTACTGAGCTTTGGGGACACCACTTGTGACTGGCTCACAGCTGGATTCAACTCCATTCACCACAACTCTTTAAGCCCATTCCAACGCCAATCACTCTCTCCTCCTAATATCCAGTCTATACCTCCCCTGGCACAACTCGAGATTGTATCTCCCTGTTCTGTTGCTGGTTGCCTGGGAGAAGAGACCAATGCCCACCTGGCTACAACCTCCTTTCAGGTAGTTGTAGACAGCAATGAGGTCACCCCTGAACCTCCTCTTTCCAGGTTTGATCCCATTGTCTAAACCACTGATGAAGACAGTGCTGGTTGAAGTACAGAGGAACACCTCTTGTCACCTATCTCTGTCTTGTCAAAAGCATTGATTGTGTTTGAGTTTTTCCTCTATATGGATGACTGGATGACTCTTCTGGCGCTGAAGTTACCTCAAATTGCTCAACAGTTACAGAGATGAAGTAATCTTCAACATTTTTCCAGTATAAATGTAGATACATTTTTCACATGGGTAAATTGTACATGAGTATGAGATATATAATTGGTTTAGGGATTTTCTAGAAAACATTCATATATACAGGTACTATTTTTCTACTGAGGAAGAATTTAAGTTTTAGAAATTTTGGCTGCATATAAGTATGAAGAATTAGAACGAATATCTTCAAGGTTTTTCTTCTTTAGCAATTTGCAAATACAGAATGATGTTCATAGAACTGCTGTGACACCATTATTTTCTAGATCACAAATTAATGTTATTTACAATGTTAAAAATAAAGATAAGATTTATTTATTTATTTTAAGAAGACCTTCAAACTGTAATTTTGAGCGTTTTTTTTTTTTCCCCAGTTAAAATGTAGGTGTGGATCAAAAGACAACTGAAACTTACACCTAGCTTAAAATATTTGACCCTATAAAGGTTTTATACCAAGTCAATAGAAGTTTAAATGTTTGGCTCTTTCTCTATTATCTTGTAGTGTCAGTAGGTCCTTACATTGATTTAAAATGGTCACATATTAACCAAGAACAGGTTTGGTTTTTTTATATCCAGAGTGCAATCTACCCTTCTAGGTAAGAGGTGCCAGTCCTGTAACTGCTTAATAAATCCTGGATGTGAGTTATATTCAGTCACTAAAAGATACATTACCACTGGTGCAGTTTCTGATGTAAAGAGGATACTGATGCAGAGAGTTTATGTATATCTAACAGCATCTGTCCACAAAGTGGTACACGGATGTGTAAAAACTCTTCCAGTCTGCTTGCTAATTCCTGGTGGATGCAGCAGGATAATTATATGTATGTTCATTGTCTTTGAGAGTGGTACTGAGTTGATAATTGTTGTATTTATATTTTCCCTAAATAGCAAATTCTGACTTTAGGGTCTATTATTAAGTCTGAGGAAATTTTAATGAGGCTATTGAAAGTTTGGAATAAGTGAGGTATAAGACCCTCAGGATCCTACAGTGTGCTATCAGAAAGCTAATCCTATACAACATTAAATTGCTCTGCCATCCTTGAGGACTTGTATGCTTTTTATTTCAAGTGAGCTAATTCACTACCACTGTCTGAATTCACAGTACTGTGATTTAGCATATCTGTCTCATTTGCAAAAATGAGCACAGTTCTTCCTTCATTCTCCATAAAAATCTTCAGTATCTGTGTTAATATATTAACATGGATTTTTATTACAAAATTTTAATCTAAAATAAACTTGAGACATGTAAATTACTGACCTTTAAAACTATTTTTTAGAATATACCAAACTTTTAATCTTTCTTTGCAAGATATAGCATTTTTGGCCCCTTAAAATTTATTTAAGATAGTGTTTACTATTTTGTGACATTGATTTGATAAATACGTAAACTATTTTAATGATAGTTTATGTAGTACAAAATATAAAAATATAAATCCCAACCACCCTGTCTTGGATGGTCAGGAAAGTCTTGGTCTGAAAATCTCTGTACATGGGTTGATTTCCCAAAACTTTGGTGAGACTTTTCTTTAGGTGGGGAAGTAAAAAAAAAAAAAAATGTTTTAAAAAAATCTTTTTTAAAAGGTCTGCACCAGTGTCTGTGTATCCTATCCTAAAAATATTTTTTTGAGCAAAATTTTCTGCATATTTGATCAGAATTCATTAATATTTTAGCAGTAGTCAAAATATCTTCAAGGTGTGCTACCTGCTCGTCCTTTATATCCATTTCAGCCTGAGACTGATGGGCCTTTGGACATAGATTAGCCAACCAGGATGGCAGTTTGCCCAGTTTTCCCATATTAGGTGAAACTGGGGCTTCCGTCCTCTTTCCTGTAGCCACCACCCCCAACACAGAGGGAGGGGGAGCAGGGGAGCATGCCTGGGCAAGCCAGGACATGTACAAGCCCACCTTTGGCCTATTCAGGCCTACCATGACACCCAGTTAACGAGCTGTGAATGGGGTACTGCTCCCGGTGGAGGGTCGGTGCAGAAAGGCAGAGCAGAAAGGCCCTTCCTAAATCACTCCCCATTAAATAGAACATTTTGAAAATGAAACTGGCCAATAGGCACTAGCATCATTGTTTTGCCTGATGAATTCAAAGTTCATGCCTCATGTGACCATGCAGGCATGTTGAGGGGCAACACCAAACACCTGACACGTAGTGCTAAGCTCCTAGCCCTCAAGGCTTTGCTACTCCGTTGTTTGCCAATTCTACTCAACTCCTGGACCCACAACAGCGGGAGAAGAGCAAGGGTTAAAGCGGCTTGGCAGGATTTATGCCCTACCAGGGCAGTACTTGTCAAAATGTTGTAGCCTGAAATCTGCCTGACTTTAGGAGGACTACATTGCTGTAGTGGTTACTTCTTATCTTAAAATCCATGACTTCTTTGGAGACTTCTACTGAAGCCAGTTCAAACAGCAAAAATTATAATTTCTGCTCAAATATTGAACTCTGCTTGAAAAAGAACTGATTTTTCTCAAATTACTGCAGTGAATTCTTGAAGTTCCTTTTTATAGCTGTCAGCACTTTTTGTCCTAGAATATTTGATTTATAACTCTACTGAAAGGCACAAATATTTCAAAGTCATGGCATATGTCACTAAGTTTCAAGCTTCTCCAACGGCACATTTTAAGCTTGATTAATCTGGCACAGAAGGAAGGAGTTTTCAATATAGGCACAAAATGACTGCCTGGTAAGACACTTTAGAGAAACTTAGCTCTGTGTGATGAATCTGAAGATATCCCTGTCCTGGTTTAAGACAGCCTACTCTAACAAGCAAGCTCCCACACATAGATTAAGAGGGAAAGTAACACAAAAGGCCCTCTTTTCAGATAAAGAGCATTTAACAAAATACCATGCGTATTTACCTTAGCCTATTTCGCAGAAAAGCTCAGCAAAAGCAGAAACCAGTGATTGAAATGACCACCCCCCAAACACCAAACCTGAAGTCAGCCCATTGGGAAATCCCAACACCCCAAAAACAGAAAGTGGAAGCAGCAACCAAAACCAGGAAGCCTCCACATCACAGGATGTCAGGGGTTGGAAGGGACCAAAAGAGATCATCAAGTCCAACCCCTTGCCAGAGCAGGACCATACAATCTGGCTCAGGTCACGGAGGAATCCAGACAGGTCTTGAAAGTCTTCAGAGAAGGAGACTCCATAACCTCTCTGGGGAGCCTGTTCCAGTGCTCTCTGGGACCCTTACAGTAAAGAAGTTCCCCCTTGTGTTGAGGTGGAACCTCCTGGGTTGCAGCTTACATCCATTGCTCCTTGTTCTATCTCAGGGAGCAAGTGAGCAGAGCCTGTCTCCCCACCTCCTGACACCCATCCCTCAGATATTTATAAATATTGATTAAATCCCCTCTCAGTCTTCTCTTCTCTGGACTAAAGAGCCCCAGGTCCCTCAGCCTCTCCTCATCAGGCAGTGCTCCAGTCCCATAATGATCCTCTTGCCCTCCACTGGACCCTCTCCAGCAGATCCCAGTCCCTCTTAAACTGGGGAGCACATGTTCATAGAATCATAGAATCATAGAATGGTAAGGTTGGAAGGGACCTCAAGGATCATCTAGTTCCAACCCCCTGCCATAGGCAGGGACACCTCCCGCTAGTACAGGTTACTCAA
>VWZE01006276.1:49566-76628 GCA_013396675.1 Eubucco bourcierii | reverse complement strand
CTTCCTGTGCTGAGGGTTCCAGAACTGCACACAGTACTCCAGGTGGGGTCTGACGAGAGCAGAGTAAAGGGGCAGAATCACCTCCCTGATGTTACAATCTAAACTTCAAGGCCCATGATACTTTGCTCCAGCAGCACTCCAATTTTAAATCTGTCATGACACCAACATAGTATCGAATATTCACCTGCAGGTTCAGCTGAACCTGTGACATAATTTGAGCAGATGTTTTGAAATACTTAGTTAGTCCTTAATGTCCAGACTTGGACAGATGAACAGATGCACAATAACATTAACAAAACAGGTACATTTTTCATTCTTTCACAGGATTAGAATTTTTTTTTTCTATATTTAGCTGAGTACATTGACAAAGCTTAAATATATTCAAAACAACAATCAGAGTAACATTAACAAATGTCCTCAACACAGCAGGAAGTCATAATAATTTGAGAAACACTTATTATTAACAGTTCTCTGGGTTAACCTAATCATTTGTACACTGTATTACACTACCCAAAGTTCTCAAATTACCCACAAATAATTTAGTATAATTGAATATACTAAATTGGGTTGGTCTCTTCTTCCAGGCAACCAGTGACTGTGATGGTTTGGGAGTTCTCTACCCCCCCCTCCCCCCCCCAAACGCTATGAAAATCCCCCAAACTAGACTCAGCTGGCTGGAAGGCTCTATTTACAGCTCAGCACAATATACAAGCAGATATTTACACAATATACGGGAATGTTTACAGAAATATACAAGTTAAGTGTAATACAGAAACACAACACCCCTCCCAGAAATCAGAGTCCCCAGGAGGGGCTCCCAACCACCCTTCTACCTTCTTTCCACCCCTCTACCTTATTCCAGGGTCTGTCTTATGTGCAAGATAAGTTTGGAGGATTGGCAAGGGGAGGTGTTAGAAGCAGAGTGATTAGTTGGGTTACACAACAGAAAGCCAGAAGACACACCAGCTCCCAGAGAGACTCTCTGTGTTACCTATGTTTATGTCATTGTGTTTATACATCTCAGCAAGCCTGTGAGTGAAGCAGACATCACCATTGTTTTCTTTTCACAGCCTATAATCTAATTTTTTTTTCCATTAAAATATTCCAACTTACCTCAAACCAGCACAGTGACAGAACAAGAGGACACAATCTCAAGCTGTGACAGAGCAGGTTTAGGTTGGACATTAGGAAGAAGTTCTGATTGGCCATTAGGTCCTGTTCTGATGCTGGAATTTGACTTTCCTGATAATGAAGTAAAACACTTAGGCTATGTTTAACCTACTGAAATAAAGCACAGCCTGAGCATTGGTTGACGCTGTACAGCTGAGCATTTTTTATCACTGTCTTAACACATCAATGCTTCCCTGGGTAGAAACCACAAAGCATTAGTTAAGAATTGTTTCCAGTAGGTATTTTGGATGTGTCAGCATTTGGTATGATGAAAAAGCCCATTCAGGCTGTAAGCATGAGCAGAGCTATGTCAGACAAAGCCGAAGAACAATTCCTATTCTTCTTCATTTACTTGTGCAGATGTAGCCTTATGTGGGGGTCAGGCTAAAAGCTAGTTCCTCTAAAGTAATGGTAGCTTTACAGTGCTTCACTAAAGTAAAGTTTTAACTTTTATGTTGTTGGGTTTTTGGGGTTTTTTTCTGTATAAATATGTGCAAATCTGTTTCTGTGAGGACCAAGCAGTGAATACTAAAGGAATTCTCTAATTCTGCATGTTTGAACAGGGGGAGCTTCTCTTTTTTTACACACTCAGCAGTTTTAAATAGTTCCTGTAATGCCTGTAACATGCAAACAACTCTAGAAAAGCATTTAATTGGTCTTTCCTGTTCATTAAGTATATAAGCACTTGCTGTTTTTGTGGTTCTAAAGTTAGGAAAAAAAATACTGAAAGCAGGTACTTTTAAAAGTATTAAGGAAAAGAAGGCAGGTGTTAGAGATTATGTTTTTATTGCATCAAATATAGAGTCATTGTCATTACCTGAGAAAAAACCCAAGGAACTCAAATGCTCTTTCTAAACATTTACTAAAGAGCTACATAAAATGTGTTCTGTATTTAACAAACCCAGACTAGCAAGCATGTCAGTTTCAAATCTATTTAGCTGAGTGAACTTCTGGAATCTGCAGAATTTTATAGATGTTTACAAATCCCTTACATCTGAAACTGAAGTACAAGTGCATCACAGTAACTGCTTAAGATATTAGTTTGCAGAAAACAAGAAACTGCAGAAGCTTAATTTTTTAGTCCTTTGCCCAATGAGCAACACCTCTTTGATCCCTACACTTACCCTTTTGACCAACCAAATAATATTCAGGTTCATTCTTTTCAGGTCACATTATCATAACAGATCAAAAACTGTTTCCATACTGAGGTCCGAATAGGGCTTCCTAACACCTTTGCTAAGTATTCACACAGGTAAAACTGTCCCAGACTAAAACAGAACTAAAGGTTAGACAAGTCATCAGAGATCTTAAAAAAGGATCCAAAATATAATCTATGTAAAAGTAACAAATGGATTCTTTACAATTCGTGTGGATATTGTATTAACAAGTACTGAAAATGCAATTGTAAATAATTCTGGCTAGGAGCTAGAATGAATTAGAGACTCTGGACTGAAAAGATCTTTGATAATACTAGTCATAACTAGAATGGATGAGTAAAAAAAAAAAAAAAAAAAACACCAAAAAACCCCCACTAAATACTTTCTGTCAAAATTTGCTGGCAGGTCAAATGTAATTACACTGTGGAACTGTAATATTTTGGGAGCTGAAAAGTACATGATGGCACCCCAGAATAAAATTGCCAACAGAAATATATGCCAAAACTGCCAACCAACAGTTTAGTAAGCAAAGCCAAGAACTGTGAATGCCACAGTTTTCTGATCGACATGCCAAAATCCATTAGCGATGGGTGTCTTAGTAGTCAGCTACTTACTAGTTGCAGAATGAGATAATATTTAAGTATTTATCTGCAATGTTTAAAAGTAATTAGGCTTTACTGGAAATTTTGGGCTGAACCTTATACCTTATCACCATTCAGATGTTTGGAGCATATGTAGCTGATAAATATGCAGCTGATAAGTATTTTAACACATATGATATTGATCTTAATGATCGAACAAAGTTTCTTTAGTATCTTGTATTAAAAAACAACAAAAACCAACACAACTATTGTCTGGCAACTGGCAATCACAAACTAACTGGAATTCTAATAAAAATAAGACATATTTTAAGCATTACAGAATGTATTGTCTCAAAACAGTTGGAGAAAATTTTTAAATTTGGCTACTGGAGGAAAGTCTCATGACATTTTCTCATATAGGTATAAATCTATAATAGATATATGTACGAATATTTCATAAAATCATTACAACAATAATAACAATCCTGTTAACAACTGCTCTAAGTCAGTTACTAGAAAGAGTTACACAATCTCAGGAAGCTGATGATAACTGAAATACATCTTTGAATGCAAATTTCTACTAGACATCCCATAGGCATGGTAACTTCTACTATTGTTCAATGTTTAATCAGTGTACTACTAGAAGTAAATATAAAGCCACTGCAGATGAAAATGTGCAGATGAAAAGACTGAATGAATGATAAATCATGAGATATTAGTCTTGGAGCACTGAGCCAATTCAACCAAAACCAATTTAATAATCAAATTCTGCATCCTACATCTGTGAGCAAGAAATATAGATCATGCTGACAGACTGAAAAAGCATAACTTGTAAAGAATGGCCATAATAGTATGTCAGACCATAGTAAAACACAACCAATAGCATATAAAAATTGTGCAGAGGAGGAGAATCAGCATAATTCTTGGCTCTCTGAGTAGTAGATTAGTACACAAGAAGTAAGAAATATCTTTTTTTCCTCCAGCTATGCCGCTAGTGTCCTGAGAAACTGTTTGCGCTCTTTTTGTTCCATTTGTGGGGAAAAAAAAAAAATTAAAATCTGGAAAGGAATAAATAAAATGTTGCAAAAGCCCATGAGATATATAGGAAATGCTACAGAAGAATTCAGACCACTCTTTTTATCTTGGTAGAAATGAAACTGGGAGGTAATTGCATTATAGTGGCTCTGTCTTTACTGAATGAAAATGCAAGTAGCAACAGGGTCCTGAATTAGACAGAGAATGGCATACCAAGAGTCAGGAGATAGGTAGTAAAACTGTCATTCAAACTGGAAATCACACAGATCACTTTTTATAAGGAGGGTGATCCTTTCAAATGGATCACTGTAACTCTCTGTCTTCATGTACATCATCATGCCAAACAGGGCACAGGTCTTGTTAAAATAAGACAGTGCAGAGAATTCAGCAGTCTGGAATACACAAGTTATTAGATCAGATAATCCAAGAATGCCATCCTGCCTTGAAAATCTCTCCGTGTCTTGCAAAATTGAACACTAATTGCTGTATCTTCTAACTGAGTATTTTGAGTTCAAAACCACTTTTAGACATCATCAAGTACAACCCTCCTGCATCAAGCAGGGCCATCTGCAGCTACATCAGGTTGCTCAGAATCCTCTCCTGCTTGACTTGGACTTTTTCCAGGGATGGGGCATCTACCATTTCTCTGGGCAACCTGGACTGTTGTTTCACCACCCTCAGTGTAAAAAATTTCTTCCTTATATCTGGTCCAAATCTACTCTTCTCTAGTTTAAAACCTCTAGTCCTTGTCCTGTCACAACAAGCTCTGCTGAAAACTCTGTGCCTATCTATCTTTGAGGCCCCTTTTAAGTGCTGAAGGGCTATCACAAGGTCTACTGGGAGACTTTTCTTGTCTAGTCTTAACCTTAGTTCTCTCAGCTTGTCTTCATAGAAGTGTTCCAGCACTAATGAAAACTCTATTATTTTCCATGTATGTCTTTAGCTTAGAGACATTTATTTTCTACAGTTATTTGAACACTGCTTAGCACTTTTAAAGTATCCTTCCTCACAGAGAACTGTAAGTAAAATGGAACCAGTCATACATTTAAAGATTACTTTATTCTGTGCCTGATTATGACGTCATATCCTGTAGAAGCAACCCCTACAAATTAAATTCCTCTAATACATATGGAGAGGTATGAATAAAACCAGCTTGTGGCATTTATCCCAGACCACAAGATCAGCCAAGCTTTCTGGAATAGGAGGACTAATTGTTTTTTCTCTGTAAGATGTCAAGGCTCTGAAAGCAACAAACAGGACATCTGCTCATTTTTCTATACATAGAGTATTAGCACCGATAACTACTGTTAGCAACAACAAAATAACCATGTATGCATAACACAATCTATGTATGGCATTATAAAATTATCTGTTGGCTTTGCATGCAATGATAGCCTTTTTGCTTTTAGAATTTCTTGAGTTAGCACAGGAGGAGGACTCTGGATGTAGCTATTAAGCACAACAGAGCCTTTTATTTAATTTTAAATGTTGTTGTATGGGGAATTAACACACAACTCAGACTTGTTGCTAATGCAGCCAAAATAAAGACATAAATCTTGCACATAAAAAGAGGGACATATTTCTCAGTCTATCCTGCTTTTATATAAATTCATTAAATTCTACTTTTTTTTCCTCCATTTTGTTTTTTTTGCTTAAGTGTGTCCTGGTCTTCAGACTTACTGAAGTGTATTCTTGATTCACACTATTTAGTGTTAAGTGCAGTTAAATGAGATACAATTCCAGCATGTTAATAGTTAATTAATATTTGATATTAATAATTTCATATTTCAGAAAAATTGAGATGTATTAAATATCGACTAAAGTAGTAGTTTATAATGAATGGTTTCACACTGAGACAAGTATTTTGTAGTAAATCATGTAATACACAAATAACATGGTATGCACTGTAAGAACTGTACCTTACCTGTGCTTAAACTTCTTAGGAGTCAGTTTAACTCCTCTAGAGCAGGTATTCTGAAACCTCTGTGAGAAAAGAAGAGAGGGAGGCTGAAGATGTTTCTAATTTTATTTTTCTCCCTTGTCACTGTGTATTTGTCTCTATGATAACAAGGGCAAAAATTCAAGGAAATAAAATGTCCTTTTTTAAACTCTACAAAAAAGAATGAGTCTGGTATTCCCATTCAGAGGGTTATCAAAGAATACCTTTTGGTGTCATGAAGGTGTAGTGTCTCTATTTTCCCCTGGTTGGCCATTGCTTGGTTTCCTGTTTTGATTTTAGATTCAGTGTCTTACTTTAGATTCAGTGTTCCTGCTGCTGAGCGTAGAAACCGCTATATAGCAAAAACAAAGCACAAGAGAAATATTTCCTTTTATTAATTGTTTTAAAATACATACTTACTTTATGACATCACTGTCAAATATAAAGTCTGACACTACTTATGAGCCAACATAGGGATCAGAAAATGGTTTGCTAAGAGTAGAGGTAGCAAGGAATAATTTCTTAAGTTAGTCCAATATAAAATGATATCCATAAGAAAATTGTGCTTGATCAGCAACCATACTCTATTGCAGTGAATACCAACTTCTAACAGTCTTTTGATCATAGCAGACTTTATTTCCTCTCAGCAAAATATTCTACAGAATAAGAAAAAAACTTACTGATCAAAGGGAGCCATTTTTATTTCTGACACACAGAAGTTTTTATTATTAATATGGAAGAAAGCAGTTATTGTTATACATATTTTTCTTCCTGAAAGAGTAGCTTGAACAAAAAGGAAAGGGATAGTTCTATCCAACACATTTTCTAGGAGATGATACCAGCATGTGTAAATGTTTCTGTTCCAGGTACCATATTTCCCATTAAACTCACCTTCAGTGCCAGGTGGAAAATTCGTTAAATGTTTTGATTTTAAAGAGTGTTTCCTGGCTTGACATCCACTTAGTTTAATGAAAGCTTATTCTCACAAATATCCATCATATGCAAAACTTTCATTGAAACAGATCACTCAAGATATATGAACTAGATAGTTGGTAATAAGTTTTGATTACAAGTAAGATGGTGCTATAAAGCCAAAAAAGTGGACAGAAAATTTATACTTAAACTAGTGCATAAAATTACAATTTACTCTCAAGTGAAATATTTCAAGAACCACTGCATGACTAAGTTAAAGCAAATTATGCAAAGCACAGACTGTGGGGAATAATTTTGCAAATTAACTTTTATCTCTAATTTCTAGGGCTAAGAATATCCATGATACCAGTAAGTCCTATGTGGCTAAAGTGGCTATTCCACTATGTTCTCCTAGTGGATCACTGTTTGTGTCATTCTCTGGAGGGCACTTAAACACAGGACTCTACATTAAAACCATCAAGGGATATTTTTACCGCCTAGAATATCTATCAATGGACCTAAAAAAAGAGTCACAAAGAGGTTGAGCTATCATTTTCTTCAGTCCTGAACAATCCAGAGCAGTGAACAGGAAATGATTTACCATTAAATATCATAGAAATAAATAAAAATTCATTAGCTTTGATGTTCAGACAATATGATAACCAGGAGACAAGCTCTTTTACTCTTGCAGTTTATGTTAGTGTAACCCTATGAGATTTGGATGTTTAAAACATTGCTAGCTAAAACATTATTACAAATCATTACCACAAAGTATCTCTGAAATTTGGAAATTTCAGAGACTGAAGGAGAATGAAGCATCTTGAAATCTTGCCATTTTTCCACAGCATAGACTATGCCAAAGAGTTCATTTTGTTCCTGGCCATTGCTTAACTTAACAATCCTGACAAACTCAGAACTACATGAACTCTCATGAATGACATTCTGTAAATTTCCTTGGAAGAAAAAACAACCCTAAAAACTACAAACAGCCCTTCACACATAGGGGATGGTTGAACATAGATTGTCAGGGGAAAATAAATGGCTTGTAACAATGTTTTCAAATATTTAATTTTAAAAATAGTGAGTTATTTGTAGGGTTTTAGTTTGGTTTTTCTTTCAACTTTTTAGTTCTTAATTTTTTTAAAGTTTTTTTTTAATTTGTTTTTTAAACTTTTTTAGTTTTTTAACTTGTGGTTTAGTATTTTTATATATTTTGGATATTTTACAATAGGAACGAACAGATCTTTAATGTTCACTCATTTGCTGTGTATCTTTATTTTCTACTGTAATAACCTATGATAATTGTGCAAACAAAAAAAAAAAAGTAAAAGCAGATCATGTTGATCAAGATTTGAAAATCAAGTGTCAGAGTTTCTTATCTACACTTCTTTACTGATGTGTCAGATGCATCTTAAGTTTTACCTTGTGCTATATTTAGAGGATAACAAAATTTATTTGCTGTCAGCATAGATGTGTTAAACTAAATAAGCCAGATTTTCTCTTAAAATATCTTGCTTCCTGATGATAATTTTTATTGATTATTTCTTTTTACTTTTTTTTTTTTTCCCCGAACATTGTATTACAGAGTATCTCACAGAGTCCAGTACAACAATCTTAACTCTTCTGCTTTCTCCTGGTAATGTCTAAATAGGATAGGTCATTAAAATGCATTTTAATTGAGTACAACTAGATCTATTTTCATTTTTGTCATTTCTAGCTGATAGTCTACTTACAACAGATTGGTTTTTTTTCCTAATTCTCCCTATGTCTTCTGATCTGCTCTATTATATTTCATCCCATCTCTGTTAATTTGATGCTAAGAGTATTCCAAATCTTATTTTATGATATAGACATACGTGAGACCTACATATGCTTATTTTTAGGTCAAACCTGATTCAGACAGATTTGCATATTAAATTAATTAAGCTGTTATGGAAACCATATATGTCTGAAAAATCATAGGTTATTTATAATCAAAAGCTCTTTTTGTTCTCTCAAGATAGATTTAAGCTAGCCTGATACTGAGCTGGAGATGAAGTGCAGAAAGCACTGTGCATCTACTCTTAATACAGCAGAGCAAGCAATTACCTATCTACAAGTGAATGTAGAACTATTCACATTATTAAAAGTCAAAATTAATATAATCAAATGTGACTTTTCTACTCAATCAGTTGGAGATGTAGCTCTCAATGAGTTGTACATATATCTTATTTAGTATTATTAAAATAAACCATAGCAACAACCAACCCTTAAGATCCAATTTGTATGTGAGTACACAACTCAAGTGACGAAATATCGCTTTGTAGTACAACTAAGCTGAGTTGTCCTAACTGTACACTTGAACAATGTGTAAGGTAGATAAAACATTCCTGGAGTTTTTTTGTATTTCAGCTTATGAACTGTCTATGACAGGAGGATTGTTGTGGTTGCAGCGGCATCTATTATGTGATAAATGCTTAACCTGTATAGTGAATGAAGAATGTGAATTGTTCACTTTTTCCTTCCCTGAACATCTGCCAAAGAAAAACCATGTAAAGCTTTTTCATCAGTAACACCTGAAACCTTGTGAGGTGCAAAAGGTATTATAACATCAGGAGGAGAAAAATTAAAGGATTGCCTTGAGTCACACAATAAGCTTTCAATCCTGTATTACATTTTTTAAGATTTAAGCAAAGCCAGTTAAATCTTCTGGAATCACCCTGGAGATACAGTGAACTTGAGCTCACTTGTGGAATTGGGATCCCAAGTTTATTAAAAATAATAGTAATTTTTAAAATACTAAATTCCCTGTCTTCCTAAGCATCATACACTAATTATAGCTAATTGACATTAACAATGAATAAAGTGATAAAAACAGTCTGAGACATCAGTTCTTTTCATACACATAGCAGTAGGATTCAGAGGTTACCCTGTGCTGTGGAAGGCATCTGTAGAAATGTGTATTCTTATTGACCAAGACAGGATTATGAATTTCTAACACTATCATGTCCCATGGCAGACCAGTCCTAGTTTAACAGATCAAAAAAACTGAAACAGTAAGTGCAGGAATAAAGCTTTGTTGTGTGAAGATTACTGTTAAAACTGAATTTGTTTGAAACTTAACAACTTTGAACTATGTAGCTTCAACAGAACTGACTCTTTTTGTTATGCTTTACTGGGTTAATATTTCATCAGCATTATAAAGGGCAGTCGATTAGTACCATAGAATCACAGAACTGTTGCAGTTGGAAAAGGCCTTTACAATTATTGAGTCCAACCATTGGCTAACTCTACTGAGCCTGGTTCTAAGACACATCACTCAGCTCCACATCTTTGCACCCTTTAAACACCCCTGGGGACGGGGATCCAACTACATTGCCAAGGAGGCTGTTTCCATGTTTGATAACTCTTCCAGTGAAGAAATTTCTTCTAATATCTAATGTGAACCTCTCCTGGTGCAACTTGATGCCATTTCCTCTTATCATGTTACTTTTTTGCTAGGGAGAAGAGACCAACTCTCACCTCACTACAACCTTCTTCTGGGGATAATATCATCAGACCTTCATGTAACAACCTGAGGGACAACACAGCAGGGTTGGAGGGATGGGGGGCTAGTAAGGACCTTCAGCACAGCAGCACAAAGTCTCACAGTCTCCCACCTTACCAGTGTTGAATAGACGTGCTCAGATTGCTCCCTGAAATGCCTGTACACCAATGCACACAGCATGGGGAGTAAATAGGAGGAGTTAGAAATCCATGTGCAGTCAAGGGGTTATTATTTGATGGCAATTACAGAGATGACATGACTGGAATGTGGTTATGGATGGCTATGTCATTTTTAGGAAAGACAGGTCAACAAAGCAAGGTAACGGAGTTGCTCCTTACATGTGGGAGCAACTAGAATGTCTTGAGTTCTGTCCAGGGGTGGATGAGGGGCAAGTTGAGAGTTTGTGGGTGTGAGATTGAGGGGTGATCTCATTAATATTTATAAATATGTAAAGGATCAGTGCCAAGAGGATGGGGTCAGGCTCTTCTCAGTGACAACACAACGAGCAATGGATAGAAACTGAGGTGTATGAAGTTCCATATAAGAATAAGCCAACATTTTCTCACTGTGAGGGTGATGGAACACTGGAACAGGTTGCCCAGGGGAGTAGCGGAGTCTACTACTCTGGAGATATTCAAGACCTGCGTGAATGTGTTCCTGTGTGATCTGGTATAGGTGATCCTGCTCTGGCAGGGGGATTGGACTGGGTGACCTTTCCAACCTCTAAGATTATGTGATTCTGTGATTTATTGCTTCTATATTTAACCCTAGGTTTGTATTCTTGCTGTAAGATTTTAATAAAACCCCAAAGCATTCACAATCAAGACACCATCTCCAATCCTATGAAGTTGCCTTGACAATCTGAGCAGGCCTCAAATCACTTTGATCTATCCCAGTACACAGTAGATGATCTCAGGTGTAAGTTATTTAAATTCTTATGGGGTTGAATCTGCCAGCAGTAATATCCCAGAAGAATCAGCAATCTGCTTGAAGGAAAAATTATCTCTATATTACCATTTCATTAATGGTCTCTAAATTTAAAGCCATATCTTAAACTGACCATTGGTACAAATGAGAATCCACAAAGGATGAGAAACACAATCTCTGAGTATGACTGATGAGCTCCGGTTTTATTAGGAGGTATGAAAAATTTGGTCTAAAAAGCACCCAGACTTTCTTGATACGCATTACTTTGCAAAAAAAAAAAAAAATTTAAAAAATTTTTTAAAAAAAGGGGAAAAATCTGAAATACTGTGCATAGGCTGAGTTAGATTATGTGATATGAATTTGGTCTCTTGTTCTTTTCTCTTATTATTTCTGCTCACTGATTTCCTGTGTAGTATTTACAGGCTTTTTTGTATGACTGGACAAAAGAAATCTGGACATTGTCTATGACTCTCCCAGATGCTGTAATATTAATGTCAAAATGATTCTACATTTTATTTTACTTCCTCTGAGTTTAGTGTAAGCACAGTCTGTGTAACACTACTCTGTGTCCGGTAGTCTTATTTGGCTACAGAAAATTAACAAAATGATAGAAATACATTTTTTATGGTGAAAAAATACTTAGCATTTAATAAAAACACCTGACAGCTTATTATGGCACCAAACATAGGTGGTTACTCACTTTGAAGACAATTTCACAGCTTTTTTGTCATGCTAATATAAAACAGTCACGTTAAATACTTGTCTGATTGTTATGAAAAAATTACATATCAGTTCACTATTTCACCCAATGAAAATACAAGTATGATTAATGGAATTAAATCCTAATAAATTGCATCATATTCAAATCTTTTTCATTACTTATCTTGAAATAAATGTATTTTTCAAAAAATAAACATTGACCTTGGTATTTCTCTGAAAAAATTGCTAATTTTTTAGGTATTATTGAACTATACTCAACCTTTTATTTTTTTTTTTTCTTAATGAAAATGTGGCTTGAGACATAAAAACATGAAGACTGAAGAACAAGTCATGAAAACAAACTTATTTGGCTAAGAGTTTTTATATCTGGATTCTCTTGTTTAATTTGGAACAAGACATTATTATTATCATCATTATTGTTATTGTTATTAAATAAAACCAAGAAACACAGATGGTTTGAACTGTGGAGTCGTAATGATAGGCACTAAAATATGAAAGTGTTGATGCTTATTCTGTGCATGGAATTACAGACTTTCAAATTACTGTGACTGTCCCTTAGTGCTTTCACAACTGAATGTTCTGAAAAATAGTTCTCCTCTGTTTAAAAAACATATAAAAGAAACTCTTCCACTAAATAAAATTGATGTATTTTGATAAAATTAAAAAGATCAGAAAGTCAAAGGTAAGCTTTAGAAGGCTTAAATAAAAGAGAGGACAGCAATAAAATGTAAAAGATTCAAGTCTTATCTGAGAGGAGCCCTAAACAATCTACCTCCATGTTGTGGTAGGCCTAAGCAGGCCAAATTGGGCTTGTACATGTCCTGGTTTGCCCAGGCATATTTTTTCTACTCTCCCTCCTTCTGTTTTGGGGAGAGGAACTGGGGGAAAAAGGACAAAGCATCTGGAGCCATTGAGTCTGGTGTCTGTGGCCTGCCCAGCAACTACAGTAAACAAGGTGCACACATGGTTGCCTTGTGCAAGGCTGTGTTCTGCCCAAAAAAGGGTAAAGTAAGCCTATGGTTTCGCACGATATGGTCAGATCTTGGATAACTGCCATTTGATTGGCTATCCTGTGGCCAAAGGCCCATTAGTCTCGGGCTGTATTGGATAAAAGGAGATCAGCAGGGAGCGGTGCGTGTGCTTTGCCATTACAAGGTGTGTCTGCTATTGCATCTGTGCCTGCTGCCTCCTTGATCCTGAGCTGAGGCTCTGATACCTCCACACATTCGACCTGCATAGCCGGCATGACACCGTGCCCAGACTGCACACTGCAAGGCATCTGCCTGCACCTCAAAGCCTTCTGGCCAGATGGAAGCCCTGGAGGTAACACAAATCATCCAGAAAGCCAGGAACAGGTCAGAGATCATGTCTCCTTTCTCCAGCACCCAGAAGCCTGGGGAAACTCTAAAGCCTCTTAAGAGCTACCGATAGCAACCCCGCCATGAGCTTAGGGTACTGTCAGATAATACTTTTTTGTGAGTAAATACCAAAAGCCTCTAATAATCGTTAATTGCCTTCTACCATAAGCAGAAAGTTGCTCCTTGCATCCATCTAGTGAGCAAGCAGTGTACTGACCGCAAGCAGTACACTGACCGCAAAGCTTTCTCTGCCAGTTTAGTTGAGTTCAATATATATATATTTAATAGTTATTTTAAGATCCTATTATAACCTGTATATAGTTTTCATAATGATACAAGAACCTGTTCCTATTATTATTTTGGTGATTGAGGTGCCATGAGTTCTGAATATTTAATATTAATAAATTCTATTAATACTTTTTAAATATTATCTTGCAGTAATTAATTACCCCTTCCACAACACTCCACCAGTGGACAAGGAACTTAGCATATGCCTATAACCCAGCGCTTTGTGACTACCATTTCCAATGTGTGTTTCACTGTTCCAATTGAAAACACAATGAAAGGATGTGATTATGGCCCATATTAATTCAGACACTGCAGCAAATATGATCAATTGTAAGGTTAATTTTTTTTAAAAAGGAAACATTCTCACAGGCTGACAGGGCCACAAATTCAATGAGCTCTCTGAATAATACATTCCCATTAAAATGTTCCATTTCATAGCTAATGGCATTTGTAGATCATATGGGCTTAGGCAGTTCAAGATGTTTTAAGATGGATTAAAATAAAGAACCATACAAAATTCCATTTTCTAAGTGATTCTGAGTCTAAGCCAGGTACAAAGTATATTTACTGTCAGAACAAGATTTAATAGAGTCACATTAGTATCATGCAAGTCCAATTACTGGCACAAACAATTCCTCCATTAAACACTGAGACTCTCAAAGTGGCTAGTTCATTTGTAGAAGTGTATTGTAAATATGTCAAGTGAATTATATTTCACATGACAGTTCAGTCATCCACTTAAAGATGCTCAGTTCCTGGTAGGATAGGGCCTAGCAATATCACAGGCTATTTTCAATGGCAGTAGGGATTTGGTAGGAAAAAAAAAAAAGAACAAACTAACAAACTCCTGTTTGAGGATTTGTTTATTCGAATGTTTTTGTTTGTTTTGTTTTTTATTTTGTTTTTCTTTGTTTTAATGGACTTTGTAGGGAATGTAAATACTACACTTTTTGTTTTATGAGGGGAGAAATTGTCTTCTGTACTTCAAATTTCCTTATTCATTCTACTTCTGCTCTCTTCTTTCTGCTCTCTTTCTTTCTCATCACAATAATCTCTGTTTACTCTCAGACCTGAGTCTGGGACTCCATGCATTGCATTCTGTGAGGACAGGATGTGTCTGTGTGAAAGTCTGATCCTCTCTCCCTTTTCAATTCGACAAAGATAAAGATTGCTTTTGTTAAAGATTGCTCAAATTCCTGCCCAAGAGCTCAGGGATGCTAATCAACAGAGATAGAATGTCTTTGTGGCCAGCCTGGCTTGAAGGCCCAGGATGTGGACACCTCACACCACCTGCCACAAAGAGAAAAGGCTTATGTGTATTTGGGGTATGGACAGGTAAGCGGAGCAGGGAGGGGGTGGAGACCCTCCCCAGTGCTGCTCCTGACCCCTACAAACATGATAATACACAGGAAGATTTCCTGGGCAGCTGCAACTGGACAATGGCCTAAAAAACTGTAAAAAAATACAGCAATGCCTGCAAAACATGCTCCTCCACCTGTGCACCTCCACAGGTGCATCTCCACCAGAGCACCTCCATGGACACCTCCACTGGACCACCACCACTGGGGCACCTCCACCAGAAGAACTCGAGGAACAACTTTCATGAACAATTCCACAGAACATCCCTGGGCTGGGCACACATCTCTCTCTCTCTCTCTCCTCTCATCTGTGGCTGATGGTAATATAATCCCTGCTCTTTTCCTTCCCTGCTCTTCTCTTTTTCTCAGTTGTTCCCTCTCCCTCTCTCCCCTCTTTCCTCACTCCCTCTGTTTTGTTCAACTTTATCCTTCAATAAATAGTTCTGTGGTGATATCTGGTCTTGTTTGCACCTTAATTTCACAACACAGGAATCTAAAAGAACGAATCTTGCTCCTCTGGACAGAGATACTTTTAATCTCTGTTCTCTGGACCTTGACAGTCTGTCACAATTATATCACATGTTAAAGATGCTTGATCTCATTTAACCAATAGTAACACCCAGTGTGATATAACATGTTCTGAAGTTGGTATACCCTCAGTTGGTATACCTTGTACACAATGTACAAGCCCGTAGCAATGGTATCTGGACCATGAATCTTCTGACAGAAGCTCCTCATGTCAGCATACACTGGGACTACAGGCCTCCAGTGAACAAAAAGAGAATTGAATGTCCCTTGGGAACACCCAGCAACAGGAACTGTCATAGGCTGTGAAGTCTATGCAAGATGAATATTGATTTTTCAGGTGCATATAACATCCAATTGGACAGAATTTTAAACATGTCTGGGTAAGAAGGAAGCGAAATACATTATAAAGGATACTCCCAAAATTACTATTACATAAGTATGTTTTGAGATTCCATGTTGAGTGATCATACTCACAGCATGGATGGTGTGGGATAACTGCCTAGCTTCCTATGCAACAGGAATGCAGGTTCATTTAGTGCATTTCAGGAGCAAGGTTGAGAAGTTTGCAATCAAGAGATGTCTGTTTCCTCTGGGAATGAAAATCCATGAAGGTGGCCTTGCCAAATGGCTGTGAGTCTTGTGAAGATAAGACTTCTGTGTCTTGGTAGGCCTAAGCAGGCCAAAATAGGCTTATAAATGTCCTGGCTTGCCCAAACATGTTTTTCTGCTCTCCTTCCTTCTGCTATGGGGAGAAGCAACCACAAGAAAGAGGACAAAGAACCTGGAGCCACTGAGTCTAAGGGCTCTGACTTGCCCAGACTTGTTTGCATCCTGTGGTATACAAAGTGATATGCTTGATACAATATAGCTGTACTTTCACTGCTGTCAGCTATAACCATGTAATCCATCTACTAATATAGGTACTTTGAACTTTAGTGTGATTTCTTTGGGTTTTCTGGTTTTTTTTTACTATGAAAAAAAAAATCAATGAAGTCATTATTTGCAGTTCCCTCTTCTATATAGGGAAAAAAAGAAAAGGAAAAAAAAGAAGGAACTAAATGTTAATCAGTATTCTTTGACATCTGCTTTCATACTATTTTTTCTAAAGAAAAGTAACTTGAAATGATGCTGTAGGGTCTTATTTCCATATTTAAGAAGTCACCACTAGTGGCCTTTGAATGAGAAATGTGTTATAATCTGATATTTTCCTAACACTTCAGGCAATGCCCTTCTTGACTATAATCTTTACCATTTTTCCTTCTCAGTAGGTACCTCTCAAACATTCAGCTCTAGAATAAATGGAAAAGAAGTGAACTGGGTACATTGCTTCATGCCATTACAAGTGAAAATATGAAATCCTAGAAAAAAAACTATTTGTTTGTGATGATTTAGTTCTTTCTCAGTCCTAGCATATGGAAACAAACCATTTTTAAGTAAATATTTAACAGCACATCTGAAAGAGATTTTTAACTAGTCAATGCCTTAAAGAAATTCAGAACCTTGTCTGCTGTATGTCTGAGTATATGAGACTTTTCACTGAGTCCGATCAACTGAGAAGTCTGTCTGTCTTTAGAACGATAGGAAGATTAAGCTTTTAAGGGGAAGGAATGTGTCCTGAAGTTCTTGGAATTTGAATTGTATCATCTTTAACTATCTCTTCCCTTATCATCCAACAATATTTGCTGGAACTACAGAAAAGACTCCACATATTTCCTCTTCTCTACTTTAAAGAAACCCATGCCTCTCAACCTCTACTCATATGAGAGATTCTTCAGTAATCAAGTAATTTTCAGAGCCCTCAACTGGAGTCCCTTCAGTATTTCCTTGTTTCTCTTGAACTGGAGAGTCCAGAACTGGACATAGTACTGCAAATGTGGCCACACTGGGGCAGAATAAAGGGGGAGGGGTAACCTTCCTCGACCTTCTGGTCACACACTTAATGCATCCCAGGATAACATTGGCCTTCTTGGTCACAAGGGCCCGTTGCTAACTCATGGCCCACTATTACTATCATGTCCTGCCCTATAGAACTGTTTATCAAAGTCAACATCTAACCTTGGTAGTCTCCAACTTCTTATCTTGGAATAGTGCTTAGCATGTAATCATATAATTTAGTGAGTCCTCATAGATTTAAAAAAGAGATTGAATTTATTCCTACCACTTGTCAATCTTCAGCCTCCTGTTAATATCCATGCTTGCAGATTCTTGTTTTTAAGAAGCAAGATGCAGAAATATGGCTGAATAGAACCATACAAAGATAAGGTTACTCTAATCATAATTAATAGAGTAAACAGAATTGCTGAGAGCTCCTAGCTAAGAAAGTGTAACTAAGACTAAGAATGGAAAGATTCTGGAAAATCTGAAACTAATCAAGCGAAAAGCAAACAGAAGTGCTGATGCAACTCCCAGAAGCAGATACTAAACAAAGACACATTTATTTAAAACTGCATAATATACATCGGTGTACCGTTATCAGCTTACCGTGACAGTCACAAATTCAAACTCTAATTCAGATAAATAGTTTGGGAAAGAAATGTTGTTTTCAACTGGAAGGTAAGTCTGTTTTCAGCTCAGATAAATTGTTCCACCAAATAACTTATATTGACAGGCTTATGAGGAAAGAAAATATGTTTGTGAGCTGAGGGTACAATTGGGAATGGATTTTATTTATAAAGATATTTTCATATCAGGTGGCAAAGCTATAAGTTCTGAGAGTTCATTCTGCTGGTAGCAGCAACCTAGATTATAACATGAGTGAGTTGCCTAGGCTGCAGTATATATAGATGTGTTTTTTTCAGTGCTAAGAATTGTACAAATAATGGAAAATACCTTGTTTCTTTTAAGATGCTACATCAGCTTATATAGGACTGTAGTATTGCTCACCAAATCATTTTCCAAGCAAACCAAAGTGGTAGTATTTTTTCTCACTTGTTCCTTTTTCTCTCTCTCTTTCTCAATTTACCTATAAAAAAACAAATTTATCTACCATTATTTTTCAACTAGAAAACTACAGTAAAAATCTAAGTAATTAAATAGCGAAAGCTTGAATTAACTTTCATAGAATCATAGAATCAGTCAAGGTTGGAAGGGACTACAAGCATCATCTAGTTCCAACTCCATGGACATGGGATGCCTCACACCAGATCAGGCTGTTTAGAGCCTCATTCAGCCAGGCTTTAAGCACCGCCAGGAATGGAGCTTCAACCACCTCCCTGGGCAACCCATTCCAGGGTCTCACCACCCTCATGGTGAAGAACTTCTTCCTAACATCCAATCTGAATCTACTTATTTCTGTTTTTGTTCCATTCCCCCTACTCCTATCACTACCTGACATCCCAAAAAGTACCACCCTATCTTTCTTATAGACCCCCTTAAGATACTGAAGGTCACAATAAGGTCACCTTGGAGTCTTCTCCTCTCCAGACTGAGCAGTCCCAACTCCCTCAGTCTCTCCTCATAGGATGGGAGCTCCAGCCCTCTGATCATCCTCGTGGCCATTCTATGGACATGATCCAGCACATCCATATCCCTCTTGTAACAGGGGCTCTAGAACTGGGCACAGCACTTCAGGTAAGGTCTCACTAATGCGGAGTAAAGGGGGAGGATCACTTCCCTTGCCCTGCTGGCCACACTCTTGATACAGCCCAGAATCTGGTTGGCTTTCTGGGCTGCAAGAGTACACTTGCGACTCATATTGAGCTCCTTGTCCACCAGCACCCCCAAGTCCCTCTCCTCAAGGCTGATCTCAAGCCAGTCACTGCCCAGCCTATATCAGTGCTTGGCATTGCCTCTACCCAAATGCATGACCTTGTAGTTGGTCTTGTAGAACTTCATGAGGTTGGCTTGGGCCCACCTGTCCAGCCTGTCCAGGTCCCTCTGGATGGCATCCCTTCCCTTCAGCATGTCAGTTGCATCACACAGCTTGGTATACAATTACACTGAATTCAGACTTCTTGTTTACACATTATGATATAACCTATAATTGTTTAATCTCCTTTTTAGTGGGAATATGAACTGACAGTGAAATAATTAGGGGGGTTGTTACCATTTGTCACATTCTCAACATCTCCTGTCTCAAAACACCAGGACTCTTGCTGAAACTCTTCAGCAAAATTAATGTTTGTCTTTTTTTCTAGTGCCTCAATAAGGACTTACACTAACACAGGTCCAGGAAGTTAAAATAATAGATAGGTTTAATTTATTAAGTGACAGATAAAACGGATTCAGGATTGCTGGTGGTAAATGCACTAACTACAAGTGATCGAGCTCAAGTTAATAAATCCCAGGTAACATCCAGGAAATTTGAGATGCAAGTATTTGCAATAGGGCTAATAGATAATAGTAATAGAAATGCAGCAAACATTGCTATATATTGAATAAAAAATTCTTTTCAAGAAGGCATCCCTGTCTTGAGTGAAAGAAAAGGAGCACAGTCCTTCCACTGTCTTTTTCTCTGCTAAACCCACAGTCTTTCTTCGCAGAAAGAAGTATGCCTCATGTTTTTTTTATATCCTAATGTTGTCTGTCTCCCCCTTTTAGGTGTTATTCAGCCTGATCTGGCAGAGAGTAACAGTCATACGTATTCAGTATGTAATCCATTTGTTTAAATTTCATATAGAAAAGCATCACCTTTAATAATCAAATTGCAGTTGATTAGGCAAAAGTCTTTGCTTGGGCACCATAGCCTTAAAAACCTGCTTTGAAGCTATGTGTTTTGTTGTTTTAGCCTTGTTTCATTAGCCGGAACAGGGTCAGAATGTTATGGAGGGGCAATTAATTAATATGAGATATTATTTATAAATCTTAATATTATTTATTAATATTCTGTATGCAGAACTCTTGCCAGCCCGACCACTAATTTTAATAATAATGGGTTCTTTGCAAGGTCATGGAAACTTTATACAGGTAATAACACATTAATTGAACTGAAAGAGAAGGTTCCTGTGGTCAATATACCGCTTACGGTCAATACACTGCTTGCCCACTAGATGGACCCAGGAAACTCCTTTCTGCTTATGGCAGAAGGCAATTGGTGAATTACAAAAGGCTTTAAGTATTTACTCACACAATATCTGCCAATTCGTGGGGCTAGCTACATCTTCAGACAGTACTCAACACTTTCAGGGAATTCTCTCTTGTGAGCTGCTCAGACTTCTGATTTTTCCCAGGCTTCACAGACTAGTGGGGAAAGGAGACAGACAATCTCTGACCTGGTCTAGATATCTCTGGACACTCTGTGTATTCAGGACTTTCAGCTGTAGGCAGGATGTCTTGCGATGTGTAGCCTTAGCACAGAATGTCACACTGGTGAAGAAGTTAACAAGACCATGAAAATTTACAATGGAAGATTTCACCTGCAAAGAAAATTAGTTAATTTCTGTAGCTGAATATTTAAAAGTACAGTGAAATTCCTTCTATGTAGTGTTCTCATTAGGCACTCTCTACCTGGAGTTTTTGAAGAATGTATGTATGTCTTTCATGTCTGTAGGGACACTTTGGCAGGCAGCCATTCCTTGCCTGGCTTTTGATCACTTTTGGAAGCCAATTTCATCAAATGGTATCAACAGGGGGAATCCACTCCAGATTAATGTCTTTACCATTCTGGACTTGAGTCTTGCCTATATTCCTTGAACTTGGAAGTAATAACATTTACAACGCTTCATTAAAGAGACCTTTGTTTTATGCAGAGGTTACCAAAGTCAATGAGAATATTTGCATGAATTTCATTGGAGTTACGCTAATTCATAGGAGAAATAATTCCAACCATGTGTACAGCTAGGGCTTGCCCTGCCACTGACTTCTCTTTTTTGATATCACTCATAGTTTGGATGTCTCACTATTCATTTATGTCTTTGCATACATGGACAGAGGAATGGAGTGCACCCTCAGCAAGTTTGCAGATGACACCAAGCTGTGTGGCACAGTCGACTTGCTAGAGGGCAGGGATGCCATCCAGAGGGACCTGGACAGGCTGGAGAGTTGGGCCCAGGCCAACCTGATGAAATTCAATAAGGCCAAGTGTAAGGTCCTGCACCTGGGTAGGCACAATCCCAAGCACAAATACAGGCTGGGTGGTGAATGGCTGGAGAGCAGCCCTGAGGAAAAGGACCTTGGAGTCTGGGTTGATGAAAAGCTCAACATGAGCCTGCAGTGTGCACATGCAGCCCAGACAGCCAACCGAGTCCTAGGCTGCATCAAGAGAAGCGTGGCCAGCAGAGCAAGGGAGGTGATTCTGCCCCTTTACTCTGCTCTCGTCAGACCCCACCTGGAGTACTGTGTGCAGTTCTGGAACCCTCAGCACAGGAAGGACATGGAAGTGTTGGAGCGGGTCCAGAGGAGGGCCACAAAGATGATCAGAGGGCTGGAGCAGCTCTCCTATGAGGACAGGCTGAGGGAGTTGGGGCTCTTCAGCCTGGAGAAGAGAAGGCTTCGAGGGGACCTGATAGTAGCCTTCCAGTATCTGAAGGGGGCCTACAGGAAGGCTGGGGAAGGATTATTTACAAGGTCCTGCAATGACAGGACAAGGGGCAATGGGCTTAAACTGGCAGAGGGGAGATTTAGACTAGATGTTAGGAGGAAGTTCTTTACAGTAAGGGTGGTGAGGCACTGGAACAGGTTGCCCAGGGAGGTTGTGGATGCTCCCTCCCTGGATGTGTTCAAGGCCAGATTGGATGAGGCCTTGAGTAACCTGTACTAGTGGGAGGTGTCCCTGCCTATGGCAGGGGGTTGGAACTAGATGATCCTTGAGGTCCCTTCCAACCTTACCATTCTATGATTCTATGATTCTATGATTTATACTCCATTCTCGGATATTGGTTCCTTATTTGATTCCCATTTCTATGTGCCTATATCCCAGTCCCTAAAGGGTTGTCCCTAAGTCTTAGAGCCAAATTCCTTCTCTTCTAATCCCTGCCACTAGCTTCCCAAACCTCCAGGTTACTCCAGATTGATACTTACAGCTCACAGTCTTCCTGCAATACATAATTCCTTGGACTTCTCCTGTTGAGTCAAACTGTACTGTCTCTGTCCTGTTGAAGTCTTTTATTCCAGCTTTGCAAAAGAGGCTGTTACTACACAGTTGTTTTGCTTTGTAACTAATACATAAATACACAGAGTTGTAACAGTGTTATTCACTACTTTAGTTGGTGGCAAAGGAATCTCATAGCATTATGCTAAAAGGTGTTTTTGCAACTCTCTAGCATTTTGTCCTGTGGGCTTATTTTATTCATTTCTATAGAATATTCGAAATGCTGGCAAGATCCTCAAAAAAGTTAGATATATTCTGGTTTAATTTAAAAAAAAAAAAAAAAAGGAAAAAAGAGAGAGATATAAAGGCAACTTTCTGGTACTAAATTTATTTTCTGACTGTTAATGCAAGCATGAAAGTGGCAGAAACATGCCTGAGGCTGACAGGACAATGTAGCGGTATTATGTTTCTTTGAACCGCAATCTTTTGCCTCCCTTGGGTCTCACTCGGTAAGGTTCAGGAGACTGGTTCAAGAGAGACTGGACCTGATCAGTCTGTTGAAAGAATATGGAAGCTGTTTTTTTTCTGAAGTACAAAAAGACTTGCTTTTTCTAACTATGAGCTCAAAATTTTCCTCATGTTGCTTTCAGATTTAATTCTTCTGTGAAATTCATTCACATAAATACTGCAATAACAACTGCAGAATGCATCCAACTGTATCCCACTATGTTCCTGTGTTAGTAGTTGCCCTGCTTCCAGAGCAGAATATCCTTCTGTTTTGAAAAAGCATAGTTTACACTCTGCAACTCTATTACGCTCTAAGTAATGCATCTGAATATCGTGCCTAAATTGTAAAACTGCACTGTTTCTACATTTCCTGGTGTATTGTGCAGGAGCTGTATACAGACTGCTGCAGAACATTTAAAAACAAACAAACAAACAAACAACCTATAATTAAAATTGATATATCAGTAGAATAGGATAAAATAGAGAGAGATTTCTAAATCCTACTTCAAAGGAATTGTGAGGTGTAACATGAGAAACTCTGTAAATGTGTACTACTATTGCCTTACTATTCTTGAACTTAGCTGTAAGTCCTCAAATTTCATAATTAGAACATAAAAAAAGCTGTGTCAGTCATCTTGTCAACAATTTATCTTCACCTAGATGTGGCAATGAATCAACCAGCATGGAAAGTTTCTGAACAAGGTTATATGATATGTTACCTGGAAGATGAGAGGAAGCCCTGTGACTGTCAGGAAAGAGAAGCAGACCTAATTCTAGCTGTCCGTTAGCTTTCCTAATCTGATCTCTGGTTCGATGAACAATTTCTTTGTATTCATCCCAAGGTTACCTGACCTTGCTTCCTCCCTCTTTAGGTTTTCTTCTTGCATCCCAGTGTGTCCAGTATCTACTCATCCATGCAGGCCTCCTGAAGTATTTACCTTCCCTCCTCTTTTTTGCCTCATAGTTGTTATATGTTATTATCTGGTTCATAAGTCTCCCAAGACTAATGGAAATGTTTTGAATCATTTCAAGAGTGATACATACAAATGAAAATCACTCAAACCACCATTTTTCTATAGTAAACTTTTTTGTTTGTTATTTCAGTAAATCTATTGCAATCCATCCTCTCCTTTAACCAGAATACTTCCGATGTCTCCTAAATCTAATGAAATATCAGTGGTGACAGGAAATGCAAAAAGAAAGCTGCATAATCAGATAGACTTTTACTCCAATAGTCTTAAATTTGGTGTTGTAGATTCCTTGGATTTCTTTTGTCTATGTTTTTTTGTCATGTTAACTATTTTACCTGGCACCGCATAACTTAGGCCTTTCCATAAAACACACAAAATGGTTTTTATAAAGCAGACAAGCTATTGTGCCTCTGTTAGTGGTTTTTCTCACCATGAGAGAAAAAGAGGTGAAGAGTGATTCCAAATGTTTTGGATTTTTTTTTTTTTAATAAAAGATTTTCTTATGGGATATTGAGTATAAATTTTCTTTAAATCTACATAAAATGAATATATGTCCTGTTTGATGATCTTAACGTGAATGGACTTTAGAGACAAAGTGGCTAAATTGAATTTTATCATATAAATTCTTTCCTCTGAAATTTTGTGAGTTAAATAATCTGAAAATATACAAGGCATTACAAGACATCCCCCCAAAGACTGAAACTTGATCATTCTAAAACAACATCGGAATTCAGCACATTTAAAAAAAAAAAATTATTTAAGATAGATTTTTGAACCCTAATTCCTGTGATCGTTGCCTCTTTTTCTTAATAATCAATAGAAGTCTGCAGAGAAAGACAGGTAGGTTGAAAGATATAGATAGCTGCTGAATCCCAAAATTGAGTATTACACAGTCATCAGTGTGGAACCTGTGGTAACTTGAATAACCATTATTAATAGAAACTTAGTATAAAGATTTAGTCTTGCTAGTTCATAAATTAAACATTTTTCTGTCAGGGGTAAATAGAATAGTGTTAACTAGCCATTTAGATTTTATTTACAATTATCCCTTCCTCTGTTATTAGCTTTATATGCAGAATACTCTGACTATGTTGGAGATACATAGATTATATGAAACAATTTGACACACATGGATATTACAAAACCATCACTATAAAGCTCTGGTCCTGCTGTCCTGCTGTCTTCTCTATAATGAGTCATTCTGTTTGAGTAAGGCCTCCCTGGAACAGGTTATCTCCATCCTTGAAAGTTTTCAAACCTTGGGTAGGGAAATCAAAAACTGATTTTATCCAGCTCTTTCTTTCCCCTGTGAAGAAAGGATATAATTTTACATTGAAAATAAATTCCATCATGGCTTACTGGTTCCCTGCTTTCTGAAACCATATGCTGCTTCTTTTGCACAACCTGAAGTCCCACTGAGCTGCATGTGATTTCACAGATGGCGGAACATTGATTTCACAATGCAGACTGCGATATAACTTCAAATTACCCTAAAGTTTTGGTTGTGTGAAGAAAATTGGTTCTAATTGATACACCTTCAAATGCCATCAAATTGTTGGTTTAACACAATAGCATTTATTAACAATTGTAATTAAATGATACATCAGCATCCCAGATTGAGTTAGAGACTCCTAGTGATAGGATTTATCATAACTTTGAAGTGTTATCCAGATAGATATAAACTTCATCAGAAGTTTTTATCTTATTGCTGTCTACAAATACCTGAAGGGTGGTTGTGGACAGGGAGAGGTTACCTTGTTCTCTCAGGCAACCAGCACCAGAACAAGAGGACACAGTCTCAAGCTATGCCAGGGGAGGTTTAGGCTGGAGGTGAGGAGAAAGTTCTTCACTGAGAGAGTCATTGGCTACTGGAATGGGCTGCCCAGGGAGATGGTGGAGTCACCGTCCCTGGAGGTGTTCAAGGTGCATTTGGACATGGTACTTGGTGATGGTCTAGTCTTGAGGTCTGTGGTATCAGGTTGGACTTGATGTTCCTTGAGGTCTCTTCCAACCTTGGTGATATTGTGATACTGTGATAGAATTTCACAGTTGTCCATACAAAAACTCCCTTGGAGGATACATAGCCTATGTATCTTACCATACAAAGGTTACTCTGTAAAGAAGGAGGGACACAAATTTTCAGGAAGCTAAAGAGTAGTGTATCTCAGAAAAAAAAATAATTCTCACTTTTCTTGTAATCTGGATTGTAGTAGACTAATTACACTTCTGGATAAATTTTACTCTCCTGACATTTTTTATTCTATTTTCAGGCCATTTGTCATGGAGATGCCCTTTAGTGAATATACTAAAAAAAAAAACCAAACCAACAAAACCACGTACTTTCATCTAATTGTGCAATATCAAGCCACATCTGTCAAGACCAGATACAATAATACAATTAATTTGTGCCAGTATATGCAGAACATGTTACAGCATGTTGAATACCAACCTCCTTTCATAGTCTGTCATCTTCCCAACACCAAACGTTAAGCTTCTGATGCAGCTGTTATTTCCTGTTTCTGTTCCTGCGTATTAGAATAATATCACACAGTTCTGAATCATTGCCTCCACATCATGGAAAAATTATTTTGTAGTGTCTCGTGGCAAAGGCAGGTGATGTTCTTTCCAACTCATCCCACAAAATTTCCAACTTTTCTTGAACTCCAGCCTGAGAGTCAGGAGCGACCAGCCTAAGTAAGAATTGTGATGGATGCCAGCTGACCCACCACAGCTGAATGACCACACATTTGCTGTGAAGAAATATCTTGCAGCTGTATGACACTAGCCAGCAAGCTGTTGCTGTTACGAAAGTTAAGATGTACGCTATTACTAGGCAGATTTGAGTCATTCGTCATCCTCAAGCTTAATCAGTAATGCCAGATCTAGAAATCCAGTAGAGTTGAAAAGTCAGGAAGGGAGGGACTTTGGTCCACCTAAATGACTCTCTACTAGAAAGCTAAAGGACCAAGAGAGCTGGTTAGTATTTAAACACCATTTCCTTTAAGCTCAAGATAGCTTTATTCCTTTGAGTGAAAAATCAAGTAGTGGAGGTAGGAGACCTGCATGAATAAAAAAGGAGCTACTGGAAAAAAACTCATATGAAAGAAGTTCAAGTATG
>VWZE01006276.1:10850-47471 GCA_013396675.1 Eubucco bourcierii | reverse complement strand
GCTGTATATTGTGCAAAGCTGTAAATAGAGCTTCATCATTTAACTTCCAGCCAACTGAGTGCTAGTCTGGGTCATTTTACAAAGTGTGGGGGGGGGTGGGGGAACTCCCAAACCCAAATTTACAAGGTCACAATAAGACCTTGTAAATAGTCCCTCCCCTGCCTTCCTGTAGGCCCCCTCCAGTTACTGGAAGGCTACTATAAGGTCTCCTTGAAGCCTTCTCTTCTTCAGGCTGAAGAACCCCAACTTTCATAGCCTGTCCATCAGATGTTATCTCTTCCAATCCTTCCTCCTCAAGGACAAGACACTTTCTTCCCCTGCTCTAGTATAGGGTTTCTCCCACAGAAGACAGTTCTCCACAAACTTCAGCGTGAGTTCTTCCAAGTGGCTACTGTCCTTCATGAACTACTTCAACATGGATTCCCAGCAAGGTCATGAGTCCTGCCAGGAAACACCACTGAAAAGTCAATCACACACCTGTTTGCAAGGGTTTAAAAAAAAGGTATATGCATACTTTAAAAATATTCGTTATTAAGTTCCATGTGCTCAGTTTACATATCTTCTAGGGGGATGAAGTGGTGACAGGCTGACACTGCAGCTTTCTCTGCCACTATTGACTGAAAATTTTACTCCAAGGGAAGGTTTCATGTGTTTATCTTGTAAGATGATTTCCAAACTCTGATGAAGAGCTACTGAGCTATCTAAGTTTAATAAAAAATGATATGAAACATAAAGGTCAAGGATGACATTATGTTTTCAGCATTGTATTGATTTGAGAACATAAAGATAAGCTATAATGTTATTTATTAAAGATTTAATAAACCACTAGCTATCAATAGGCCTCTGAATATCTAGGAAGTAAAGTAAAAAAGTTCCTGCTAAGTCAGAAAATAACTGGATTTACTTTTCTAAAAAAAAATAAATAAGCAAAGAAAAAAAGAAAGCCTTTCTAAATTAAGCACTGAAATATCCTTTGACAAATTTTTTAATTTCATCCTGACAATACCTGAAGCAGGCTGTTCAGGGGGGTTGTGGAGTTTCCCTCTCTGGAGATACTCAAAACCTTCCTGGACGTGTTCCTGTGTAATCTGGTATAGGTGATCCTTCTCTGGCAGGGGGTTTGGACTAGGTGATCTTTCAAAATCCCTTCCTGACATTCTGTGATTCTGTGATTCATGCAACATATTAATGTTTGACCAATCTGATAGTCTTTTATGAGGATATAACCAGGTGGATAAATAATGGTAAAGCAGTGCATGTGGTTTATTTTGATTTTAGTAAAGCATTTGACACTGTCTCCCACAGTATCTTTGCAGCTAAACTGAGGAATTGTGGTCTGGATGATCAGATAATGTGGTGGATTGTGAATCAGTTGAAGGAAAGCCTTCCGAGAGTTGAGGATAACTCTTTCCAACTCTTACCTTCACAGTGAATCCTTATGCATTCCAATTTATGACCAGTATTTAATTTTCTTACTCTGCACCTCAGTAACAAACTGTGCTCTGTCTCGTTGGCAGCCTCTGCAGTTGTGGGGCCACACTTGGAGCACTGGGTCCAGTTCTAGGCTCCTCAGTACAAGAGAGGTCTGGACATACTGAACTGAGTCCAGTGAAATGCCACAAAGATGATAAAGAGACTAGAACATTTCTTTCATGAGAAGATGCTAAGAGAGCCGGGACTCTTTAGCCTGGAAAAGAGAAAGCATTTTTTACTGGGAGGGTAACTGAGTATTTCTATGATTCTATGATTCTATGATTCTATTTGCACAAGCTGCCCAGAGAGTTGGTGGAGTCTCTCACTTTGAAGATAACCAAAAGCCATCTAAATACAGTCCTCCTCCACTCACTCTAGGTCTCTCTGCTTGATCAAGGTGATTGGATCAGAAAACCTTTGGAGGTTCCTTCCTCCACAGGTTGACCTCGACTATTTTCTGCTTCTATGATTCTTTAATTCTGTAATTACTTAACCATATACTTATCTATAAATAAAGAATTTTACATATGGAAGTTTTATAAGGAATAGAAGATCCATTTTCAGTGTATCTAGTATACAATCTTACTTTAGAGAGAAAAACGGAGTGTTAAGAATAAACACACTTGCACAAAATTGTATATATTATCCTACAGCAATTTCCACAACAGTTGCTTCTTTCAGTTGATTTTTTTTCCACAGTCAGTATTTTATTCTTGGTAAGTACTTAAAAAAGAAAATAATGGATCATATTTTTAGTACATTTCTACAAGCATAACTCCTTTAAAAAATCTCAGACCTCAGCTAGCCTTTCTGTTTTAATTGTGTATTTTACCTCATTTATCCATCCACTAGCCACTGACTCTTCCATGACAGGAAAGTGAATCAACCTTTTTTTTTTTTTTTTTTAAATTTGACCTCTCACATTTCTCATTTCTTCCTTCAAATACAGTACTTATGCATCTGTATTGTACTATGGTAAACCCTCCGTTGGCCTTGATATGAAATTGTCTTTTTTTTTTTTTTTCCCACTGAAATCACTGAAACCACAGAAAATGTCTGTTGGGAAGAAACCTCAAAGATCATCTAGTCCAGCCTTCAACCCAGCAATGAAGGATCAACACTAAACCATGTCCCTAAGTGCCATTACTTCACTCTGCTTAAACACTTCAAGGGACAGTGACTCCACTCCTGCCTTGGGTAGACCATTCCAATGTTTGATAACCATCTCTATGGAGAAAAATGTATAGCGTATTTATCAGAAAATATATAATTTCAGAACTAACTGAATGTAGAATAACTTTTTTCAGTTAAGCATTATTTAATATTCTATTATTTCTCTATACACTCCTAAAGCTTATCAGTTCTTTTTTCTCCAGGCAGAGAATATCTAATGATATAACATTTATTAAGCTTGAAATATCATGAACTTCTAAATGTTACTTTTGCCCTCAAGCAGAATTGGAAAAGGTTGTGTGACCTCCTTATTATTCAGCATTATGCATTGTTCACATAGTTTTAATAACCTTTACTTTCTTTGTTAAAAGATTAAATGCACATATTCAGAATCCATCAAAATTGGTTTTTTGATCAACATCTGACTATAACAGGTAATTTTTCATATTTCCATTGGGAAGTGGATCACATCTTGCAAAGAATATGATAGCAGTTTATAATATAGATATGGTAGACTGAATAATATATGAGGATACCTTCATTTTATGTCCATTGTGACATTTTATAATTCAAGGCAAGAGTTTCCTACAGGCATAATCTTGTTTAAATAGACTTCTGGAGTTCAGATCTCTATAATGGTCTGTCTGTTTCCCTTTCTATTGTTTAAAATAACAGCTCTGCACCATTGACATTTACTATTCCTTTAACTTAGCAAATTAACTTTGACACAATTCAAGCCTCTATTCTCCTTACATTACTTAAGTTTACATCATTTCAGACGTTTCTCAGTTAGCTACAGTGCTTAATCCTAGTGTAGGATAAATCGCTCTTCATTACCAAATTGTCATAATTTTTGTCTGGTACATGACAAACAGGATTTTGAAATATAATTTGTACCATACATAGATAAGTTCTGATTGTTTTGATTAATGTGTTGGATTTGTCTGTATTTGTTTTAATTTGACAAGTGAGTTTTGGATATGAATTTGAGAAAACGCCATTGCAAGCATCCTCTGATAAATCTTCAAACTTTGCTTTTTACTTTGCTAGACGCTTGTAACACTCTTTTGGCATTTGAAAAGGTAAGTAATGGGATTGACAGAGTCACTTGACATCGAATAGGAAGTTTGTGACAGCTGTCAGAATTTCCCCAGTGGAGATGGTAGTGCTTCACATCTGCTGTACACTGTTCTGCAGCTGTGGAACTTTTAGGTCTACAGTGAAGTCTTGTCAGATGGATTCGTCTTACAAAAAGGAGTGGCAATTCTACATCTCAGAGAAAAGAATTATTCTCTTTAGATTTTTCACTCACAAAAGAGTTGTCATTTTTAAAGGATTTCATCTCATGGTTAATTTATGATAGTCCCTTTCTGAAATCTTCACCCCACAAGTTCTTCACATTGAAGCAAAACTTATCCTTACCCTACTTACTACACGCATATGTGCTTCACAGTGAACTGATATCATAGCCAAAGTTCATCAAATGAGATGAAAAAATATTAAAGCACTAGAGGAATAAGAAAATGCATATTGTCAGCATTCTTATGTCCCAAAGGAAAGACAATATGACAGACCAGATAGATGGAAAGTTGAGAAATTGAGGACTTTTAGCATACCTATGAAGCAATATTGCAGCATGTAGTACATACCACACTCATGGTAACATGAGAGATGAGCCCTGGAAGATGAAGGTTTAGAGGGAAATGTGAATCTTAATGTTCTTTCCCCCAAAGTAGCAAATCAAGTGTGAAATGATATTTTCCACACTGGTAACCTAAAGTGTAATTTACAAGGAAAGTAGACTATGTGCCTGAGCCTCCTATGTCCTCCCAACTATCTATTGTATTGGTCTCATAATATCTCAGTTAATTAAGTAATTAGAAAGAGAGTTATCTGTGTTTATTGATTTTGGTCAGATCCAAGATGACAAAATGTACCCACCATATTTTGGAAAGTCTGTAGAGGATATAGAAAAAATAATAGGAATATACCACATAACAATATGTAATGTGAAGTGCATTGTGTTCCTTTTCAACAGAACAGGTATACAATCAGAAAGTTTAAGAGATTCTGAGCATCAAAATTAGTAGAATTATATATTAATAGCAAAAAATCTATGGAGTAATGAACAAGTTACAGAAAAAGTAACATATATTAAGAAAGCTAAAGCCAAGTCTTGTCAAGATCTGTGCCTGAATGACCAAGTGGCAGACAACAGGATAGATTCTTACAATGCAGAAGTCTCATAATACAGATAGACGAAATGAAAGAAGTAGTAAGTGGAAAGGTGACCAACAAATACTTTTGACAAATTCTGAAAGTGCTTTTGTGATAGATACACTTACTGTGATAGATACACTTACTTATTCAACCATTTGTGATTAATGAAATAGTGCATGTTAAAAAAAAAGTCTAAGGGAAAATTTATGGCAGCAGTGCTGCTTGAAGCACTAGGTGAATATTAACAGATTTCTGTGAATGATTACATTTAAGTACTTTTATTCTCAAGAAAAATGAAACAAGGAAATGGAAATGAACACAGCTATACAGAAAATGTTTTGTAAGAGAAAGCCATGCAAGAGAAAACAGATGAATGGTTTTCAGGATATTAAAACATGTCATTGGCCCTGAACTTGGATGGTAGTTAATGCCCCACCTAACTGCTTGCTCACTCTGCTTCTCCTGCATAAGGGAGAGAATCAGAAAAGTAAAAGCAAGAAAACCTGTGTGTCTAAATAAAGAGAGTTTAATAGGTCAGGCAAAAAAAAATGTGTGCACAAGGAAAGCAAAATAAGAAATTTGTTCATTATGTCTCATCAGCAAGCAGAGCTTCGTCATGTGTAACGGTTATTTGGAAGTTCAATATTCTACACTCTGCAAATTCTCTTCTAAATGCAATCCAGCTGGAGGATGGAGCCATGTACTACTAATGACTGGAGGTCAGTAACAAGCAATGTATTCATAAGTTGTGATTTATCAAGAAGAAATAAGAGAAGGCTATTTTCTGAAGAAAAGTCAAAGTCAGAAATCCTGGTGTGCTGGTTTGAGGCTAATTGGAATATTTTAATAGACAAAATTACACTATAGGCTGTGAAAGGAAAACATCATGATGTCTACTTCACTCATACGCTTGCTGGAGAATTCTTTGGGAATACTAACCAAAACAACAGATAAGTCAGTCTCTCTCTGGCTCTTGCTGGAACAGCAGCTGCTGGTGGGATCTAGCAGCTTCTGGGCTCTGGCTCCTCTGCTGATTAATCCTCACTAACCACTTTTCTTCTAACCCCCTTGGCCGATCCTCCTAATTTACCTTGCACGTAAGGCAAACCTTGGGGTAAGGTACAGGGGTGGGGAGAAGGTGGAAGGGTGGTTGGGAGCCCCTCCTGGGGTCTCTGATTTCTGGGAGGGGAGTTGTGTTGCTGTATTACCTTTTACTTGTATATTTCTGTAAATATTGTGTATATAGTGTAAATATCTGCTGTACATTGTGCAGAGCTGTAAATAGAGCTTCATCATTTAACTTCCAGCTGACTGAGTGCTAGTCTGGGGCATTTTACAAAGTGTGGGGGGCGGGGATAACTCCCAAACCTTCACACCTGGTAAGACAGTGACCTCATAGACAGATACAGCACAGTGCCACAACACCTGAGAAAGAAAGAAGGTCCAGTGATGGCAACTAGTGTCAGCAAAGAGACTAATGATTATGAGAACAGCCCAATTTGACAAGACATGTCTGAGTTCAAATCAGGAAATCAGCTCTACTGGTCAGGGTTGTGATCCAGGCTAACAGGATCCACGGTCAGACACAGCTGACCTGTAGCTGCAATGCTGCTACAGTGCGGTTCAGGTAGGAGCTACAACATAGTCTTATCTTTAAACCATCTCCCAAGCAAAAGAAGGTGAAATGCTGAGGGTTTTTTAGTACAGCTGTTAGGCAAAATGCTGAGACATCTTCCAGCTTTTTCTCAAGGAGCAACAAGGCCTTCAAGGCTTCCCCTACAGTGCTCTCTTATTAGCAAGATAACCTTAAGTGCAAACAAATAAATACCTACAGGTGAGAACTTTGGACCCTGAAAATCTCTGTTTCCTAAAGTTTTGAAAGTTTTCAGTCAGCATAAATATGATATTGTGCTAGAAATAGAAATGAAAGCAGAGAGATTAATCTTTTTGTCTTCAAAATTAGTGTTTTGGCTAACTTCTGAAATGTTTTCTTAGAGATTCATCATCAAGTTGTTGAAAGTGCAGACTGACCCAGAATCATGTAAAAGGAATACAGCATACTGCAAAAGCTTACCAGGTGGAGCAATCAAAACCTGGAGTCTCTGGTGGTAGACTGCCTGCTGTTGACCTAAAAGAAAAATATTAAATTTCAGTTTCACACTTTGCACAGAGTTGTAACGAAAATAGCTAATTGGTTCTATTTTTATAGATTCCAGATTAAGCAATTCTAAAACAATTGAAGATGAGGAAACATTATCTTGGTTATGATAAGTACACTCTTCCCTGAATTTAATGAAGTGCAGGATAGAGGCAAACACAGAAGATGTTACAGGCCAGACAGAGTTAGAAAAGTCTTCATGATTTAATTTTTGCATTCACTTAGTGGTCATTAATCAGACTGGCATATATAAGTTTTTTCCAGCCCAGGGAGGTTGTGGCTGCTCCCTCCCTGGAGGTATTCAAGACCAGGTTGGATGAGGCCTTGAGTAACCTGTACTGGTGGGAGGTGTCCCTGCCTACTGCAGGGGGTTGGAACTAGATGATCCTTGAGGTCCCTTCCAACCTTACCATTCTATGATTCTATGATTCATATCTCAGTATTAGTCTTCATATGTTTTCTGTGGTTGGAACTGCCATACTGACACCACAAGTAATACAAAACCTGTAGTGGAAACTTGTTGCACAACTGAAATTCTCTGCTACCCTAGCTTGTCACAGCTCCAATGCAGTCAGTGGAGAGGAGCAGATTTATATTTGCCATTCTATGATTCTATGATTCTATTTTAGACGTTACTGCTTATAAAGCTACCCTTAATTAATATCACTAAAGAATTTCCGTTTTGAAAAATCCTGTACACCAAAAAAAAAAAAAAAAGTAAATTCTATGAAATGACACAAGTAAGATCTTCAGAAAGCTGCAGAAAACTTTTTTCATGGTTATACCATGGAAATCCAGGATATTAATTTCAGAATATGAATCTCATTCCAAAATTCTTCTCTGTCTGGCTTGTGGTTAGGGAGTCAGGGGATTTCAGGAAATAAATAAATATGTTTAAAATAACACTTGTCTTACAAATTCATGTAAATAAAGCCTGCAATTTTAGCAGCAAGTTTTTTTGGAAGAGACACTTTGAATAATTAAATCAAAACCACTGAGTAACATCTTTCTTTGCAATAATAATATAGCAAGAAGGGAAGTACTGCTGGCACAGAGGCCCACAGATGCATAATCTTCCCCTCTTTCTACCCAAAAGAAAATCTTGACATAATTGAAATAATATAAATATAAATTCTTCCTATTCCCCTACATAGGACATGGGTTAGCCTGGCTCTGCATCTTTTAGTTCCTGTTGTGGGTAGATTATTGGGAAACTGGGCAGTCCTGCCTGGCAGTAAAGGTATAATGGATAAATTAGCATTTTCTGATGGAAAACTTTGCAATTGGAAATGACTTTTGACCAGCACTTCAATGAGATTGCCCTAATTCCGTACCTGTGCGCTGTGTAGTAAAATTGATTTTACCTATTCAATAACCTACTCACAGTCAAGAGACAGTTGGAGTGTACCATACTCTTCATTGCTCCTCAGATTGTGAATCTTACTACAGATAACTGAGGGTATCAGAGAAGTGAGGGACAAATGATTATGAAACGGTTTTCAGAAGACTTGCAGGAACTGAAAACAGAAAGCCTACTTTGGTAAAACAACTGAGAAAAGAATAACATTTTTTAATTTTCTGCGGAAAAATGTATTTACCTTTCAATGAGGACTGACACTGTGATGCAGAACCAATGTTTTTTGTCTTAGATACACACATCTTAACACACGTGACAAGTTCACTCTTCTAGCTGAAGTAACACTTTCTGTTACATTGGAGAAAGTAGCAGTACAAACATTAAAGTCTACATTCAGCATCAAATGTGCTGAGTTACTTGTACTTAACTAAAGTCTGTGTCCAGTTCTGGGCCTCTCAATTTAAGAAGGACATTTAGGTGCTTGAGCGTGTCCAGAGATGGGCAACAAGGCTGGTGAGAGGTCTCGAGCACAAGTCCTATGAGGAGAGGCTAAGGGAGCTGGGATTGTTTAGTCTGGAGAAGAGGAGGCTCAGGGGGAACCTTATTGCTGTCTACAGCTACCTGAAGGGTGGTTGTAACCAGGGGGAAGTTACCTTCTTCTCTCAGGCAATCAGCGACAGAACAAGAGGACACAGTCTCAAGCTGCACCAGGGGAAGTTTAGACTGGAGGTGAGGAGAAAGTTCTTCACTGAGAGTCATTGGCTACTGGAATGGGCTGCCCAGAGTGGTTGTGGAGTCACCATCTCTGGAGGTGTTCAAGGTGGGTTTGGACGTGGCACTTGGTGCCATGGTCTAGTCTTGAGGTCTGTGGTAATGGGTTGGACTTGATGATCTTTGAGGTCTCTTCCAACCTTGGTGATGCTGTGAAATTCTTTTGATTGTTAATGTCTGTCAGGCTTAGTGGGTTCCAGCTCATGAATTCTGAAAGTGCGGAGTTCACAATTCTATGCAATGCATTCACATTTATTTTCCTGATATAACACCAAGAAATCTTTTAAAATATTCTAAGCCAGAACCTTCAGTCAGTTTTATGGATTTTTGAACCTCTGGGTATAGAAAAGGAGATCAGTAAGTAGCTCTCATAGGATTCCTTTGTTAAAAAGAAATTTTTGACCAGCACCTTAACTGTTGGATCAAGATTCCATCCTTTTCAGTTTCCAGACAAATGAGATTTTGTAAGGAAGCAGATGTTGTGTGGTCTTCTTTAGTAAATCTCTGATCATGTAGCTTGAAACCATTTGAAGCTTTTACTCATGTTGAATGCATGCCAGGATTTTGAGAGAGCTTATAGATTTTTATATATTAGGAAGTAAAAACTTAACTTTTCCTTGTATCTTGGAGGTAAGAGAACATTTCAAAGACAGGAGTCTTCCAAATAAATCTCCTGTATGGTATCAATACATTATAGTGTATAAACTACTAAATGCAAATATCAGAAATAACTGATTGCCCATCTTCTGGAGTGCCACATGTGAATGGAAATGGTGGTTATAAAAAATATTTTTCAGTGGTGATTGAAGCATGGAGATGACATTATAAAGATGGGTGTTTGAGCTGGAATCTCATCATGAAAGCTATTATGAAAGTCCTTATTCCCTCATCAAAGTGTTTAGACTGAGATTGAGGTATCAAAAGACTGATTGCCCAGACCCATGGGAACTGCTAGGAAAATGAGACAAATGGTACTGCTAGGAAAATGAGACAAATGGTATGTCCCTTCCATTTTCTTTAAAAAAAAAAAAAAATTCCAAAAAACTCTGCTATGCTGAGTTGAAGTATTTAATGTTGAACCACCTATTAAAATCAGCACCCTTTTATAAGACATGGAGAGCAAATACTAACTACTGAAAATTACGTCCACATACACAAGCAGGGAGAGTATACAACTGTGTCTTAGCTAGCCAGAATTTTGTGGAGAGGAGTGTGATTCCAAAACTTTCACAGACCTTTTAGGATAATCCTCACCTGGGGAAACAAATGTCTCAAGCATAATGCTTAGTCACTGTGCAGATTGTAATGGATATCTAGGTTGAATAGGTCCTTGCAACAGCATCATTAACTGGATCAGATGACACTGACAAAAGCATTGATGATTTCAATTTCAGGTGCCCCACAGTCCTATATAACAACTTTGTTGATACAAAATCTATCACTAGTGATTTTTCTTAAGCTTCCTAGAAAACACCCTCTGGCTATCCTTTCTATACACAAATGACTATCCTATGTACATTTTTTGTTTGCAGAAAAATTTTCTACTGACTATTCAATAGTATTTATATTGTTTGGATGACTGAAAAATGACCACCTGCAGAAATCTCTGGGACGGTTAGATTCTGGGATGTTCTCTAACATGTAAAGTGATGTACAATCCCTATAATTTTCTAGGGGAAAAGGGCTACCCTGTGGGACCCAAGGGACTATGGAAATTTTCACCAGAAGAGTTCCTGTAACAGTTAATCAAATGCTCTGTTGTGAAAGCACTAGGGGATAAGTCAATCATCTTATCCCTAATCAATCTACTGTCTCCTATCAGACCACTGTTCTCATCCTTGCATAGACCAGCCAGAAAATCTCTGGCTCAACTGTGGAAAAGTTGATTCAAGTGTACTAGATGTACACAGTCCTAACATCCAACTACACTTTATTAGCTTTAGAATGAAACTGAATTAATCACAGAATCATAGAATGTCAGAGACTGGAAGGGACCTCGAAAGATCATCTGGTCCAGCCCCCCTACTAGAGCAGGATCACTTAGAGTAGATCACACTGGAAAGCATCCAGACGATTCTTGAGTATCTCCAGAGAGGGAGACTCCACAACCTCCTTGGGCAGCTGTTTCCAGTGCTCTGTCCAGTGAAAAAATTCTTCCTCAGGTTTACATGGAACCTCCTATGCCTCAGCTTCCACTCTTTGCCCCTTGTCCTGTCACTAGGCAATACTGAGAAGAGGTTGGCTCCATCCTCCTGGCACTCAACCCTCACATAATTATAAACATGAATGAGGTCACTCCTTAGTCATTTCCTCTCCAAGCTAACAAGCCCCAGTCTTTCCTCATAAGGATGATGTTCAACTTCCTTAATGATTTTTATGGCTCTGTACTGGACTCTCTCAAGCATCTCCATGTCCTTCTTGAGCTGGCGGGCCCAGAACTGGACACAATATTCCAGATGGAGCCTCATCAGGACAGAGTAGAGGGGAAGGAGAACCTTCCTCAATCTACTAACCACACCCCTTCTAATACACCCCAGAATGGCATTAGTTTTTCTTGCCACAAGAGCACACTGCTGGTTCATGGCCATCCCTCCATCCACCAGGACTTCCAAGTTCTTCTCCCTACTGTTCTCCAGCAGGTCAGGTCCCAACCTATACTGTGTAGAGCTGCACAGCTCTACATTTGCCTCTGTTGAACTTCATCAAATTTCTCCCTGCCCAACTCTCCAGCCTGTCTAAGTCTCTCTGAATGGTAGCACAAATCCCCAGTGTGGCAGCCACTCCACCCAGCTTGTTTAGAAATAAAATCCATAGTTCTTGCCACAGGATGCATCTGCAGAATCAATCAAGGCAGAACCCACTACTCACTGGGTGCAACTGTCTTCACTGTGAGATGAAAGATTTTGATTGTCAACTCTTACTGCCTGATCTGAAAATCTTTATGTAGTTCACTGTGTCTTGGTACACCTAGCTCACTTTTTGTTTGTTATAGTAGTTTTAGGGGTTTATTTCTTCAGAGCAGACAGGAATGGATCTCATTTTTCTGGAATGTAAGTTTTATACATGTGTGAGAGTCTAAATCCTCTCTCTCTAGTTCAAATTGACAAAGATAAAGATTGCCTTTGTTACCTTCCCAGACTCAGCCCAAGGTGCCTGGCCAAAGCCTCAAGGATGCAAATCAACAGAGATACAGCACCTTTGTGACCTTTCCGAACTCAGCCCAGCTTGAATGCCCAACATGTGTACCTCTTACATCAGCTAGAAAAGGCTTATGGAATATGTGTAATTCAGGATATGGACAGGTAGGTTGTGTAGGGAGGGGGTGGAGGCCCTCCCTGGTGCAGCAGCTGGACCCCTGCAAATGCATGAGAATACACAGGAAGATTCTCACCTGGACATCAATCTAAAAAACTGTATAGAGACGTGAGCAATGCCCACCAAGGAGAACACCTGCAAGAAGAACATCTTCACCAGAACACCTCCACCAGAGGAATTCGAGAACAACTTCCACAGAACAATTCCAGAAGGAGAACTTGTGATGAACTCCATGGAAGAACATCCCTGGACCATGCATACATCCCTCTCTAGGCCCCCTCCCCCCCAATCTCTGGTTGATGGTAATATAATCCCTGCTCTTTTCCTTCCCTCCTCTTTTTCTCCATTGTTTCATCTCCCTCTCTCCCCCCTTCTCTCTCTTCCTCTGTTTCATTCAACTTTATCCTTTAATAAATAGTTCTGTGGTGATATATGGTCTCACTTGCACCTCAATTTCACAACCCGGAAATCTCTAAGAACAGATCTTGCTCCTCTCTTAATCTCTGTTCTCCGGACCTTGACAGCATGATACATCTTTTCCTGAATACACATGGTGAAGAGCCTAATGACTGTTGCATGTTTGCACAATGATACAATTGCTAAAACAGTGAGATCAAAGTGATGCTATGCCACACCAAGTTTAAGGCTGATTCCAACATAAATATATAATCTTCCTATACACTTTTACCATTGCCACAGTGCTGTACCACTAACTGATTGCTTCTCTGCTGATATGCATCACCAGAAATTGATATTTCTGTCTAGAAATACTTATAAACAAGCTAACAAACAAACAAGTTATATTGTTCTACTGTTGTGCTTCTCATTTTCATTAGAAACTTGGCTGCTTTTCAGCATCAGGGTGAACTAAATAGGTAGAATTATTTAAAACCAACTAACATGAGGTGGTTAGAACTCCAGATCCACTGCAATTCATACATTCCTCTCTTAAAATGTTATCACAGAGATGTCGATTGCCATGGCCTTGGTGAGAAGTGATCCGAATTGGAGCTGACTTCTTGCAGGAAGCACATCAACACTCTCTTCCCCTACTACCAAAACTCCACCAGACACAAACCCAACAAAATATCTTTTTATTGTATGATACTCCTCTGTTTTCAACTAGCAATTTCTCAGGCGTTCAAAATCATCTGTTCTCCTTTTCTCCCACACTCAATTCATTCCCACCTTCTCTCTTCCCCACCTTGCTATTGCCATGGTTTACCCTCAGTCCTTTCAATGAAACAATGACAGGCACAGGGGGCTCATGTCAGGACGTAGTGGTTGCTCTCCATTGCACCTTCTTCCTCACTTTTTTTCCTATGCCTCTGTGTGGGTTGTCAATGGCCTGCAGTCCCTTCAGGAACGTTACTCTTTGCTGTGGTACCATATTGATACTGTCTCATTTCCTTTGTTGTTTCCTCCTTTCTCCAGTCCACTCTCTTATAGCTTCTTTGTCCTCTTTCACTCAGTTGTTTCTGTATTCACAAAGGTACCACAAACTGTGGACTGGCTCAGCTATGTTTTGTGGCGAATCTGTTCTGGAGTCAAGTGGAATTGGCTGTATCTAGCATAGAGGCTGTCGCCTCTGGCCTCTTCTCTCAAGAAACCAACCCTGATCCCTGCTGCTACCAAAGTCTTGCCATTTACACACCACACAATAACAAATTATGAAAGGAAACATCTTTGGAATCAAATAGGAATGAAAAGGCAACATATGACCGAACCAGTGTAAGAGTTCAATAAAAGATATTTTCTCTTTGTTATTTCCTAGTTCTTTGCCTATTCAAATAGATTCACTTCCTAGTAAAGAGCCAAACAAAATCTAATTTCTGATCAAATTTAATTTCTGATTTTGTATTTTAATATGTCTCTTCTGATAATTGAGGACTTTAATAGTGCTAGGGTATGCTCTTGATCTGAACAACCTGTCTATAAAGAATGGTACCAGGAGAATAATATCAAGTAATAAAATAAAGCTGTTGGCAGGAACACAAGCATTTCCCAAAATTGCAGTACCCACAAGGGAGTTATCCTCTTCATTTAATGGCAAATGAATTCAAAGGTTTGTGACTTTATCATAATCATGGAGGTAGAAAAAAAAATATTTTTTGTCAATAGCAAACTGAAGTTGGGGTTAGGTAGAGAGTGATATTTTGCAAAGAAGATAACATTTGGTTTCAAATCCATGGTCATTACTGCAAATCAGTTTTTCGGTAAGACCACAAAGAGTAAGTTACTTAGATTCTGATAACAGCAAAGGTCTGTGTTGAAAAATTAGAGATATTAAAATGTAAAGTGCAGACATTCACCATATTTGAGATACTAAGCAAAATATTCAAGAAGTCTATCTTTCAATGCGTATCACACCCAATATACAAGTTAAACAATTCCTTGTATGCTTTGGGGATTTTCAAATCTTAGTTCATATTGGAAAGGCTACTTGTGTTATAAAAATAGGTTTCCACTTCAGTATTTACACTTGTAAAGGTTATTAAAAATACTTTTTAATATATCAGGAATCATTTTACTAAAACCTTCAAAAGCTAAACTTGTAAAGTTTGGGAAAATGGGTTTTCCTTACCATGCTTGTAAAAGAAAAGACTGCACTTGATACTGTATGACAGATTTAGGACACAAATTGATCTGTCTGGTTATATTAGGCTGGTAAATAAATAAGCAGAATGATATATTAGGGGACTTTCTGTATTTGAGATAAAAAAGCATATCTTAATACAAAATGGTGATAGATGTGAGAACAGTAATAAGCTTATTGAATATTTTCATTTCATTAGTTTGAAAGATTAAAGACACCATGTTTGCTCCCATTTGTAGTTATGTACTCTGAAATCAAGATAAAATAAAAAGGAAAATATGCTTACTTACTCTGTGAAATATATTTCATTTTACAAGACAGAACAAACACAGCCAAAATGTCATATCAAAGAATGAAATTAATAATGTTATTATGGAATTAAGTGTAGATTTATTTTGGATAGCAAATATCTCAGGTTCACTTAAATTGAAAAAACAAAACAAAACAAAACAAAAAACCCAAACCCCCAAGATGTTATTTCTCTTGTGGTAGTGATGTAAACTTCAAACTGATGGTGAGCAAGAGTTGGTTTTTGTCCCTTAGATAGTTATCTGGTCTGTAATTTGATTCTGTATTTCTTTGGCTGATGATTTCCTTGTAAAATGCTTTATGGTCTCTATTCACTTTGCTTATTTTAGGCAGCTGAGATGGGTATAAACATACTCTTAACGCTTCTTGGGTATTTAGCTTATTGAGTTGTGGTCAGTGGTTTATGTCCAAGTGAGAGACCGGTGTGAAGGTTTGGGAGTTCCCCCACCCCCACACACTTTGTAAAATGACCCAGACTAGAACTCAGTCAGCTGGAAGTTAAATGATGAAGCTATATTTACAGCTCTGCACAATGTACAGCAGATATTTACACTATATACACAATATTTACAGAAATATACAAGTTAAAGGTAATACAGCAACACAACTCCCCTCCCAGAAATCAGAGACCCCAGGAGGGGCTCCCAACCACCCTTTCACCTTCACCCCACCCCTATACCTTACCCCAAGGTTTGCCTTACGTGCAAGGTAAATTAGGAGGATTAGCCAGGGGGGTTAGAAGAAAAGTGGTTAGTGAGGATTAATCAGCAGAGGAGCCAGAGCCCAGAAGCTGCTAGATCCCACCAGCAGCTCCTGCTCAAGCAAGCGACAGAGAGCAACTAACTTATCAATTGTTTTGGTTAGTATTCCCAAACAGTTCTCCAGCAAGCGTATGAGTGAAGTAGACATCATGATGTTTTCCTTTCACAGCCTATAGTGTAATTTTCTCTATTAAAATATTCCAATTAGCCTCAAACCAGCACAACCGGTGATGAATAGCTTTCCTCGGGAGTTTGTGTGGGATCTGCAAGTGGTAAACATCTTTGTTGGCAACACAAAGAGCGAGATCAAGTGCACCTTTGATAAGTTTGCCAATGAGCAGTGTGGTGTAATTGACACACTGGAAGAAAGGGATGGCATCCAGAGACACCTTGACAGATTTGAGAGGCAGGTCCATGCAAAACCCACAGAATTCAAGCACAAGTGCAGACCCTTCACGTGTTCCAGGACAATCCCAAACACGAACACAGGATGGATAATGAATGGTTTGAGGGCAGTCCTGAAGAGAAGGAATTGGGGATATTGGTGAATGAAAAACCAAGTATGAGACAACAATGTGCACTTGCAGCCTGGAAAGTCAAGTCTTTCTGGTCAAGGGAGGTGATTCTCACAGTTAACTCTGCTCTTGTGAGATTCCACTGGGAATATTGTGCTTATCTATCAACCTCTAACTTAAGAGGGTCCAGAGTATGTCCATAAAGATGATCAAAGACCTGGAGCACCTTCCCTCTGAGGATAGACTGAGAGAGTTGAATTTGTTCAGCCTGAAGAGAGACCTTATACTGTCCTTCCAGCACTTAAAGGGGGAATTCAGGAGAGACAGGATGTGACACTTTAGCAGACAGGGTAGTGATAGGATGAGGGTAAGAGTTTCAAACTGAAAGAGGGTAGATTTAGGTGTAAGTAAGAAATTCTTTGATGTGAAGGTGGTGATACCACAACAGGTTTTCAAGAGTACACTGAGGACGTCTTCCAGGGTTAGGTTACACACAAATTTCTAATTATCCTCTTCTCTCATCACCTTATCTTTGTTTCTGTTTCCAAACTGCTGTTCAAAGTCAGGTTCTTAACCATGCATTCAAGAGTTTGCTTATTGTAAGAAGTTCTTCTTATTGAATCAGTTTTAATCTTCCTCACTTATTGAAGCCGTTGTGAAGATAAACAAAATTTCCCTCCCATTCTTGGAAGGTAACTTCACACCAAGGTTCTACTACTGACCCTTGTGCTGCAAGTATATCTGCACCTGGTTATATCTACTCAGCTTTGCCATTGGTAGCTTGACCAAATGTCATCATGACAGAATGCACCACACTAGGACTGATCCTGATCTTTGCCTACACGTTGGATGCTGTCTCTAACTTTCCATGCCAGTACCATAGTCCTTGTTAGTGAGCACATTGCTCATTGCTGCCATGTTACCACTCTGCGCTTAAAAGCAGCTCCCAAGGAAAGGAGGGTGTCCCTTCATTTGTATTGTTGTTCATGACAGTTCCTACTAGTGAAGATCATTTAGATTCAGCTTGGACTCAGCCAGCTGAGCTACTAGAAGACGAGATCTACTCGGGGCTCTGACACACTGTTTCTGCATTTTCCTACCAATGATTCTGACCATGCCTTCATATTCTATGTAATTTTTAGGCCTATGCAAATAATTGACAATAGACAATTTTGGTTTTTAGAGGGTGATGTTTCAAGTAATATGTAGGACCTTTAACTTTAATTCTGTTTATAAAGACATCAGCTTACCCAGTTACAATCTGAAGTACTGTCACGTGCACCTGTATTGTTATTATGAACAACCATCTCTACGTAGCAGTGATGAGTGTGCTACCAGGTGTTTCCAAAGTGTAAGTAGCCAACAGGTTTTTCTACTGAAAATTCTTTGATAATTTGTCCTAGAACTTACATAATTGGTGAACAATATTCATTTGGTTTGCTGAGAAAGACATTACTCTGGGCAGTCTATACTGAAACCATCAAAGGCTAAGAAAAATTAAGTCCTTGTTACTTGATACAATACTGAAAAACAAATGTGGTTTGAAGTTTCATGTCCTGTTACTGCTGGTGATTGTGACAATTCCATTTAATTTGATTGTAGGATGGGGAAGTAAAAACACTTAGCCAAAATTGTTAATACTGCGCATTCCTAGACTCACAGTTTTCATTTTCTTTGGCCACACAATGTTTTATGAAAAGAGAGTTCATTGTAGTGTTCCTGATTATAAAGGCTGTGGCCTATTTTTTCTAATGAAGGGAGAAACAGATTGGTTTTTAAACATCACAAAAGAGTCAACTGCAGATTGAAAGAGGAAGAATAACAAAGATTTGTTTTTACTTTTGATGTTGGATGATCATATGGCTGCAGAGGAATAGAGCAGGCCTGGTCTTTTAGTCAGATAAAGTTGATTCATGTGTTACAAGTTGTCCAAGCCCAGACTGAAGAGGGTAAGATGGCTCTAGGATAATGATGACTCTTACTGTCATTATGAAGACTGACATATCAATGACACAGGAATGTCCCAGCATAACAGAAGTGTTATTCATGCTGTTTAGGAGGTGGCTTCCTCTTTTCTTCAGAAACTATCAATGGTAGCATTTCCTATATATTTATTTTGTTGTTAAAAGGCTGATACAAAGCTTCAGTGATTCATTATTTCAGAATCTTCCTCTATTTTCTAATTTTAATACAATAATGACCAGTTATTTATCCTTTAGATCAGATTGTGTTCCCTTTTTTCCTTCTCCTGTCCTTATTTAATAACCATATCCTTTGAATATGTAAGAGAGATGTTTGCCTTCTTTTGTAAGATGTTTTGTTTCACTCTATCACAGAAACTTCTTTTGGTCCACAGACATGTAGAAGTAAACAACTCGTTCTTTTTTTCCCTAATTTTTTGATGGAAAAGATCCCATTAAGATTTCTGAGGTATAGTTGACAATCTTCTGTTTTGCTAGTACCCTATGCTGCAAACTATAGCTGATATGCTGCCCAATACATCCTGACATTTACCTTTTTCATTACTACATCATTTGGAATTTTATAAAGTATCATAAAATGAAGTAAAATCAGTCTTTTTACACCGGTCAGTTCTAAATAAAAAGCTTGTAGCAAAAGTTCTTATTAAACCCCAGAGGCATGACCTTACCTTTTATAATTGATCAGATTTTCTATTACTCTGATAGTCATGTTTATGCGTCTCTTTATGTATGATATCTTAATATTCTTACAAATTACTTCTGTGCTTAAATGGCCAACAACTTTGTGAACCTCTGAAGGCTAATTTGAATTCCTATTACCTTTAGTTTGATCTTTTATTAATTGTGGTACAAATAAGAAGCAGAACCACTGAGACAAAGAAAAAAATAATTGGAATTTCCTAATTTTTGAAGATAAAGTAGAAATTAATTAATTACCATTTCAAATGACCACTGAAGGACTTAGCTCTTCCCCATGTGAACTAGGACATGATAAAAGTTGGGGAGTTGGAGCAGAAGTGAGATTAAGAAACATTTTAACCACAGCATTTAAATGAGAAGTTTAAAAAAAATATGTCCTAACCAATTAAATATGTCTAATACAATGATAAGATGAGGATTCTAAAATAATGATCAAACACTAAAGAAAATGATGTTATACTAACCCAGACTGTTTGATCACACTTGAAAGCCAGGAGGTCAGATATGAAACAAAGCTACTTCTGTAACAGTTGACAGTTCCACTGACTAGATGCTGACAATCATATTATTTATTTAATAAATTCATTAATTATTCAGTCTTTCTCAGAGCAATATCTTTCAACAACTTTCATGTACAAAGCTAAACATATTGATGGTGTCTTGAGATAATTGCTGATTTACTAATTGTATAATGGAGTCTTCTCTTTAGTGAGAAATTGAAACATAATTTTACTAAGAGATTTGTGAATTTCATTAGTGTTCCTTAATGAATAACTGTTCAACCTTTTAATTTAATATTATTTATTAATAAGACACTTTGTTATTAACTTATAGACTCCAAAAAGTGTTCTAATCAAAGTTAAATGGTTGAAGTTTGTTGATTTGAAGATGTTGTTAGGGTTAAAAATGAAAATTAATTTTCATTAATAAATACACTTACCAATGCACTGTTCCGATTTTTACTGCACAGAACTATTTGATAGAACACAAAATAGTACACTATAACTTTGTCACATTCATTGTATTCATAGAATCATAGAATGGTAAGGTTGGAAGAGACCTCGAGGATCATCTAGTTCCAACCCCCTGCCATAGGCAGGGACACCTCCCACTAGTACAGGTTACTCAAGGCCTCCTCCAACCTGGCCTTGAACGCCTCCAGGGAGGGAGCAGCCACAACCTCCCTGGGCAACCTGTGCCAGAGCCTCACTACCCTCACTGGAAAGAACTTCCTCCTGACATCCAGTCTAAATCTCCCCTCTGCCAGTTTAACCCCATTACTCCTTGTCCTGTAGTTGCAAGACCTTGTAACTAGTCGCTTCCCAGCCTTCCTGTAGGCCCCCTTCAGATATTGGAAGACTACTATAACGTCTCCTCAAAGCCTTCTCTTCTCCAGGCTGAAGAACCCAACTCTCTCAGCCTGTCCTCATAGGAGAGCTGCTCCAGCCCTCTGATCATCTTCATGGTCCTCCTCTGGACCTGCTCCAACACTTCCATGTCCTTCCTGTGCTGAGGACTCCAGAACTGCACACAGTACTTCAGGTGGAGTCTGATGAGAACAGAGTAAATGCCATAAAAGTGAAAAAATACATCCCCCTAAAGTATCTAAATATACTTAATAAATTACAGTTTCGAATAATAGGGAGTTTTATCAGAAAATTGGATAGAAGGCTCTGTAATTCTCAAAGAAGAACACTTCCTTTGGTTTTGACTTGGTTTTGTGATTTCTCCTTTTTCTTTGGCAGTAGATACCTACAATCTACATAGTAGCATTTAGGTGCTTGTTTATACCAGGGTGCTGTTCAAAATATGGGATACAGATATTAAATACTTCAGTGCTAGTTTAGTGATTCACCTAATTAAAAAAAAATATCTAATTCATTGTCTTTCTCTTTTAAAAATTAAAATGTCTGTGTAGTTGTCTTTCTTGCACTGATCCCTTAACATCTCTTACTACTTAACAACTGGTCTGTTTTCAGAGGTAATTAGTGATAGAACAAGAGGGAATGGTCTCAAGCTGTGACTGGGTAGGTGTACACTGGACATTAGGAAAAAAATTTTCACATAAAGTTTGGTCAGGTATTGGAACGGGCTGCCCAGGGAGGTGGTTGATTCACCAACCCTGGATGCGTTTAAAAGTTTGGAGAAGAGAAGGCTCCAAGGAAACCTTATTGAGGCCTTCAGGTATCTGAAAGGGGCCTACAAGAAAGCTGGTGGAGGATTTTTTGGGGTATCAGATAGTGATAAGACTAGGGGGAGCAGATCCAAGCTAGAGGAGGGTGGATTTAGATTTGATGCTATGAAGTTCATCATATTTGAAACTGTCCATCATATTTGAAAAGTCATGGCAGACTGGTGAAGTTCCTGCTGACTGGAGAAGGGTAAACATAACACCCATCTTCAAGAAGGGTAAAAAGAATGACCCTGGAAACTACAGACCAGTCAGCCTCACCTCTGTGCCTGGCAAGATCATGGAGCAGATCCTGCTGAAAGTCCTGCTAAGGCAAATGGAAAACAAAGCAGAGGTGATTGGTGGGAACCAGCATGGCTTCACCAAGGGCAGATCTTGCCTGACAAATTTAGTGGCTTTCTATGATGAAGTCACAGCGACAGTGGACAAGGGAAAGGCAGCTGATGTCATCTACCTGGACCTGAGTAAAGCATTTGACTCTGTCCCACATGACATCCTGGTCACCAAACTGGAAAAGCATGGACTTGATGGATGGACCACTCGCTGGATAAGGAATTGGCTGGATGGTCGAACCCAGAGAGTGGTGATCAACGGCACAATGTCCACCTGGAGACCAGTGACAAGTGGTGTCCCTCAGGGGTCAGTGCTGGGACCAGTGCTGTTTAACATCTTTGTCAGTGACATGGACAGAGGAATGGAGTGCACCCTCAGCAAGTTTGCAGATGACACCAAGCTGTGTGGCACAGTCGACTTGCTAGAGGGCAGGGATGCCATCCAGAGGGACCTGGACAGGCTGGAGAGTTGGGCCCAGGCCAACCTGATGAAATTCAATAAGGCCAAGTGTAAGGTCCTGCACCTGGGTAGGCACAATCCCAAGCACAAATACAGGCTGGGTGGTGAATGGCTGGAGAGCAGCCCTGAGGAAAAGGACCTTGGAGTCTGGGTTGATGAAAAGCTCAACATGAGCCTGCAGTGTGCACATGCAGCCCAGACAGCAACCGAGTCCTAGGCTGCATCAAGAGCAGCGTGGCCAGCAGGGCAAGGGAGGGGATTCTGCCCCTTTACTCTGCTCTCGTCAGACCCCACCTGGAGTACTGTGTGCAGTTCTGGAACCCTCAGCACAGGAAGGACATGGAAGTGTTGGAGCGGGTCCAGAGGAGGGCCACAAAGATGATCAGAGGGCTGGAGCAGCTCTCCTATGAGGACAGGCTGAGGGAGTTGGGGCTCTTCAGCCTGGAGAAGAGAAGGCTTCGAGGGGACCTGATAGTAGCCTTCCAGTATCTGAAGGGGGCCTACAGGAAGGCTGGGGAAGGATTATTTACAAGGTCCTGCAATGACAGGACAAGGGGCAATGGGTTTAAACTGGCAGAGGGGAGATTTAGACTGGATGTTAGGAGGAAGTTCTTTCCAGTGAGGGTGGTGAGACACTGGAACAGGTTGCCCAGGGAGGTTGTGGCTGCTCCCTCCCTGGATGTGTTCAAGGCCAGATTGGATGAGGCCTTGAGTAACCTGTACTAGTGGGAGGTGTCCCTGCCTATGGCAGGGGGTTGGAACTAGATGATCCTTGAGGTCCCTTCCAACCTTACCATTCTATGATTCTATGATTCTAAGTTCTTCACCATAAGGATGGTAAGACACTGAAGCAGGTTGCCTAGGGAGGTGATGGAAGCCACCTCCCTGGATGTTTTTAAGGCCAGACAACATGGGGCTCAGGACAGCCTGGTCTAGCAGAATGTGTCCCTGCCCACAGCAAGGGGGTTGGAACTAGATGATTCTTGGGGTCCCTTCCAACCCTGACAACTGTGTCACTCTGTGATTCTGTAACTTATTATCTCCTCACAAAGAACATCACCAAAAAGAAGACATAGAAAAGAAAAATAGATGCATCTAACATGCAACAGAAATATCCACAATGGGATACAATGTCTCCAAAGATTTTTATCTAAAACTTCTGGAGTATTTACAGCTACTTAAAGTCCTTAAAAGTTTAGGTGGGTTGTTTTGGGTTTTTTATGGGGTAGTGGAGCAATGGTGTGAAGTGTTCATTTATTATTGTAACTTTATTACACCAGTTTTATCTCGACCCATGAGTTTCTTTCTCACTTTTATCCTTCTGATTCTTTCCCCATTCCACTGCAAGAGGAGGGATTGAGCAAGTGACTGAGTGGTATCCAGTTACAGATTTTTTTTTTTCCACCGACCCTTTCTACTTTTCAGATCTTTTCTCCTTTTCACACAGCTGTGTGTTCTGGCATAGTTTACTGCGGGGTATTTTCACCGTGTTCTAGTGTGTAAATGAATGCATCATAAAAAGTAAGTATAATTTATTGCAGATCGTATTGAATTTGATTTGGGTGCAATTCATCCCTGTATAAAGGGCAATATTGCCAACATCAAGCAGTCAAACAATTTGACAGCTTTCTAAATCGTGGAGTCAAACCCAACCCTTTGAACTTCTCAACCTTCAGCAGACAACCTTTTTCATGTTGAGTACTTCAGCTTCACCTCCAAGTCTGTGTTTCCATAAACAGAAAAACAGTGGGCTTCTAACAATTCAGAAGGGACATGTGTTGTACTAGATACTCTTTTCTATCTCCTCTCCCTAACTTTTTACAAACCTTTACATTATTCATATTTCCCAAATGTGCATTTTGAACCTTGAAAATAAGTTTTCTGGTGAGATTTAACATTAATAAACAATTTTCATAGTTATTAACAATCTTCACCTGGATAGAATCATAGAATCATAGAATGGTAAGGTTGGAAGGGACCTCAAGGATCATCTAGTTCCAACCCCCTGCCATAGGCAGGGACACCTCCCATTAGTACAGCTCACTCAAGGCTTCCTCCAACCTGACCTTGAACACCTCCAGGGAGGGAGCAGCTGCAACCTCCCTGGGCAACCTGTTCCAGTGCCTCACCACCCTCACTGGAAAGAACTTCCTCCTGACATCTAGTATAAATCTCCCCTCTACCAGTTTAAAACATTGCCACTAGACCTGTCATTGGAAGACCTTGTCAATAGTTCCTCCCCAGCCTTCCTGTAGGTCCTCTTCAGATGCTGGAAGGCTACTCTAACGTCTCCTCGAAGCCTTCTCTTCTCCAGGCTGAAGAGCCCCAACTCAGCCTGTCCTCATAGGAGAGCTGCTGCAACCCTCTGATCATCTTCGTGGCCCTCCTCTGGTTTATTAATTTTGCATCATTCGTAATACCTTTCAATATCCCTGGCCTATCTTTGATGTTCATACTACATGTACTCTTCTATTTCCTTAAAATATATCTCATATAAAATATAAGAGGATGTAACAGATCATTGGAATAACAAAATACACATTCTGCAAGGAGGCAATCTCTCCCAGTAAGACTTTCAAGTGCAAATCAAGCCATCTTGACAGAGGTCAGCTATGATTCTATGCTATGTATCAGTGTTAACATGCTTTTCAAGCAAACAGAACCTTTGGAGCTTGATGGAGATTGAGACTTGAGATTGAGACATAAACTCATGAGCCTTGTATTTCTATTAAAGCTGTCCCAACATTAAAATAGGCATCTCTGATAATTTTTTTTTCCTGGTTTCTATGATTTTCTGGTTTGTTTGGGTTTTTTGTTGTTGAGAATGATAGCTAGAAAAGTTTTTAACAAAGATGAGTTGCGAGCGAGCAAGATGGAGGATTTGTATTTCCAAAATGCTGATGCTTGGATAAGAAAAATTGTATTTGTTGTTTATGATAAAGAAACTGACAGCCTACAAACACAACACAGTTCAGAAGTGAAGTATGCTAAACATGATAACCTTAACTTACATTTGTGCATGAGATGAGACAAGATCCCTGTTGCAAATGTTTCTTGTAGAAAAACATGCACCTCTGCTGAGGATGGTTAGCAGGGAGCTGCATACTGAAGAAATGAAGAAAGATAAACCTAGTGAGCATTCCTTTAAGCATCTGTAATCCATTTTTCACTTTTGTAGTCTTCCTTGCACTTAACTGCCTGTATATGTCTGTTACGAGTATTTTCTTCTGTATTTTTCAGTTCTCCAGACTTGAATGCTTGGAAAACCTAAGAGAACAAAATCACCCATAATTACTGACAAAGGGTTTAATTCTCACTTAGACATTTATGTAAATGAAGAAGTAAGAATTACATTAAAGTCTTTCAATGTCAGTCAATTTTCAGGTTTGTGAGATCTTAAGTAAGACAGTAACCTATCTCGCTATCTTGTTTTGAAGGGGACTTATGTCTCTCTCATGAAGATTTTTCTGTTTAATTTTTTTTTTAATCACCTTAACCTCTGGCAATCAAAAAGCATTAAGTGATAGACCTCCAATCTCCTTTGACTGAGCCAGGCTGAGTGACTAGCCATAATTATAAACTGGAGCATGTCATTCACAGCAAATGTGGTGTCTTAAAGTAAATGTTCAGTGAATCGAAAGGAGATCACTGAAGAAATACCATAAATTCCCAAAGGAGAAAGGAAAGTATAAAGCACTGCAACTTTGCATGAGGAGAGGTGGCATGATGGAAAATTTTCATATTCTGATTCTGAAACTCAGGTATCCAGAAATGAAAATGCCAGAAGAAAATGAGGAAATTAATGTCAGAAAATTAGCCTGCTAGGGGAAAACTTCAGAACTTTACTGATTTAATACTTATGTTGACCTTGTATCTTACCCTTATTTCATCTTGAAGCCCTGCTGAACACATCTATATTTTTGGTTGAATATATATTTTTTGAAAGTTGTTACTCAGTCTAGTAAAAAAAAAAAAAAAAAAAGAAAAAAAGAAAAAAAAAAGGGAGTTTTGATTATAATAATTTTTTTCCACTTTTAAGGACTGGACAGAAGTTGATAAATGCTGTTTGGTCATAAAATCATCCTAGAGCATGAGGAAGTGGGTTCATGGAAGTACTCTCTCACACTTCCTTTCATGAATTGATGAGATGTTCTATAGGTCACTAATAAATTAGCACAGATTCTCACACAGAAGGAATCTCCTCAACTCTGCTATTATTATAGCTTTCAATGCCAGGAAAAAGCTAAAGGAAAATGAAAACGACTGTTCTCTTCCAGTCTGACCGTGCTATTTCAAAAGACTAAACCTCCAGCAAAATGAAAATCACCAGTTAGAGGAAAAAAAAATTCCTCTCCTGGTGAAAAAAGTCTGTAAAGTGTACCCAATAGTTATATTTTCCATTTGATCTGCTAGCTGTCTGGAAACATAAATAGAGTTTGGAGACTTGTAGAGTGTGTGTTGACTTTCATTCTGTTGGTGCTCAGAGTACATTACATAGAGTTTTGGGTTGAAATGATGATATTCGGTGCAAGGTAGATAACTACCAGGGGAAAACAAAAAAATCCCAAACCAAATAACAACCAACCAACCAAAATATTCCCCAGAGTTTGATTTATTTTAGGGGAGGGTGTACAAAATAAATTAATAACAAATCAAATTGTTAAATCTATTATTCACACATATTATTGATTTGGAATATTCATAATCTCCTAGAACACATTTTCCAGGTGTACCAGGTCAAGTGATTCAAGGGACTTAAGTGAAGAGAGTGACTCTGTCAAGCTCAACATTCTGGGTGATTCTATCATGTTCCAATGGTTTAAAAACCCCAAACAAACAACATTCTCAATATAACATTCCTGTCTTGAGATGAGAATCAAGGACTACATGTGGGAAGTCAGATTCTTATCTTACTTACAGTGCAGTGTAACTTCTGCAGAGTTATTCTGCATCTATGACTGCTCACTCAAGATAAGGACCTACTCCAGTGCAGCCTAGAATTAATCACATGCTGGTTTTGGTGCTCTAATAGATGTGTTTTCACATCTGAGCCAGTTGGGAGAAAAGGAATGCCCATCTTATTGTCACACTAGTTGAGCTGCAGCAATGAAAATATTTCAGTGAAATAAAGCAAATTACCAGTGAGCTCTAATAAAAAACTTGGAATAATTGATGTTTAATTGGTAGCTTCTACTTGCAAAATACCAAGGACTTGTTGCACCAAGCTTTAGCTTGGGAAAGTATGTAATTTGCATTTCTATCTCCTTATATCTGCCATAGGGGAGGGGAAAAGTGTCCACAATGATCAAGGATTTTGGAATATTGGGCAACTGAAATAAGTTCTTAAACTGGACATTAAGAAAACTCTTTCTTTTCATGGCCTATGTCAGGCTTCAAGAAGACCTTAGAGTAGCCTTCCAGTATCTGACAGGGGCCTACAGGAAGGCTGGGGAAGGATTATTTACAAGGTCCTGCAACGACAGGACAAGGGGCAATGGGTTTAAACTGGTAGAGGGGAGATTTAGACTGGATGTTAGGAGGAAGTTCTTTCCAGTGAGGGTGGTGAGGCACTGGAACAGGTTGCCCAGGGAGGTTGTGGCTGCTCACTCCCTGGAGGTGTTCAAGACCAGGTTGGACAAGGCCTTGAGTGACCTGTTCTAATGGGAGGTGTCCCTGCCTATGGCAGGGGGTTGGAATTAGATGATCCTTGAGGTCCCTTCCAATCTTAACATTCTATGATTCTCTTACTTACCTCTTCTCCTTCCCAAGCCTTTTTTTAAACACAGTCTTTTAATTTAGTTTTGTAGACAACTTTGATGAAAACCACTCTTTTTACAGACATTCTGTGTAGTACAGGTCTAAATAAAATAGATCAGGTTTAACAAAGCAGCTCTGGAATATTATCACATTTACTCCCTCATCCAGGGAAAATAAAGCAGTCAATAATGACTGTTTCATTGGAACTTCAGTAAGTAGAAGAAAAACTTATGGGAATAACACCATAAGGGGGAAATATGTAGAACAGTGAAGGAAAACTATAAATATATGTAAGGATTATTTTGTTTGCTGGTAACATCTGACAAGAATACAGTTATGATAATTATTACGATCGTGAAAGCACTTCTGCATATGCCCACATTATTTTTCTTTCTTCCTTATTGGAACATGAGCTATCTGAAAGACAAGGGAATAAAATGATGATAAAATTAGCTCTTATTTTTAGAAGCTTTACATTATGCATGTTTAACTGCATTTTAATTGACAATATAATTTTTTACAGTTCTTTCTTTTACGTAGATTTCCCAGTTATTAAATCTATTCATGTTCGGATAAACTTTGTACAACAGCCTGGAGAATTATCCAGCAAAACCTTGGGCATACTAAAGTATCTGTTAATACATAAAATATGTATTTATTTTAATAGTTTCATCTCAAGGAACAGATTTTTATAGGATTAATTTCATTAAAACAGTTAAACAATGGAATTTATATCAACTTAGCTAAAGACGAGATGCTAAAATCCTGCTTGGCAATCTTTAGAACTCATTTAGAAAGGTGGTAAAAAGATCTGTATTGAATCTCATCATGTTTTCAAGGGATCTTGAGCAAATCATGCATTATAATTGTTCTTTGATTTACATATTTTATTGAAGTCAAGAAACTGGTGCTGCAGAGCATAATACAGATAGAATTTGGGCTCAGATCTCTTTCTGCTTCAATGCTTCATTGTGATTCTGTGATTCCATGATCTATAAAACATAGTCAAGAAACAGAACACATTACCATGAGACCGTCTTGATGGAAAGAGCTGAGTATAAGGTGATAATGGTCCACCTGGAGTTCAACTGTCTGAAGTTGACAAGCTTGGGATTTTGTGGTTTTGTATAAAAATAGCAAAGACATTGGTTTTGTATGAAAATGGTAGTAAAATACGTTTCAATATGTAAATTTATGATTTCCAAGTTACCTCCCAGTGAGAAAAATATTCAGGGTCTATGAATTTATTGCATATCCTTGTGTGAATTTATGTCTAATTTATTAATCTCTGTTCAGAATTGGGAAATAAATAATGGATGTGAAGTAATGCTTCTGAATCTAAGTGGATCACAGTTGCAGTTAATCACTGTTCACTTTAAAAATCTCTTGTATTCCTCTGCTTTGGTTTATGACTGTAAAATTGTTATCCTACTCTCACTTTTGTTTATTTGTTCTAATTCTTCTTGTAGAGGTGGTTCTGAAGAGTGCTGACTTCTGTCTAATTTTACATTTTATCTAAACTAATATCTTCTTGAGATCCACTCCAAGACAAGGAAGAATTTTTGTGTCTGAACTTGTCAAAAGAAGAATAAAAGGATTTTATTCTTATAGATTTCTGTTGTTCTCGTATGGGATTACTGGGGGTAGAGAGGACCTTACACTACCACACTACAACATTTGCTGTTTAAATTCATAGAATCATAGACTGGTAAGGTTGGAAGGGACCTCGAGGATAATCTAGTTCCAACCCCCTGCCATAGGCAGGGACACCTCCCACTAGTACAGCTCACTCAAGGCCTCCTCCAACCTGGCCTTGAACACCTTCAGGGAGGGAGCAGCCACAACCTCCCTGGGCAACCTGTTCCAGTGCCTCACCACCCTCACTGTAAAGAACTTTTTCCTCCACCACTGAAGTTTACCATTTCCACAGATGCACTATTACATTTGCTTGAAAAATATATATGGTAGTTTGACCCTGGCTGTGGGCCAGATGCCCACCAACTCTTCCCTATCACTCCCCTTCTTAACTGGACAGTGGAGAGAGAAAATGTAAAAAAGACCCATGAATCATGATAGAAGCAATTTAATAGGATGAGGAGCAAAAAGTCAGAGTCATGTGTGGAAGCAAGAACAAACGATGTCGTTCTCTACTTCCCATCAGTAGAGGATGTTCAGTTACTCTCCAGGAAGCAGTGCTTCAATACTCTGGAATAGTGATTATTCCAGAGGACAGATGCTATCAACAAATCCCACACACACTTCCTTCTTTCAGTTAGATTTTATATCTGAACTGACATCATACAGTGTAGAACACCCACTTGGTCACTTTGGGTCAGTTGGGCCAGCTATATCCTCTCCCAAGATCTTGCCCAGCCCTTAGCCTTCCGTTGAGGGGCAAATGCTAGAAAAGGACAGTCTTGGCACTTGGCTCAGCAGTAGCCAAAACACTGTTGTGTTATCAACACTCAGCTACAGCACTGCAAAACACAGCACTAGAAAGATGCTGTGGGGAGTATTACCTCCAGCTCAGCCAAAGCCAATACAATATAGAAACAAAAATCGTTATATGAATTAATTGTCTTCTTAAAAGCTACACACTATTTTTTCTCAACGTTTATGTGATTGAGATTGAAAAAACAAACCAACAAAGTAAAAAACTCCTAAACTTTTCCCAAACCAATAAGCACAAACCTAGATACTATCTCTCACTGCTAACTTTTGAAGAAATAGAAGACTCCATTTTTTAAACTTAGACCAGGGTTTAAATTCTAGAGGTAGCCAGTCAAAAAAGATGAATAGATAATAATAATAATATCAAATAATCACTATATTCAGCATTGGTGTGGCCTTGAATACTGCAAGCACTTCTGAGCCCCAGAGTTTAAGAAGGATGTGAAGGTCCTTAAATGTGACCGGCAGAGGGAAAAAAAGCTAGTGGAAGGTCTTGAAGCCATGTTCTATGTGGATCAACTAAGGACATTGAGATTGTCTGGTTTGGAGAATAGACTCATTGGAGAAGATCACCTCACTCTACAGTTTCCTAAAGAGGGGATGTGGAGAGTGAGGTGTTGATGTCTTTTCCCTGGTATCTACTGATATGACTGTAGTGAAAATGAGTCACTATTAATAATAATATAAATTTTGATATCCAGGCAGTGATTGTTAAAAACTATGAAAACTGTTTATTAACGTTAAATCTCACCAGAAACCTTATTTACAAGGTTCAAAAATGCACAGTTTGGAAATTTACACATACAGGGAACAGGTAAACCGGAACACTTTAAAGGCAACTAGCATAAGCAAACATTTTTACTGGAAGAGAAGGTTTGTGTGGTCACTTACACCACTTGCAGTTAGTTATCCTGTTTAGCCACTGGATGGATGTAGGAAGCTCCTTTCTGCTTATAGCAGAAGGCAATTAATGATTACATGAGGCTTGAAGTATTTACTCACAAAATATTATGGGACAATACCCAAAGCACGTGGCAGGGCTGCTGCCTGGTTGAAAGCTGCTAGAGGCTTTGGAGCTTACTCAGGCCCCTGGACACTTCAGAAAGGAGGCAGATGATCTCTGACCTGGTCGTGGCTCTCTTGGCAGTAGGCTCTCACGTGCAGGCAGGATGTCTTGCAATGTGCAGTCTCACACAGTGTCACACTGGCTGTGCAGGTCAAACGCGTGGAGACATCAGAACCTGATCCTGCCCACTGGCATCCCACGCAGCTCAGGATCGATGAGGCATTAAGCAGGCATGGATACAATAGCAGAGAACCCCTTTTATATCCATTCAGCCCGAGACTGTTGGGCCTTTGGACATAGATTAGCCGATCAGAATGGCAGTTTGCCCATATTAGGTGAAGCTGGGGCTTTTGTCCAACACTCCCAGGAGAGAAGGAAGGGGGAGCAGGGGAGCACACCTGGGCAAGCCAGGACATGTACAAGTCCACTTGGCCTATTTAGACCTACCACGACGAAGACGCATGACAGTGGTTCAAAGTGGCATCAGGGAAATTAGGTCATAGTACCCTGCCAAGACAGTCTTCAAATAAAGCTACCATAATTCACTGTATAATTTTCTGAGTTAAACTCCTCAAATGGAGGACAAAGATACCAACCCATTAAAAGGATTTCATTTCCTGTACTTCTGCATGAGATATTAATGTCTGTGAAACTGCTAGGATGATGATAAAAATATCATGCAAAAGGAACTTAAGAAGTTCTAAATCTATAAGTCTAAAAAAAAATGGTGTAGTTTTAGATACCTCCCACCATAAGTGATTGTGTTATTTAAGCAATATGATATGACAGACTATGTGGCAGTGCTGATTAATGGACACCTTGGTATACAGCGAGGCATGAAGTGAAGCTGATGTAGACAAGAAGTACATTAATCACAAGCTCAGAATCCTGAAGCATCTTATTACCACTCCATAATGAATAGCTTTTACACATAAAAAATTATGTTGTTTATGTTGATTTTTAATGCTGTCACATGTACTAAAGTTTTATAGCCTTTTTTCCCCCCTCTTCAAACATGTGAATTCTACAAGCAATTTGGGAGCTGGCTTATAGTTTGTATAATAGACACTTTAAATTGCTGGAGGCTAAACTCTTTAAGGGTCTTGGAAAGGGGTTATATTTATTTATTTATATATGCACGCGCACACACACACACACACACACACACACACATATATATTTCAGTTCTACAATAAGTATTACATTTTTTAAAAAATTAAAAAACAAACCCAAACTTTTATGATATCTTTCTTTAAGAAGATGAAAAACAGTTGCTGTAGAAAGTTAGCTAGTAAAGCAGCAGCAGGAACTTGCCTTTCATCTTCATCAACCTGACATTCCTTTTCTAGTTATTTGACTACACCTTTGTGTCTATACTAGAAAGTTATATGTCATGTTTTATTGTCATGCTTCTGATCAATGTAAATCATTATATATACACCCTGTGAACAGGAGTGAACATAAATTCTTAATCTGTTTTTAGTCAGACTCTAGGGAGGTCGTTGTGCTTTAAGACACACTGGAATATTTACACTTACCCATTAAACTCTAAATAAGACCCTCCTATGCACCTTTTCGTACTCAGCTCATGCAAAGATGTGTGCTATCATCCTCATATTGGGAACGACATTGCCCACTTGTAGCATACAACTACAGTTACAGACCACCGAAAAGGTAGATGACCTATAAATTATATCTCTCTGGTTCCTGAATAATTCAGAAAATAAAAAAAATAAAAAAAAAAAAAAAAAAAGGAAAAAAAAAAACCCAAACAGCTGAACTTTTCCTAAGCAGCTGAGTATTCAAAGGTCAAAGTCTGTGCAGTGACTCGTGACATCTTAATTCTAAAAAAAAAGTGCTTCATGATCTTGGAGATGTAATGCTTGAAAGCACAGCTGATAGTACACATGATATGTTTTATGTAATAATATTCATAGCTCCATATATATCCCCTTGCATTCAGCTTATGACATTTTCTGATGTTTTGCTTTTAAAAACCAAGACCTTTCTGTGTTATACACAATGTATTTATTTCATTCCTGTTCCTTAGCAATGAACTATGGGACTTGAAAAGATTCAGAAGAAGCTCATGTCTCTAACTGATAGCACATCTGTGTCATTTCTATGTTCCTGTGCATAACAGCAAGGTTATAAGTCAACATAGAGTTCTCATAAGAAATTGCAGTGGATCTTGGTAAGGTCACAAAGATCATCTCTATGGCAAAACATTAATGCTGTTTTAGGAGAATACACCAGGATTCTTTTGTTGCAGTGCTGATAGTTTTGGCTTGACTCATCTTGCCCCTTGGCTGTACAAATCTTATTACCCATCCTCATTCTACTTAATGCTATCCTCATTCTACTTATCTCCCTTAAAGATGAATGCTCCAAGGAAACTTAGAAATTCTTTGCAAATACTTTAGCAGATAGTTATTTTCTGTCAGTATATAGCTTATCTAACATTTCATTCTTTCAATCCATTTTAGAGAAGTTAAGTGATTTATTTAATTTCAAAAGGAGTAGGACAATGTTCACCAGACAAAACAAATCAATTACATGAAACCTTGAAGTAAATCCATTGCTCAAAATGCAACTCTGTCTACCTGCATTCAAAAATTTCCCAATGTTCTTAGAATTTCAAGTATCACAGTATCACAGTATCGCAAGGGTTGGAAGAGACCTCAGAGATCATCAAGTCCAACCCATCACCACAGCCCTCAAGATTAGACCATGGCACTAAGTGCCATGTCCAAACGCGCCTTGAACGCCTCCAGGGACGGTGACTCCACCACCTCCCTGGGCAGCCCATTCCAGTGACAAATTACTCTCTCAGTGAAGAACTTCCTCCTCACCTCCAGCCTAAACTTGCCTTGGCGCAGCCTGAGACTGTGTCCTCTAGTTCTGTCACTGGTTGCCTGAGAGAAGTATGTTGAATTGTGAGTTATATTATTTTAGTGCTGTTGATTCAACCAATCCAGAGTCATTGAAGTTTCTAACCCAAATATCCATAAACCAAATAACTACAGATTTACCCCCAAATTACTAACATTATTAAAATGTTATTATGTTTTCCTGCTTATATTTTCTCTAATTATTTTCTTTTCCTATTCTTTTTTTCATTGTACCAAGGAATTTGGAGACTTGGTACAAAAGAAAAAAAAACGTTTTAACGAAAAGTCAACTTACATTTAGGGTTATGATGCTTTCTGAAATTTCAATGGACTCAACAATCCACAACAACAAAAACTGTTTTACAGACTCTTGATAACATATTTTATGGATCTTTGGTCCTATCATTCTTTCATTTTGTATTACTTTGATCTGCATTTCTGGTTAGCATTTAAACAAGTTTGCAGATGACACCAAGCTGTGTGGCACAGTCGACTTGCTAGAGGGCAGGGATGCCATCCAGAGGGACCTGGACAGGCTGGAGAGGTGGGCCCAGACCAACCTCATGAAATTCAATAAGGCCAAGTGTAAGGTCCTGCACCTGGGTAGGCACAATCCCAAGCACAAATACAGGCTGAGTGGTGAATGGCTGGAGAGCAGCCCTGAGGAAAAGGACCTTGGAGTCTGGGTTGATGAAAAGCTCAACATGAGCCTGCAGTGTGCACATGCAGCCCAGACAGCCAACCGAGTCCTAGGCTGCATCAAGAGCAGTATGGCCAGCAGGGCAAGGGAGGTGATTCTGCCCCTTTACTCTGCTCTCGTCAGACCCCACCTGGAGTACTGTGTGCAGTTCTGGAACCCTCAGCACAGTAAGGACATGGAAGTGTTGGAGCGGGTCCAGAGGAGGGCCACAAAGATGATCAGAGGGCTGGAGCAGCTCTCCTATGAGGACAGGCTGAGGGAGTTGGGGCTCTTCAGCCTGGAGAAGAGAAGGCTTCGAGGGGACCTGATAGTAGCCTTCCAGTATCTGAAGGGGGCCTACAGGAAGGCTGGGGAAGGATTATTTACAAGGTCCTGCAATGACAGGACAAGGGGCAATGGGCTTAAACTGGCAGAGGGGAGATTTAGACTAGATGTTAGGAGGAAGTTCTTTCCAGTGAGGGTGGTGAGGCACTGGAACAGGTTGCCCAGGGAGGTTGTGGCTGCTCCCTCCCTGGAGGTGTTCAAGGCCAGGTTGGATGAGGCCTTGAGTAACCTGTACTAGTGGGAGGTGTCCCTGCCTATGGCAGGGGGTTGGAACTAGATGATCCTTGAGGTCCCTTCCAACCTTACTATTCTATGATTCTATAAGTCCTCCTTAAAGTGTTTTGATAAAATAAACAAAATTAAAAAATCATAATCTGCCTTCTCTTCAAAGAAACCACAAGAAATATGTATTATCTTTCATTCTGCAGTACCAGGGCAGTAATAAATGAGAAGTTATTACTACATTCAATTTGGACAGTTTAGCTATTTCATACTCTAGTTACTTTACAGCTCTTGGGGGAGTAACAACTATTTGTATCAATTTGTTGCTGTTCGTTTTGCCGGGTTGTGCTGAAATCTCTTCTTTCACACTTCAATTTCAGATGTATTTTCTGATGAGCCTTCTGTGAGTAAAGGTTTTTGTGCAGGAATGTCTTAAATCTCTGGCAGCAGACACACCTGTGAAAGAATAAACTATTTTTCCTTCTACTCCTACATTTTTTGGCAGTTCCTTCAATCTTTCAGAGATTATTGACCCTGCAGACTCACTGGTGGCATTTTACATGAACTCTTTCTTGTTGGGTTTTTTACCTCAATCAATGGTTTCTCAGTTGTTAGGTTATTGGTTTGGGGTTGTTTTTTTGTTTTGTTTTGGGTTTTTTTTGTATTTGTGGATTTTTTGGGGTTATTGGTTTTTGGGTTTTTTTGATGGTGGTGGTAGTTTGGGGTTTTTTTGTTTGTTTGTTTTGGGGTTTTTGTTTGTTTGTTTGTTTTAGAGGGAATCTTGTGTTATTTGACTTCTACTTTTAATTTCCCAGAATTAATACTCTTTTATATTTTACTTGTCTGGAGATAACTCTTCCCATCATTTCCTCCACCCTCCACACCCACCCCCACCACC
>VWZE01006276.1:0-10823 GCA_013396675.1 Eubucco bourcierii | reverse complement strand
CACCCCACTCCACCCCAACCCTGGCTCAAATGAAACACACACAAACAAAAAACCTTCAAACCCAAAACAAAGGTAAACTTCAATACATAACAAAACATAACATGAACTTCACATAACTCTGGAATGAATAAATGCTTTTGATCCTCAATATATGACTTTCTTTTTTATATAACACTGGTTTATATCTGCTCAAGCAGATGCTGCCCTATTCCAAGTACAGTATTCCTGCTCCAAGTACAGACATGCTAGTTTCACCAAGATATAAAATTACAATACTTTAAATTAAAGATGTTCACCTTGTCTCCTGTCAGATTGCTGTTCCTACAGAAAATGAAACATGATGCCTTGCATAGTATCAATAAGACATAATTACAGGACAAACGGTTGTTTGGAAAAAGACTCACATGTGCCTCAGAGAGAAAGGAAGCCTACACACCTGATGGAGAGACCTGAGAAGCTGGGTACCACCTGCAGCTTAAGTCAAATTAGTTTACTTAATTTGTAGAATTATAATAAATTGAATGCACAACAGCAAGCTCCCATAAATGTAACTACAGTCAAGTCTTTTTTTTTTTTCTTTCTTTCTTTTTTCTTTTTTGCTGGCAATGTCAGGCTCCACACTGATTCTGTCACAAAAGTCATCTCCACCTCACTACCTTTACAACAATACTACAAGATGGAAACAAAAAGTTTATTAAGAATGTGTGCATCCAGTGGGAGGCATAGAGGGGAGAGGGGAAGCAGAGAGAGATGGAGGGAGGAATTCAGGCTTCTTTAAAATGCTGTGATGAGATTTGTAGCAGTAATGGGAGGAGCTGAATTCAACATAAGGTGGATTGGCATTAATAAAATTAATTTATACATTAGCAATTAATTGAGATGAGTATAGACTGGACCTTTCCCAGGTCAGTCTTGCTTCTTAGTGAGCTGGGGCAGTAAGCATTTAATGGCATTTCTACTTCACTTCAACAGCTTTGAGGTTGTGGAATCTGAATTCTATAATTTCCATAACAGCAACTGTATCTTCATGGTACTGTATCTTCTGTCTTGTTTAGCTCTCAGCTAGTGTATCCAGATAATAAGACCCAACAATATGGCATACCCTCAGCTACATTCCTGAACCCTAAAACATCCATAACAAAATTTCCAACCCTCATTAACACACCTTTTACCCAGTTCCAAACCATCTGAGCAAAAAAAGGAGCACAAATGATATTGCACCATGGTAGTAAAGCACTGCTGAACTGATAAAGTCAAAATCCAAGCAATCGTGGGCCACAATATACCAAACACATTATTTTTTTTTTCTTCAAATTCCTTGTCCTGATTATCAATAAATAAATAAAGAAATAAAAAAATTTAAAAAATCAAAATCCTGCCCCACATTGGGCACCAAAATTAGGCGCCAAAATTAGGGAGTCAAAATTAGGGTGGATTCCTCCCCCAGTAGAGTAAACTCACTGTAATATGGATTTTTGGAAAGTCAGGAACAAATTAAATTGTATTTCTTATAGTTTAAACTAAATATAACAATATAAGGAGAATAAACTACTACAGGAATATAATGAACTTAAGGAAGATAGGGAAGGGGTCAAGAAGCAGTGAAGCAGCAAAAACAGCAGCAGTGGCAGACGAAGATTGCAGCAGGCACAGCAGAAGCAGCAGAAGCAACAAGGGGAAGGTATAAGCTGTGCTTCCAGATATAAAGTTCTTGATGCTCCAATGAAATTATATTAACTTATCCATTGTTGCCATTATATGGCCTATCCCTAGAATCTTCAACTCTCTACTCAGAGCTTCCACTTCTAAGTTTCTCTGTTCTGATTTTTTTTTTTTAATGTTGGAGCTAGAAATATAACTCAAACAGGCACAAGAGCAAAAAATGTGCAAGTGAAACTTCAAGCCTAATGAAGATTTAGATCAGGAATATCACACATGAATGACAACACCATACAATATTATTTATCCCCTGTGAAGGTGTAAATGAGAAACCAGAAAGGTATGGATTTCAATTTTCAAAGAAAAGTCTCATGGTGAGATTAAAAATCATAAAGGCTTCCTAAGGTGGAAGCTGGCTGCTACAACACTGAAAAAAAAAAAAAAAAAAAAAAAAAATCAAGGAATGTCAGCCTAATTCTACCTCTGATCCAAATTTTCTTACTCTGACCTGTGACTTAGGTTGGATCTGTATGCATTTTAGGAGGAGACAGAACAAAAGTTGTACTTCCTGACCCTGGTGTGTTTTTCTTGTTTCTGACAACATGCCATGTGCAGTTGATTTATAGAATTCAAACTGTGATTTCTCATGAGGTGTTCCCTTGTGAATACTTTTGTTCAGATGGTATTCTACTGTGTGAAGACAGACTCTGAAAGCAGGATATGTCCAGCCACAAGTACAATCCAGCTGATCATTAGTTAGCATGCAATAAAAAAATAGGATTGATATGTTACAATTCACTTTTTCACACACTTATCACCATCTTCCATTGCTTTAAATTTGCTTTAAACAGTTGTGCTGAGCTCTCATCTATTCGTGAGTGGTTTGGTAGTGTATAACTTTTCATGAAGGTCAGTATTTTCTTCATCAATCCTTGAGTCAATATTATTTCTTCAATATTTTATCTTTCTATATTGTAAATATTCTTCTTTTATGGCTTCAGGTCAAATATTCCTGCATTACTCAAGAGCATTTTTCTCTGTAAAAATGACACTGGGTGAGTATTTGGGTTTTTTTTCTCTACCATGATTTAGAATTAATGTATAAGGTTTTTATGTAAACCTTTTGTACTCAGATCCTGACGTCTTGAATATATAAATGTGAAAATAAATCTGAGCCTTTCCAGTGGAGATTACATTTTGCCCATAATCTAAATCTTCATTAATTCATAGTTCATAATGTTGAATTAAAGCATTTATGACATTTAGAAAGCTTATTCTTTAGTATGTCTGAAGACCTTCAGTTTCACAATGCTCAAATCCATAAACAAACCGATTTAGATATCAATGTTATCAGTAGTCAATTAATATCATGGTGGTGGGACAGGTTATAAGTTTTAATTAAACTCTACAGAAATAACTTTGCCTCTGATTTATTATTCACTATACTGTACTTAAACCTTTGGAAATACATTTCAGCTATGCTGTGAGAAAGAGGATGTGCCAACCCCAGATGAAATCTGTTCCTTCAAAGTCAAAGAAGCGCAGATTTTTTAACAGTTCCATGGTTGATATAAATATTTTGACAGAAAATATTTGGTGGTGAATGTGGTGTAAAACTATCTGAGAATAAATGTACTGTAACTTGGAACATAATATACTTTTTTTTTTTTTGTAGAAGCAAAACTCATTAATGACAGGTTTCAGAAAACCCATTAATCTCCTAAAATTGCAATTTGACCTTGCTGTTCAATAGAAGCCTTTCAAAAAGTTAAACATGACAGTGTAAGAAAATTCACAAACTTTCGTCTGGCAATTGCAACACAGCAATATCCAAATTCTTCTTTAGTGTTTTAAACATGAGAATACTAAAAAGAGACCCATGGGCCACCAGGCCATAATACTCATAGAAACATTAAATTGTACATTTTAAGTTAATGGCTATTGGAATCCAGATTTTCTGCTTAGTACATTAACTATTATACTTAAAGACTGTAAATGTGGGCTTACTCTCCATTTTGGGTCATATAATTTCTCTAATGAAATAATTTTCTCAGGAGAGTGATAGAGCAAAACCATCTGTTTAACATCCATTGTTGGCAACATAGTGGGACTGAATGCACTCTAAGCAAGCTTGCCCACACCACCAATGCAATGCAGTGGACGTGCTGGAGAGAATGAATTGACAGGTTTGAGAGGTAGGTAGAGAATGAATCGAGAGTAGAGCTTCAGAAAAGGACTTGGGGATGTTGGTAGTTGAAAACTGAATATGAGCCAGTTAAATGCACACTCAGCCCAAAATGTCAACCACATCCTGGACTTCATCAAGATAACTGTGGCCAGTAGGTCAAGCGATGTGATTCTACCCTTTCTCTGTGCTCTCCTGTAAACCTAAATGGAGTACTGCATTCAGCTCTGATGTCCCCAGCATGAGAGACCTGTTGGAGTGGGTCTAAAGGAAGGTCACCAAGATGATCAGAGGGATGGAGCACCTGGCCTATGACAAAAGATTGCGAGAGCTGAGCTTATTCAGCCTGGAGAAGAGAAGGATCTGCAGAGACCTACAGTGTCCTTCAAGTACCTAAAGGGTATATACAGGGAAGATGGGAAAGGACTGTTTACTGGGGAGGGTGGTGATAGGGTAAGAGGTAAGAGTTTCATACTGGTAAGAGATAAGAGTTTCATACTGGAAGACAGTACATTAGAACTATATATGAGGAAGAAATTCTTTATTTTGAGACACTGGAACAGGTTGCCCAAAAAATTGTGCATGCCTTTTCCCTGCAAACATTCAAGGCCACTTTGAATGGACAACATGATCTAATCAAAGGTATCCCTTCTCATGACAAAAGGATTGGAACTATTTCAGATCTTGCCTAATCCAAATCTTTCCATGATTCTATAGTTTTATAATTCAATGATAATGATTTGGACAGTTTTCTGGGTAAGCATGGAGTCTCTTTGAAAAAAAAGAAAACAAATGCTTTCGTTTTCCTGTGTATATGGAGTTTTCTCAAGTCCTGAAAGGCTGTTTAAAACCTTCAACTGCTAAGGTTGTTAATGTCACTGTCACTTCTACCTGTTTCTTAAGATAATACAATAGCTCCAGTTAGTGGCTTCAAATATTTTTAAAAGCAAGAAAACACTGTTTCTTGGAGAAAATATGAGACCAGAATGCTGAATAGAGAGAGGCATTTCAGTACTAGAAAGAAATGAGACTTAAGACACATTCTTTTATATTGGCTTTTATATTGGTTGTCTCACACAGCTTCTTGTTAAAAATGCAGATCTATTATGAATAGTTTAATATGCTTCATACATTATACAGGAAGTCTAGCTATCTGTTTCAGGGCGTATTATTTTCCTGAGTTCCAAGCAGATTTTAATTTTATCTAGACTAAGGAGTTGTTATATTGAAAACCATAGGTTTAATTATCAAGCTGTCCATATACTTTACTGCTAAGGCTGGTCTTAAGCAATTGCAGGGCCTGGAGGTAAGAGGGAAAGTGTGAAGAAAGAAAGACTTCCCTTCCTTGAGGAGGATTAAATTAGACACCATTTAGACAAACCATACATCTACAAACTCATGGACCCCAATGGGATGCACTGACAAACAGTGAGGGACATTGGATGATCTTATTGCTACACCACTCTCTGTTGTCTTCAAAAAGTCACACAGAACATGAGAGGTGACCGTGGACTGGAGTAAAATCAAAGTTATTTCAGTTTTCAAAAAGAGGAAGAAAAAGGACACAGGAAACTATGTAAGTTAGCGTCACAACTCTCCCTGAAAATGGAACGGAACTGATCATTTTGGAGGTCAACTTTAAGCATGTTCAGGAAAAGAAGGTTATCAGGAATAATTAGCATGGAATCACCAAGGGGAAATCATGCTTGTTTTCCCTGCAGATCTACTGCCTATATTAGTACTTCTTAAAATGTGTGGGTTAGTCTTTTTCTTTCATTTCTATTATCTCTTCACTCTTCAGCATGTAGCAATACTTCGATCACATAACTGTAACAGGTGGGTACTGATTGTTTCATACCACAGTCTATTTCACTGAGACATCAGGCAGCATGCAGCATATAGCCACAGTAGCATCCAGGCAGATTCTGAACTCAACAAAGTTTTACACAGAGATGGATTGCTCCCACATTTTTGATCCAGGTGCTGCTTGACTTTCATAGTTGACTTTCAGATGAGGTCAATGAGGGTTTGAATGTTCTTATTCATTTTTTTGACTTTTAAAAACATTTTGCTTTCCCCCTTCTGAAAAATTTCAACAGCTGAAGAGATGATTCAGAAAGCTGAGTCATGGGAGGTAGCTTTGCAGTTTTATTGTTTTGATTTGTTCTTTTAATATATTCTGGGCTGAAACCATATATGTCAAGGTTTTGCTTGGAGCAAATATATATATATATATATTTCTTTTTTAATTTTTGTGTGATTGACTTATAAACTCCCACAGAAAGGGTTATAATAGAAACACTGACAAGCATTTAACTATAACAGTAATAGCAGGGTTGTTACAATAATTGGATTTGGGGCAGAATGCAAAGCTAAATTCACAGATACTTTCTGCCTTGGGGTAGCTATTCATTTCTCTCTGAGACAACTAAGGTATAACTTAGCATTAGCATAGGAAAAAGACACTAGAAAAATAAATGGTTCCATATCTATTAGCTCCAAGAAAACAACTGTTACTTGATAGACTTAGTGATGCATGTAATATTGGAGTCTGCATCTGGAAATCATTACAAAAAGAATAAATTGATTTATATTGACTGTCTTAATTTGTTGCTTTAAGTGAAAATGTGAAAGTTGATATCTGACACAAGTACTTCTTTATTGGGCAGTTCACTGGAGTGTTAAATTAAACAAAAACACCCAAATAAAACTGATGAATTAAAGGTGGAAGAAATTAAGAGGTGATTCTCTGTCTGAGGATACTGTAGGTTAAATCAATGTTTAAAAAACAAACACTTTTTTTTTCTGAGTTTGTCAGCTTTTGATAACATCTTCAAGCTCATGCAAGTGAACGAATTTGCTTTACTCTGTCAGACAAATACATAAAATAAAGTCATCATCAAATTACACCTGGTAATGGTATGAATATTACATGTGGTAGCACAGAAACTTTGCAGATGGGACTTCACATCCCAAGACAGCTTTTAGTGTTACACTCTTCTAAAGCCTTTAGTGTTTGTACATATCCAGTTGTCTCATAAAAATACTCATGCTGTTTCATCAATAGCTCTCCTCTAACTGATAAAGCTTGATTTGTTTTTGAAGTAGAAAGACATGTCAAGTCAGACTAAGAATTCAGCTCTATGAACTTATTTGTGCCAGACCTCTGGGCAGTTTGCACTATGATTTTTATCAAGAAACTACCTTCCTCAGTTGACAGGGGAGAATTGGAATGTTACAAAAATACATACTTAATATGACCTGGAGAAGAGTTTCATTGCAGATCCAACACAAACTCCCAAGGAAAGCTATTCATCACCAGTTGTGCTGGTTTGAGGCTAATTGGAATATTTTAATAGAGAAAATTACACTATAGGCTGTGAAAGGAAAACATCATGATGTCTACTTCACTCACGCTTGCTGGAGAATTGTTTGGGAATACTAACCAAAACAATAGATAAGTCAGTCTCTCTCTGACTCTTGCTGGAACAGCAGCTGCTGGGGTGATCTAGCAGCTTCTGCCTCTANTCTGTAACTATTCCTGTCTATAGTGTATATCTCTGCTTGTACATTGTGCTGAGCTGTAAATAGAGCTTCAGTCCCTAACTTCCAACCAGCTGAGTTCTAGTCTGGGTCATTTTATAAAGTGTGGGGGGGCCGGGGAACTCCCAAACCTTCACAGGCATAATCTACCTTTTTCAGTGTTTTCAGAAGCAAACCTGAAAGTTTACCTTTGGAACTATTTCTGAATTCATCTATAAAAGTGTCTGTTGGAACAGCGTACTCTGCCATTGTATTAGTGCTTTAAGACTTTGCTTTCTAAAGCACTCTCTTCATTTGAAACGGGTTTTTTTTTCCTTCCATCCTAAGGATATATTCACTCTAATGCCTGTGTAGTTGTCTGTTAGCATCCCCACAATGGTCTTCGTGAGTACTATCTTGGGACTGAATTGCTGGAGCTGATGCACAGTAATTCATTAGACAAATGTTTCTACAGCAAACCTATGGCATTCTCCAATAACAGACATAGTTGGTTAGCCAGGAGCATATCACAATTTATGTTTATGATCTACTTAATTACTGAATGTAAAATCAGAAAATTGCCCAGAACTGAACTAAGTCTGGCTGTTCTTTTAACAGAATACTGAAAATGCAAATAGATTTAAAAAAAAAAAAAACAAAACAAAACTACTGATTTTGTTTTTTCTTTTAAAATATTTTTCAGTATAGTTCTTACTTTCATCTATTTTTCCAGGGTAAGTATTCTACAAAGGAATAGAATTTTCTTCTAGGAAGTTTTCCACTAACCATGGCAGAATATTTTTGTATATTTAATGTATTTCATTTTTCTAATGTTGTCATCATTTGCCATGACTCTTCTTTCTTGTCTTGTCTATGTAATGGTGCCTTTATCTCTGATGTTTCTGTGATTTTGCATGCTTGGTGCTCATTTATCTGCAGAGTCAACTTTTTTTATGGCTTCTGTCACTGTCCTCAGAAACCAATGGGAATCAAAAGTATGCAAACACTTTCTATTGCCTTTTTTTTTCTGTGGTTTTTTTTTTTTTTCCAATTGTTTGGGGGTTTTGATTTCTTTCTGTTTTGTGTATTTGTTTTTCAAGTAGTAATACTTGATTCCTCATCTATAGCATTCTTAATTGTTGACCTGGGCATCTCACCTAGGATCATGCAGCAGGACCAGTTTTACAAGAGGAATGTGTTGGTCTACCAGAAGAAAATGCATTGGTTTTCTATGATAGTTTACCTGTCATCATTTAATTTGTTGAAAATACTTCTATTCCAGAACAGTTTTATACTGTTTACTTGCCTTTGTGACTAGCATCTTTCAGTTTATTTCAGATTAAGTTCTCCACAGAGGGATATAATATAAAGCAGTCATTACAAAATAGTTCTTCCAAAACAGGTCATTTTCCTTAATGTTCTTTAGGTCCTTAATCTTCTTTACCTAAATGCAAATTCTGAAGGAGAGAAGGGGAAATCGTTATACAGATAGAGAATTTTTTCACTAATACATTTTCATCCCTCTTTACTCATTTATTTGTTTGATAAAGTAGTAAAGTCTACACCATACAGTTTAATGACATAGCAGAAAGTGACACTATCTCAAACCTTCTCATTGGCTGAAAATACTTTGCTTAATCTTCCTTTCTAGCAGGTTTTCCACTTACGAAAGAAATAGTACTGTAATCGGGAATCTTTTTTGTCTACCATATCTTGTACTGATAGTGAATGTTCTCACACAGACAAAGTTGAAAATTTTACTTTTTTTCTTTAATTAAAATCTTTAACTAATGTCATAATATGATACAATTGTTTTTAACTATACCATGGACAGAGGAATTGAGTGCACACTCAGCAAGTTTGCAGATGACACCAAGCTGTGTCATCGACTTGCTAGAGGTCAGGGATGCCATCCAGAGGGACCTGGACAGGCTGGAGAGTTGAGCCCAGGCCAGCCTCATGGAATTCAACAAGGCCAAGTGTAAGGTCCTGCACCTGGGTAGGCACAATCTCAAGCACAAATCCAGGATGGGTGGTGAATGGCTGGAGAGCAGCCCTGAGGAAAAGGCCCTGGTGGTCTGGGTTGATGAAAAGCTCAACATGAGCCTGAAGTGTGCACATACAGCNTCACTAGTTGCCTAATTTGACAAGTTAAATGCTTAAAATGGTAAAAGTGGGAAGATAGGGTTCAGGTTTTTAAAAAACGTTTTGGGTGTTGATTCAGGACATTTTTCCTTTCTTAAGCACAATAGTAGTAGATGCAGTCATCCCAAATAAGCCTCACAAAAGTTAATTAATGTTTTATTTTAAAAAATATCCCTTGAAAAGATGAAATATAATTGGCTATGGAAGATGTAGACACTGGAAAAGGTTGCCCAGGGAGGTTGTGGCTGCTCCCTCCCTGGAGGTATTCAAGACCAGATTGGATGAGGCCTTGAGTAACCTGTACTAGTGGGAGGTGTCCCTGCCTATGACAGGGGGTTGGAACTAGATGATCCTTGAGGTCCCTTCCAACCTTACCATTCTATGATTCTATGATTCTGTAACTCAAGGTTTTAATATTGACTTCTCGTCGATCTGTAAGACCTTTGAACATCTTTTGGTTATGAAGAAACATTGCCTCATAAATATTTTTTTTTCAGTTATGCCTTCATTAGGGTGATTTAAGATTTCTTTCTCCACTACTAAATCGTGTTGTTTTTGATTGCATTTTATATATAGATATAGATGATATAGATGACATAGGTATAGGTATAGTTATAGATATAGATAGATATAGATATGTGTGTATTTTTTTTTCTTCACTTTCAGGCGCCTTAAATTTTAATTTTGTGATATTGACACTTGCTAGGAACACATTTACTGTCATGCAAACCTCAAATTTTTTCAGTGTTGTTGGTTTTCATGTAAACCTCACATCCAGTCTTTCCCTACTTGAAATTTGCATTATTATGCAGAGAAATTATCCATTAGGTATATGAGCACATACAGACAATTGTCTATGTTAAACTGAAAGTCTTTCATCCCAGTACTTGAGAGAGGATTTGAATGACAAGACTGTAAGAATATACTGGGTACCCTTTCCACCATGTATTCACATGGTAAATTCTATAGAAGAGGTATCTGTTTACAGAATAAGCTTTAGAAGTTAAAAAAAGAGGCTGTTAATTCTTGAGTATGTCCTTGAGTATATGTGCAGTACTTATACTGATCGCTTCATTTAGATGCTTGTTCTTTTTCTATAATAATGGGGGAAGACTGTCCTCCTCAAAAGGGGATTGTTTCTCAAATTCACTCTAGACTAATCATGAAGAGCACTTCGGGATGATGGGATACCTGCTAATGTTAAGATTCCTAAATCAAGCATCTCAGGTAAGTGCTTAAAATACAGCAGGATATATAGTTTTTTTTCCTTGGATGATTAGATAGAATCATAGAATCATAGAATGGTAAGGTT